>LPNX010792684.1:488160-612727 GCA_001517045.1 Pseudotsuga menziesii | reverse complement strand
ATATATACCTACCCCATAAAACCCCTAACTCATAATATTTTAATATATCTTATATTTTTGTAGTACATCTCTTAGAAGGCCCATTTTTGACCTCAAATTCAAAAGGAAACATTTGTCATTGTTGTCAAAGGGGGAGAATGTTTTGATGTTTCCATCAATTCCAAAGGGGGAGAATGTTGAATGGAGTTGTCATTGATGTCAAATGAGTTCAGTAATGACAAAGGAATAACCAAGGACATGATTGTAGGGAAAAAATAGTGTAATACAAAGGAATACAAAGGAAGCAATGACATGACATGCATAATGATGTGGTATATGTGATGAGGCTAGAAAGGAACATGAGGGGATCCAATGAGGGGTTCAAGTTCGACAAAGTTCGATCAATCAATGCAAAATCATGGATATGCAATCAACTTACTTAACTAAGAGTTAATAGTTAAATAGAGAAGATAGATCAATGGACGAGGTAGATTCCACAAATAAATCGACGGTTCACAGTGTTGCGGAAATAAATTTGCGGATGTCACTTTTGAGAATTTGTGAAAAGTAGGCTGACAATCTACAAATTACAAATTGCGGAAGATGAATTGGGAAGAAATTTTGAGAAAAATCGAAATGCAGACCCACAACCCGCAATCTGCAATTGCGGAAGGAAGGAGTTTTCGATTGTAGAAATGTCATTGTGGAAAGGTAATTGCGGAAAGGTAATTTTCCGCAATCCAAAATTTGCAATTTCATAAATTTAATTGCAGAAGGTAATTGTGGAAATGTGATTGTGGAAAGCTAAATGCAGAAAGGTCAATGCAAAAAGGAAATTGTGGAAGGTCGTGATTGATAAAATTAAGCATAGTTAAAAAAATTAAACAAAGAAGTAGGGAACACGTTTGATGAAGAGGAACCTGTTATGAAGGTATGTGTTTGATGAACAAACACGACTCCATATTGAAAGAGTGAAACTATGAAACTCAAGACTGAAGAGATACGTTGGTAAAAAAAGATGAATGATGGTAAAGGTATTTATAAGAAAATATTTTGAGTTTAGTAAGATGCCTTTGTTGTCCACATCGATGCAGTAGCACCAAAAAGAGACCAAGGAAGTAATAAGTAATTAACTATAGTATTAAAGAAATAAGGAGATCTGAAAGTCTGATAAAATCATACTAGGGTGGTTCTAGGGAAGGCTATTTTATTGCAAGGGGGTCGTATCCTCCTTCTATTATTAGCTGGTAAATAGGGTGTAGTAGCATCATTTCAGTAGTGGTTGATAAACCAGGGGGTCGTACCGTCCTTCTAGTAGTTTTTGGTGTTATCTCCCAAGATAATTTATTTTAGTATGAAGAATTTAATTCATGCAATGAGGAATATGAATGTCACTAACAGTTTTGAAAGCCTCTATTTTTTACGCAGATTTCACAAAGTTGTAGCTTCGATGGCTTGGGAGAGGATTAGAACATCTCATTAGCCACTGAAAGATGGAAGATAAATAATAGGTGGAATACCCCTTCGGTGGTAAGGAGTATTGCTAAACTTTTTACCACCATCGGAACATTCTTAAATAGTGATTGGAGAAGATAGTGGCTAAAAGTTCCGCCACTGCAGAGAATAGAGGGATTAAAAGCTCCAATGGTAAGAAGTTTTGAGTTCCGATCGCCGACATTTCAGAATCTTAGTTCACTGTGGAGCCACAAGGGCGGAAGATATATAAACTACGGGGTCTGCGAGCAGATGAAAACTTTGACGTCGAAACTCGGAATCACTGGCCATCGGCAAGATAGTTCAATAAGGAACCGCGATAGTGGGAGACAGAAGGACTATGGATCGGTGAAGTTTAGAACTAATTTCCTCCACAGTGTTGATGGCATGGAAGACTAAAGCTCCGATCAATGACAAGAAACATTCCGATAGCGCAACAATAGATGAACTCTTCGGTGATTGGAAGAAATAAAGACAACATAGCAGCAGGGCAAGGCTGAAAAGTTTTGAAATGTCGATGACATGAAGAACTAAATGTCGCCGAAGTCAAGTATCAGAAATCAGAGCTTGGAAACACTAACCATTGGCAAGTTAGTCTACTAAAGAGCCACCATGGTGGAAGAAAGATAGAATGCGGATTCTGTGACTAGATGAACATTTCGATGATTGAAAGATATGAGGACAATGGATTGGTGAAGTTTATAATGAAGCTCCTCCGCAGTGTTGGTGGCACAGAAGACGAAAGCTTTGATTCAAATGTCGCAAATCAACCTCCGGCAACAATACAATTAGTTCATTTCACCTTCGAAACTACAGTAGCTTTCAGATAAAAGGTTCCAATGCATAAGTATTTCAGCTCCCGATCGCCGACGAGCTAGTGATGGAGAGTGCCAGCATTGAGATTTGGAGTGCCGATAAGCTAAAGGAAAAATATGCCAATCACCGATGAAGAAGTCATCGCGACGCTATTTATTTAAGGCACTGAAATAGTGGTAGAGTTGAGACTTTGAGCACCGAAACTACGGAAACACTGAGATTTGGAATGTCAAAATAGCAGTAGCATTGAGACTTGGAGCGCCGATGAGCTAAAAGGAAAATCCCCGATCGGTGACTGCAACAATAATACATAAAATCCAGCGGATTAAACAAGAAAAAGCACTTCAGTTAAATGCCGATACACTGGCTGTTGGTGGCAGTTTTAGACTGAACCAGCAATGTTGATTATCAGCAAACACTTCAATTATTAAAAGCTCGCTTAGTGAATTAGATCTTCATAGTAGATAAATAAATAGTTAGCAAGGGTTTGAAGCCCTAATCTAGAAAAACTATCACTTTCAATTATTTTTGTGTGCAAACAGATCAGATTTTCAGGATCTGTTATTTTTGTAGAAGGCTATAAAGCCCATGATATTTTTTATAATAAAGGTTGGAATACAGGGATTTATAAGCCCATTCCATTATCAAGTGTTTGATTTGGTTTATTCTAAATATAAGCTCTTTTGTTGTGATTCGTTTAGCCATCTCTTTCTTTACTGTGTTTATTTCCTGAATGTGCATTTAGGTCATTTTCAGATTTATTAAAAAGCCAATAGCTGTCATACTATTGGTTATTTAGTGATATTTGATTTATAAATACCATCCCCAGTAGGATTTGGCCATTTATATGCATGTGTTATGTGTGTAAGTCTACCATCCTGGTGAGTTCTCCACCCCTACAACTTTTTGTCAAACTATTGAACGAGTTGTAACTAAAATCCTTGTAATTGAGTGAGCTTCATGAATGTCTTGAGAGTGAGAGGTTATATAGGTTATCTGGCTTGATCCATATCAGAAAACCCTAAAAAATAGTTTAAGTTACTAGGCATCCTTGAGCTACAACCTAGAGAAGTTTCTTGGAGTGATAACACAGTGGCGTCGTTGCCAGGGAGAGGAGATTGAAGCTCAGCTTCCCTGGGAGATGACATAGATACAGGCTTTGATGATAGACAAATCTTGGACATTATTACGGTTGTAATCATCTATCTGGTGACTCCATTTATATAAGGTGGCTTTAAGAAGAACAAGTACCAGAGCAAACCCAAAGGGGCCACCAGTAACACCCATTTCAGATCCAGAAGAAATCTTGAGGAAAGCTAGGGATTTACTGAGATAGACCAGTAGTGCTGCACAAAATGCTACATCAAGTATTTCAAGAAATATTTATGTTGTTATTTATTCTTCTAAAACTTTTAATTCCCAGAAATTTTTAGATACATCAAAAAATCTAGGGCTTGGGCATCTTCAAGCACTGCTTCTTGTGAAGATCCAATCCCTGCTGACTCCACTGGGATAAGTATACCACCGCCTTCTCAGCAAATATCCTCATCAGTGCTGCTTTCCACATCCCTCTCCATACCCAATTCCAATATGGCTACCCATCAATTGTCCAAGATGGAAAGGATCCTGGTAGCTAGGTATGCACCCCTAATTTTTCCAAATCCTCTCGTAGCCATGCCTACCAGGGATTACCTCAAGTATATGCCTAAGTTTACCGGGGAAGGGGATTTCACTACTTGAGAACATTTAGAGGCTTTTTATAGCTATGCTGAAAATATAAATATAGAACATGAAGATATATGGACCATAGTTTTTATGCAAAGCCTAGATGGCCAGGCTAAGAAGTGGTTCAAGGAACTGCCTGCTGGGTCAGTGGTAGGCATAGAGGCCCTAGATGAAATATTCCTAAAGCATTGGGGAGAAAGGAGAGACCACCTCTACTATATCACAAAATTCAGCAACCTTAGAAGATAAAATGGTGAGTCTATCTCTAACTTTACCAAAAGATTCAACAACATGTACAGCAAGATCCCCACTGAGATTAAGCCCACCGGTACCTCAGCTATGATAACTTATGTGAATGCCTTTGACTTTGAATTCTACCTAATTCTTAGAGAAAGGAGGTCTTCCTCCTTATCACTCATGCAGGATGCTACCCTAGAGGTAGAGTCAATCATTCTGGCATCTCAGAAGGTCAAAGGGAAGGTAGACAGGAGAAACAAGCTAGCAGACTATAGTGGGGCTTCTGCATCAGAGAACAAGATTGAAAAAATGACCAAACTTTTAGATAACTTGACTGCTGAAATGTCTGAATTGAAAGACCAAGGACATCTACCGGTAAGGGGTAAGGGGCTAAGTGACTTCGCTCCTTGAAACCCAAATTTTGTTCCTTATAGAAGAGGAAAACCCCCAGTTCAGATTCTCAGAAGGGAGAGAAATCAAGGAGAAGATCAAAGGATAAGAGCTCCATTTCAAAATATTGTATTAGAAGAAGAGCTAGAGTTTATTGAATAAGAAGGAGAAGCTGAAGACAATATCCACTACATGGAGGATGAGGTGGACTACTCTTTTGTGACACAGGAAGAATATGAAGAAGCCCTTATTGATGAGCAGATCACTGAAGAGGTTGTCTATCAGGCTGATGCTTAGGGAGGTTACCAACTAAGGTCTAGGTTGGGTTCTCCCATCAAAAAGAATGTTGTACCTGTCAAGATGCCTACTGCACCAGCTAGAAAGGTTGTTGTTTTACCAAAGAAAGTGGTTGTCCCATCCAAAGCATTGCATAAACCAGCACCTTCAGCCACACCTGATCAAGTCCAAATCAAACCTACAGCTCATGAGGTAAGGTTTCCAGATAGGCTGCATTATTCTTTTAACCTTGAGTCTGAAATTCAAAAGTTGAAAATCCCTTTCCTTTTAATTGAGTTGATGAAGAATGATGCATTTAAAATCTCTATTCTGATTTCCCTTCATCCCAAGGTGCACAATGACACTAACTTTGTGAACCTGCAAGATGACAAGCCTGTTGTAACCCTAGGCCTAATGATCGAAGACATAAAGGACTCCTGCCCACCATTCTATATATCCTTGAACATCCATGATAAAATCCTCCATAACTATCTACTAGATTCAGGAGCCTCTCATAACTTAATGCTAAAGGATGTGATGGATGAGATCGGCCTCAGTATTACCAAGCCCTACCATAATTTATTCTCCTTTGACTCCAGGAAGGTCAAGTGCTTGGGCCTCATCAAAGACCTTGTTGTAAACTTAACTCAGCTGCCTTTGAAAAGCATAATGATGGACATCGTAGTGGCTGATATTCCTCCAAAATTCAGCCTTTTGTTGTCCTGGTCATGGAGCAAAATATTGGGCGGCACGCTTCAGATGGATCTCATGTATGCCACCATTCCCATGTTTGGAGGGGAGACTAAGAGACTGTACAGGGAAAATCAGCTAGCATACATCATAATCAAGGAGAGCCGCTCAGTGAATCACCCGATCTATGCTATGGAAACCGATTTCGGATCCTGCATTTTGCAAATAGACAATAATCAGCAGACATCCGTTCAGCTCACTGAGCCCACACGTTCACAACTCGAAGAAGTCACAACAGTGATCTGGACCATGTATTTAGATGGGGAAAGCACTCAAAACTCAGCCAGTGCAGGTATCATGTTGATCTCCCCATCTAAGGAAAACATTCACTTGTCTTACAAGCTCAATTTCAAGACCACTAACAACGTAGCATAATATGAAGCCTTGCTGCTAGGAGTTAAAGTGGCCAAGGAGATGGGAATCATGTGCATGAAGATTTTTGGGGATGCAGACCTCATCATACAGTAGGTCAACAACACTTTTTAGATGAAAAATATCAGACTGAAGGTCTACAGGGATGAGGTATGGAAACTCAGAGACTCATTTATGTTTTTTGAACTGTCATATATTCCTAGGGATTTGAATCACCTGGATGATTTCTTGGCCGTCTCTGCAACTGTGTTTGTACCTCCTTTACCCCCTAAGCTCAACTATGACATTCAGGTCAAGTACAAACCCTCTCTACCAGACAATGTAAAATTTTGGAGGGTGTTTGAAAATGATGGGGAGCTTAGTAAATTCCTTCAGTTAGTGGATGAATTCTCTGACATACACATAAACCAGGAAAACCTTAACCTGGAGGAATCCAAGTAGCACAAGTTAAAAGGTAAATTGACTGATCACAATATTTTCCAATTGCTTAGCAACTACATACCCCGAGGTCTAGTACCATTGGAAGAACTGTTTGATCACAATGACGTCTCTTTCAAGCCTTCCAAAAGGGAGCTAGATCCTGCTATCCAAGAACAAAACATAGGTAGCCAGAGCCATCCAAAACTGATAAATCTATCCACTGGGATGACTGCTGAATAGAATTCTGAATATTGCAGGTTGATAAAAGAGTTTGCCGATGTCTTTGCATGGGAGTATAGTGACCTAAAAACATATGACACCGACATCATCCAACATAGGATTCCTTTGGAGAAGGACACCATTCCTTTCAAATAGAAGCTGAGACCCATTTTCCCTCTTCTATTACCAGTGATTGAGAAAGAGATCCACAAGCTCCTCAAAGCCAAGATCATAATCCCCCTCAGGTATTCCAAGTGGATTGCAAATCTAGTAGTGGTAAGAAATAAAAATGGAGAAATCAGGTTGTGTGTGGATTTTAGAAACCTGAACAAGTGTTCCAAAAAAGACAACTATCCACTCCCTAAGATGGAACACCTACTGCAGAAATTCTCGGAAGCCAGGGTCATGTCCTTCCTTGATGGCTTATCCAGATACAACCAAGTTGATGTGCACCCAGATGACCAAGAGAAGACTTCCTTTACCACCCCCTGGGGCACCTTCATGTATGCTAAAATTCCATTTGGGCTAATGAATGCTAGGGATACTTTTCAGAGAGCTATGGACCTATATTTTGTAGGGCTAAAAGATAAATTTGTGCTGATATATTTGGATGAATTAAAAGTTTACTCTCACGGCTATCATGACCACTTGCAACATTTAAAGAAGGTATTTCTGAAGTGCAGAAGGTATGGAATATCACTGAAGCCAAAGAAGTCCCAGTTTGCACTCTATGAAGGAAAGCTCGTAGGCCACATAGTCTCAGCAGAAGGTGTAAAGATTGATTCGGTAAGAGTGGAAGAAATTCAGCTGCTGTCAATACCAAGGTCAAAAAGATACATTCAGTCCTTTTTAGGAAAGATAAACTTCGTCAGGAGATTCATTCCTAATTTCTCTGAGCTGGTAAAGCACATAACATGCATGCTAAAAAAGGATGCAGAAATCAAGTGGACCGACCAAGCAAGAAATTCTTTTGAAGACATTAATAAATCCATCACGGAGGCCCCAACCTTGATTAGTCCCGACTACACCAAGGGTTTTTCCATTTTCTCTTTTGCATCTTATGACACAGTGGTAGCCGTACTATTACAAAAGAATGATTATGGTATTGATCATCCAATTGCTTTCTTCAGTAGAACCCTGAGATATGCTGAGATGAAGTATGACCCAATTGAGAAGCAAGCTTATGCTCTCATAAAATCTTTGAAGACTTTCAGAATCTACATTATCCATGCAAAGATCATTGCATATGTCCCTTCAGCTGCTGTGAAGGATATTTTGACTCAGCCTGACATTGATGGGAAGAGAGCTAAGTGGATTTCCAAACTCATTGAGTTTGATGTAGAGGTGAAACCCACCAAGCTGGTAAAGGGATTAGGTCTGGCCAAACTCATGGCCAAAGAAAACTGTGAACTGATGTGAATAAATTTCACATGTGTCAGATCAGCAAAAGTGCAGACTATGGTAGCAGCTGAAACAGAAGTAAATCAAGATCAGAATAACAGTCTAGCAGTAGCTAAAAACATATCTGCATGTGAGTGGTACTCAGGTATCATTCAATTTTTGCTAAAATTAGAAGTTTCTCCTGATATTACTCCTAACCAAGCACGATCTCTTAAGTTGAAATCTGTTAAGTTTTGCATAATTGACAATTTGTTGTATTGTAAGGATCAGTCTAGAATTTTGTTAAGATGTCTAGATAAAGATGAAGCAGAGCAGGTCATGCATCAATTTCATTCCAGTACATGTGGAGGCCACCACTACTAGAAAACCACATCCCACAAGATATTAAAAGTAGGATACTATTAGCCAGTCCTCTTTGCTAATGTATGCACTTTTGTAAGGGCCTATGACCAATGTCAAAGATTTATAGGGAAGCAGCCACTCAAATCCTTTCCCCTTAGGCCTGTTACAGTGAATGGGCCTTTCCAACAATGGGGTCTATATTTCATAAGTGAAATAAATCCATCTTCCAATGGACAACATAAATGGATCTTGGTAGCCACTGACTACTTTACCAAATGGATAGAAGCAGTACCCACCAGAAATGCCACTCATCAAGTCATCATGAGATTCTTATATGAGAACATCTTCAGCAGGTTTGGTTGCCCAGTAAGGTTAGTAACTGATAATGCACCAACTTTTAAGGCTGGGGAATTAGTTAGAATGTTTGAATCAATGGGTATTCAATTGGTGCACTCCACATCCTATTACCCACAAGGTAATGTCCTGGCTGAGTCATCCAACAAAAGCATAGTTAGAATCATCAGGAAACTACTAGAGACAAATTAGAAAAGCTTGGATTCAAAGATTATGTTTGCTTTATGGGCTGATAGGGTGACAGATAAAAGATCCATAGGGACTTCTCCATTCAAACTAGTTTATGGCATTGACGCCATCTTTCCTATCCAGTTCATCCTTCTAGTGGCAAAGTTCATTCACGAAGAGGAGGATGAACCAAATGATATGATGAGAAGGATGATGGATTTAGTGGAGTTACAGCAGATCAGGGAGCAAGTTATAGGAAAATCAGAAGCTCATCAATAGAGGATAAAGGGAACATTTGACAAAAGATCAAAGGAAGACAACTTCCAGGTCAGATATTGGGTCCTCAAGTGGGATGCTGTCAGACAGGACAAGGGGGAAAATGGAAAATTTGACTCTTTGTGGATTGGCCCTTTTGTTATAGGCCAGGTATATGAGAATAACACCTTCAAATTGCAGAATCTAGAAGGTGAAGAGGTATTCGATGGCCCAGTAAATGGGAGATTCCTGAAACTCTATTTTATTTGAGGCTCTGAGGCCTTATGATTGTAAATTAGTAGATAGTAGGCTGTTTTGCTTTCAGAATAAGACTCCATGCCCAATGGAAAAATAAAGAATAGTGTTAGATTACTTAGTTGCTTTTAGGGAAAGGCATTTTGGTCTTGGGTTCTTGGGACCTCATTGGGAGGTTCCCATCCCCAAGTAGGAGCCAAATGTTATCTCCCAAGATAATTTATTTTTGTATGAAGAATTTAATTCACGCAATGAGGAATATGAATGTCACTAACAGTTTTGAAAGCCTCTATTTTTTATGTAAATTTCACAAAGTTGTAGCTTTGGTGGATTGGGCGAGGATCAGAACATCTCATTAGCCACCAAAAGATGGAAGATAAATAATAGGTGGAAGACCCCTTCAGTGGTAAGGCATATTTATAAACTTTTACTACCATCAGAACATTCTTAAACAGTGATCGAAGAAGATAGTGGTTAAAATTTTTGCCACTGTGGAGAATAGAGGGATTAAAAGCTCCAATGGTAAGAAGTTTTGAGTTTCGATCACCGACATTGCAGAATATTAGTTCACTACGGAGCCATAAGGGAGGAATATATACAAACTACGGGGTCCGCGAGTAGATGAAAAATTCAGCGTCGGAACTTGGAATCATTGGCCGTCAGCAAGATAGTTCAATAAGGAGCCGTGATGGTGGGAGACAGAAGGACTACAGATCAACGAAGTTTACAACTGAGTTCCTCCATAGTGTCGGTGGCATAGAAGACTAAAGCTCCGATCGATGACAAGAAGCATTCCGATAGTGCGACAATAGATGAACTCTTCAGTGATCAGAAGAACTAAAGACAACATAGCAGTGGGGCAAGGCTGAAAAGTTTTGAAATGTTGATGACATGAAGAACTAAATACCGCTGAAGTCAAGTATCAGAAATCAGAGCTTGGAAACACTAACCATTGATGAGTTAGTCTACTAAAGAGCCACCATGGTGGAAGAAATATAGAATGCGGCTTCCACGACCAGATGAACATTTCGACGATTAGAATATCTGAGGACAACGGATCAGTGAAGTTTACAATGAAGCTCCTCCGCAGTGTCGGTGGCACAGAAGACTAAAGCTCCGATTTAAACGTTGCAAATCAACCTCCGGCAGTAATACAATTTGTTCGTTTCACCTCCGAAACTATGGTAGCGTTCAGATAAAAGGTTCCGATGCATAATTATTTCAGCTCCCTATCACCAATGAGCTACTGATGGAGGGCGCTAGTGTTGAGATTTGGAGCGCCAATAAGCTAAAGTAAAAAGATGCTAATCACCGATGAAGAAGCTGTCGCGATGCTATTGATTTAAGGCACTGAAACAGTGGTAGATTTTAGACTTGGAGCGCCAAAACTATGGAAACACTGAGATTTGGAATGCCAAAACAGCGGTAGTGTTGAGACTTGGAGTGCCGATGACCTAAAAGAAAAATCCCTGATTGGTGACTGTGGCAATAAGACATAAAATCCAGCGGATTAAACAAGAAAACGCACTTTAGTTAAACACCAATACACTGGCTGTTGGCGGCAATTTCATACTGAACCAGCAATGTCGATTATCAGTGAACACTTTAATTATTAAAAGCTCGCTCAGTGAATTGGATATTCATAGCAGATAAACAAATAGTTAGCAAGGGTTTGAAGCCCTAATCTAGAAAAACTATCACTTTCAATTATTTTTTTGTGCAAACAGATCATATTTTTAGGATCTATTATTTTTGTAGAAGGCTATAAAGCCCATGATATTTTTTATAATAAAGGTTCGACTCTAGGGATTTATAAGCACGTTCCATTATTAAGCATCTGATCTAGTTTATTCTAAATATAAGCTCTTTTGTTGTGATTCATTCAGCCATCTCTTTCTTTACTGTGTTTATTGCCTGAATGTGCATTTAGGCCATTTTCAGATTTATGTCACTTCCCAACATTCTGTTTACTTGGGGAATTGCTAAATTTGAAATAAATGTCCGACCAATAAGAACTCCTTGACTGTTATCTTGACTATTAATGTTACTTTGATTTACAAAACCACATTTCAAATCACTTGTAAGTATTACCTCAGTTGTTAGAGATATACGTGGGGTCATGGGTATGTCATAGTCATGGTATGTATTTAGTGCTTCTTCTTCTTCTTCATAGATAAGTTCATATTCTTCATCTTTGTCGCAATATTCTTTGTTGAGGTGTAGCTCCAACTCGTAGTCCCTTTCTTTGGTCGTGCTGCAACTCCCTCTTCTTGTCGCAATCTTTCTTCTCTTCCTCAACTGAAATATTCTTCCACTACCCTCTTGCTCATTCTCACTATTGATGTAGAACATCTTAGCTCATTCTGGTCCATCTTGTTTGATATTTTCTTGTGACATCACCCAAGTCCTCAGTGCACAAATATTTACTCATTGAAATCCATCCTCAAGATCCTTTTCTCATAAACCAACATCTTTATCCATATCTTTAAATATTTCAAGTAAGAACCTTGAGATTCTTGAAAGAAATCTCTTTCTTTCTGATATGATATTATAATATTGACTGCAATCTCAGTAATATATCCCTCCAATATGTTATCAACCTAGAAGTTGAAATCCTTAGATATAGGATTACCGACTCTTTCTAACCATTGCATTAGATGAGGATTCCACTCTGTTGGTTCTCTGCCATGAAATATTTTCCTTTGAGTTTGTAGCTTCGACAACCATTCATGTAGAAAAATGGGGAATTCACTAAAGAACCTTTTGTGAATATCTAAGTAAATATATATTTCTAACCATTCTATCAGATTCAATCACAATCCTTTAATTTCTTCCCATTCAAACTCTCTTTCTCTGTAATCCACCAATATTGAATCTCTAGTTTTGTCGGGTACCAAAACATGTTCCTTGATAATGGTTCAAGTCCCATCAATAAAACCATTTTTTGGCATCGATTCCACTAACCTAGTTTCATATTCCTTATCTTCCCAACAAATCCAAGATATCAACCCAATAGAGTGTAACTCCGTCGGCAACACCTATGAGGAAAGTGAGGTCTCGCACAAGATATCTATGGGGACTTCCAAAACCAGGTTTCTGCATTTATGGAAGGGGATTTATTCATCTCAACATTAACAATACATTCGATTGAAATAGATGTATGGATCAACATCACCAAAAAAAGAAAGAAGGTCAATCCTAAATTGACACATTCACAACATATAAGAATATAAAGAAACACCAACATATGCAGGATATATAAAACATACACATATAAACCATAGTTATTGTCAAAATTCCACAATATAAGTGCAACAAACTCATAAATATTCAAACATGAGGAATAAAGACATCAAATACACATATATTTAACTTGGAAACCCATACAGGAAAAACCACAAAAGCAATCTTCATCTAGTATGTGTAATATTTGAAATGCTTTTGGTCTGCACACACAACCTTGAGACTTCTTCCATAATATTCTTTTCAATAAATGGGTTTTCTCTATATTTCTCATGTTCTCATACTTTCTTTATTATTTATGTAGACCTATATTTTGAAATCAAAATTCATAAAAATTTTGTAAAAGGTATTTTTTAATCCATCCTAATTCATTAGTCATCCATGCAAAACTTGGATTGACCCTATATACATCTTACGATTTGTGTCCAAATCGCCAAATAGTTCTCAACTAAAAGTCGACTAGTTGTTCTAACTACCCCAATAGATCCTGTTACATTAATCAAATATCTAAATACCCAACTTACAATCATTCCAATTCTCAAAAATAGACTATTATTCCAACTTAACTCATAGTTACATTTATTTTTTTCTCATAACATGTTGAATTCCCGGATTTGACTTACTCTTCCCCTTTTCATGTTGCTTCCTTGCTCGCCTTGCGACTAGATTCTTCTAAATTCCAACCAAAACTTGTATTATTTTTCCTAGGGCCAACATTGTCTCAACACCTAAAGGAATGAATTGTAGTCCCGATTATCCTTCCACTGTATTCCTCTACTTCATTCTCAGAAAGTTCAAAAAGGGAAAACACCCTAATATGCACTTTGTTAGGATATGACCCTGACACTTTAGTAGATGATGTTATCATTGGAGTTATATCATTGGTAACCCTATAAGGAGGGGTTATTCCAGATAAATTTGACCTATTCTAATACTTGGATGATGAAATTAATTCCCGGTTGGACTATTTCGAGGATTTTGAACATTTTAGGTATCCCTCGTACCTCTTTCTCATTTTCTTGTACCAAAAGTTTGCACGCTTCAAGGATTCGAGATTAAATTCCAATGATCAAGCATGAAACCGGTGTGATATTTCTATAGCCTTGATGGAATCGAGAATTCCATAGCTAAGAATCTAAAGCACGATGTAATCCTATTGAGATGAACAACATAGATTTGTAGAAAAACTAGTGAGGAAATATTGAGAAAAATACATATCACAAGAAATACAATTGAATAAAATAGATATTGTCTATTATTCATCAAGGAGTATAAAATATAAATATCCAAAGGATAAATTCATTATCCTAAGAATGCATTTAAAATATTCTCATTGGGAAGCCTTAAATTAGCATAAAAACCATCACTAAACTTGAGAGATAGTCCTAACTCCTGAATTTGCTCAGTTAGCTAAGTGTAACTGAAGGTAACTGGACCTTAATGGAACATGATGGAGTTAATTAATGCTATATAATGATATAGGGGATAATTTAGGGTGTTCAATTGATTAACAATGGTCATTGGAGCTCACTATCAACTTAGAGTGAGGAAATCTAGGAATGGTGGCCCAGTTAACTTATTGTAGCCCAGTTAATTGAATAGAAATGATGGTGTAACACCCTGATTTTGACCCCATGGTATTGAATTGCATATGATGTAAATAGTGTTAATAAGTCATGGTGTGGATCTCAAGGAAAACGCCCCACCATGGATTTAGTGATTTAAGTTTTGGCGATTAAAATCGATGCAGATGGCTTATGTGCTAGCGAGGCACAATCTATTTTGAGACATCATGTAAAATGAAAATTAATAAAATACCACAACTAGATATGTTCCGCAACGTTAAAGAGATGGGGGAATGATTTCACAAGGAATAGGGAGGGGTAAATATCCAAACCTTTGGGCCAATGGGGAAAATCCAAATGACAAAGGGTAAACCCATAAAGTTGTCAATCACCCTTTTTGTTTTTTATGCCCAGTCATCTAAATTTGGTGAAGGAATTTATTGCCTTGGGATGGGAAAGGTATGGAGGTCAAAATTCGAATTTGGGAAGTCACCCATTTTTGGAAAACGTGTTTTTGGCTTATTGCGCAAGAAAATGCTTGGAAATTCCTTCCCAAGACATTATTCACCCATGCAGTTTCTATTAGAATAGTAGACTCAAGATAAACTAGTTAGCCTATCTAAGAAACCAACAACATATCATAAGAGATAAGAACATGAAAACAAAAGGACAAGAGAACACCGATATATGTGGTTCACCCTAATGGGTTACATGCACATGAAGGTAGTCTTCTATTATCTCCAGAATGTCTTCTCCAATCTTACAAGAGAGCAAAGCAAAAATACCCCAAATAATATAGATGATGTACAACAGTGTCACAATAGTACCACTACTACATCAAGAATACATGATATGTAGAGACTCAATTGAACCTATTATATACTAAGAGATGAGGAGGAATTACTCTCACATATTGCATGTGGGATAATATAATTCTCCAAAATAACATCTCTTAATACAACACCATGGAAAAATACTCTACACAAGTAAATACACCACCATATAACTATGGGTTAAATGTATTACTCTTTTACATAAGATTGTAGACAACTTATGACATAATACAAAGACATTATTACCTTCAAAGGAATATAATATATACCAACACTCCTCCTTAATAATGACTGGGAAAAGGGCACACAATAACACTAAGGAAGGAAGGAGTCATTACTGCTCCCCCTTGCTAACAACTTCCCGCATTCCAATCAAGGAACTAAGATGCACAAATTTTGCCTTGGTAAAGGATTTGGTGAAGATATCTATTGCTTGTTGCTCGATAGGACAATACCGAAGAGAAAGAATACCATATGCCATAAGTCCGTGAATGTAATGAGCATCCAGGTTGAGATGCTTTGTCTTGGAGTGATATACCTGATTATAAGTAAGCTGGATTGCACCTCGATTGTCACATTTCAACACAGTGGATGATTTCGGAGCCAGACCAAGATCTGTAAGAACATGCCGTAACCAAACTGATTCATTAGCTGCTTCTTTAGCTACTCTATATTCTGCTTCATATGAAGATAAAGAAAGAGTCTTCACCTTCTTGATCAACCAAGAAATCATACCTAAAACAAGTTGAAATACATAACCTACGGTGGACCATCGATCAGAACTGTCACCTTCCCAATCATAATCTGTGTAACCAGAGAGTGAAACTATAGTACTACTTAAATAAAAAACACCATAGTGTAATGTCCCCTGTAAATATCTCAAAATCCTCTTGGCTTCCTGCCAATGACTTTCATGAGGTTTCTGCATGAACCGAGGAACCAAACTGATGGCAAAAGAGAGATTTGGTCGGTTGTGAGTTAAATATATCAAACTTCCTACAAGCTGACGATAAAGAGTAGCATCAACAAGTGGTGTGGCACACTCAACAATTAACTTTACACCAGACTGAAATGGCGCAGGACTAGATTTACAATCACTCATATGGAAATGAGCCAACAGGTCTGTAGCATACTTCAGCTGAGAGAGAAACATACCATCTTCCATATGCCAAACTTGAAGACCCAAGAAATAATGTAATAAACCAAGATTAGTCATTTCAAACTGCTCTTGAAGATCACTTTTCAGATTTTGAATTAATGTAAGATGGCTGCTTATGATGATTAGATAATCTACATATAAAACAACAATGAGAATATTAGTACCAAAGTTCTGAACATACAGATTTCGATCAGATATACAACGCTTAAAACCATTCTTCAAAAAATATGCATCAATTTTATCATACCAAGCCCTAGGTGCTTGTTTGAGACCATATAAAGACTTGTGTAATTTACATACTAAATTTGATGATTCAACATTAATAAAACAAGAGGTTGTTGCATATAAATTTCTTTATTAAGATCACCATTTAAAAAAACACTTTTAACATTCATTTGGTGTATTTCCCATTTATAAGATGAAGCAATAGATAAAATGGTTCTTATTTTATTCATTTTAGCAATAGGAACAAAGGTTTCATTATAATATATACCTTCAAGTTGATTAACACCTTTTGCAACTAGCCTATCTTTATACTTTTCAATCTATCCTTCTATAGTGAACTTAGTTTTATAAACCCATTTACAACCAACTAAATTCTTACCAATAGGAAGAGGAACAAGAGACCAAGTCTTGTTCTTCATAAGAGACTCATACTCAACAGTCATAGCTTGTTCCCATTGAGGTTTACCTTGAGCTTGAGAATAAGAGGTATTATCATCTATGGCTAAAACTTTGGTCATAAGGACAAATTCATATCTAGTTCTACGAGGGTCAGAAGGGTTACCGATATCACTACCTGCATATTCAAGAGTTTTCCAGGCCCAAATAGGAAAGTTAAAGGAAACAGAAGTTTCTTCATCTTCAGTACATTCAGGTGGAATACTTGAAGAAGAGGGTGAATTAGGATCAACAACAGGCACAGAATTGGAAGAAGAAACCGAGATAGGAGTAACAGGATACAATGGGATATTCAGTGTAACATGAGGTTCGACAAACTTAGGTGGTGAAGATACTTCAACAAAGTGAACATCCCTTCGGATGATAACACTATGAGTAGAGGTATCAAATAACCTGTAAGCCTTAGAATCCTCGAAATAACCAATGAATATACATTTGTGACACTTGGGATCTAACTTCTTCCATTTATCATCAGAAATATGATCCCAACATTCACAACCAAACAACTTAAAGTTACTAATATCAGGTTTCTGACCATTCCATTTTTCCTCAGGGTTAACATGCTTAATGGATTTTGTAGGAACTCGATTTAAAATAAATTTTTCACAACTTACAGCTTCAGCCCAATTTTTTTTATCTAATCCTTTATAATAAAGCATACATCTAGCCATTTCAACTAAATTGTTGTTTTTCCATTCAACAACACCATTTTGTTGAGGGGTGTAAGGTACAGTCTTTTGGTGTTGAATACCATGTTTAGATAAAAAAGCTTCAAATTCATTCTTAACAAATCCCCCCCCATTATCTGATCTTAAAGTATTAATCTTCTTACCAGACTCATTTTCAACCAAAGATTTAAAAATTTGAAATATTAGAAAACCTTCACTTTTATTTTTCAAGAAATAAACCCATGATTTTCTATTAAAGTAATTAATAAAAGTAATAAAATAGACTATACAAGATAAAGAGGGAACTTCAAGAGGACCACAAATGTCACTATGAATTAATTGCAAAGGTTCTTTAGCATGCCAAGCTTTACCTTTCTCAAACATTTCTCTATGATGCTTACCAAGAACACAACCTTCACAAACACCGTTAGTAGAAGAAATATGAGGCAGGCCATGTGCCATTTTAGTTAACAATTGCATTTTACCATAATTCAGATGACCTAATATTTCATGCCATAATTTACTTTGTTGATCAGTGTGGGAAACATAGGAATAAAAATGTTGTCTTTTAGTTGAGTTAAAACCAACAAATTTATATAGACCAACAATATGATCAACAAGAACAGTAGAAACTACTTTGAAATTTTGATTGATATCTTTAAGAACATATTTGTTAGACCATGCTTGAAAATTAAACCCTTTTTGACAAGCACGATAAATAGAAAGTAAGTTAATGGGCATGTGTTCAACATAAAAAACATCTTCCAATTGACCATTAGTAACATTAACATTACCGGAACCAATTAAGGAATATTGTTTACCATCACCTATAGAAACTTTATGAGATATGTGTTTATGATTGTCATAAGAAGTAAATAAAGAAGCATCACCACTCATATGTTTAGATGCACCAGAATCCATTATCCATTCCACGTTAGAAGAATAATTATTAGGAAAAACAATAGATGCACATAAAGCTACTTGAGAGTCACGAGAAGCTTTCTTTTTAGCTTTATCCATTAAACGTTTTGCTTTAAAACAAATCTTTTCAGGATGGTTAGTTTTACCACAATGTTTACAAGGATCATATACTTTCTTCTGTTTACTATTTCCTTTAGAAGCATGAGAAGCATGCCCAAAATTAGTATTAGAAGGATTATTAAAACTTTTCTTATGATGCTTATTAAGTGCAGTTAGAGCTTTATTAGGTGTGAGTTGTCCTGAAACAATTAACCTTTCTTGCTCATTGATCAATCCTTTACAAAAATCATCAAAATTTTGCTTCGTAGTACTTTGAGACAATTCTAGAGCTCTATTCCTAGTTTGGATAAACATATCAAAACAAGATGTCATTTTACGTTCTATAAGAATAATAAGAGCAGTGTAATTTTTCTTGTAATCTTTACCACAACTATTTAATTTCTCATTTAAAGTTTTTAATTCAGCAAGATATAACTCAACTATTACAAAGTCAGAACGTTCGAGGTCAAAGATTTTATTTTCAAGATAATATGTAGAAACATCATCAGATTTATCAAATAAAGAAGAAATAATTTTCCATACTTGAACCAGACTGTCTTCTGCCTCAATACTTACCTGAAGACTATCTACAACAGTTTGACCAATGAGCCCTCTTGCTTGATCACTTTTAGCTTCCCATATAGCCAAATCATCAACAACAGTAGGTGTCTTGTGTTCACCATTAAATAGCCTCTAAATATTCTTACTCTTGAGAACATCAATCATCTTTCTCTTCCAGGAAAGGTAGTTAGAACCAACTAATTCAGGAATAGAAGCTACTTCGGAAGTCATAATGAGTAAAATTTTGTCAAAAAAAAAGAAACCCTAATACTGAAAAATGACAAAAAAAATAGTGAAGAACTTGAAAACAACTACACTTTACTGATTTGAATCTGTAAAAGCACAGTTAGAAACAAAGTAAGGAAAAGAGGAGAAACTTTCACTTACAACCCTGTGAAAAAAAAGTGCCCAAAAAATCCCAGTCTTCTATTCTGGTGGTGTAGGTGGATCCATAATGGTTGTTCCAATTCCAAAAATAGGATATAATAAAAAATATGGTAAGAAATGACCAAGTTACAACCCTTTTTTATAACTGTCATTTTTATTACTGAAAGGAAGCCCAAAAATGCCCACTTTTTTGTTATGGTCATGTGGGTAGATCCAGAATGGCTTTTTTGATTCCAAAAATAGGTTATAATATATAAACTGGTAAAACATGACCAAATTACGACTCTTTTGTATAACTATCATTTTTTTTACCAAAGAGAAGCCCATAAATATCCAGTTTTGTGTTATGATCGTCTGAGTGTATCCAGAATGACATTTCCAATTCCAAAAATAGGTTATAATACAAATTCCAATAAAAACTAACCAAGTTACGACATTTTTCAATAACTCCCATTTTTATAATCAGAAGAAAGATCTCCTTGAGGAGAGCCCCGAAATCATGTAGATATTTAGAAAAAACATCAAGAAACCCTTGAAAAATTTTGCAAAAAACTTACACAACAAATTAGGGTTAGGGTAAAAACAAATGCAGAAATATGCCTAGATCTAAAGAGAATCCTAATGGCTACTAGATAGAAAGCAAATCTACAACAAAATGACAATGCCCAAATGATAATCGTTGTTGATTGAAAGCTATAGAAGGTACTAGATCATAGCAACCCTCTCTGATACCATGTTAGAATAGTAGAGTCAAGCTAAACTAGTTAACCTATCTAAGCAACCAACAACTTATCATAAAAGATAAGAACAAGAAAATAAAAGGACTAGAGAACACCAATATATGTGGTTCACCCTAATGGGTTACATCCACGGGAAGGTAGTTTTCTATTATCTCCGGAATGTCTTCTCCAATCTTACAAGATAGCAAAGCACAAATACCCCAAAGAATATAGATGATGTACACCAGTGTCACAATAGTACCACTACTATGTCAAGATTACATGATATGTAGAAACACACTTGACCCTATTATATACTAATAAGAGATGAAGAGGAATTACTCTCACATATTGCATGTGGGATGATATAATTCTCCAAAATAACATCTCTTAATACAATAGCATGGACAAATACTCTACACAAGTAAATACACCACCATATAATTAAATGTATTACTCTTTTAAATAAGATTGTAGACAACTTTCGACATAATACAAAGACATTATCACCTTCCAAGGAATATAATATATTACAATAGTTGCTTCCTCATGCAACTGAAGATAGCTGGGGTATTCTCCTTCACATTTTTGTTGTTATTTTTTTTTCCATGGCTAGGAATTCAATTGGGCAATACTCAGTGGATGGGATCCTCCCTGGGCGTTTTTGCTATGGTTTTCCTCATTACCATGGATGGGAAATCCCTTTTTTTTTGTTGAGTGAATGTGCAGTAGCGATTCACATTTTGGGGGTTTCAAGAGGTCGTTTTTTTTCTTCCTCACATAGTTGAGGTTGCTGGGAATTTTACCTCACGATTTTTTATGTTTCCTCATTGTTCCATGCCCGTAAATTTGTTTTTGTGTTGCTCCGTAAATTTGTTTTTGTGTTGCTCAGTGGTTAAGAAGCCAAGATCTCCCGGTTTGGGAGAAAATGATGGTCGTTTTTGTCCAGGAATGCTCAGAGACGTTTTCTAAGTTTAGATTTAATATTCAGAGGTTTGTGGTGGCCGAGTTGCCTTCATAATGCATAAGAACATTTCTTGAAAATGTAATTACTCACCCTGGGTCGTTTTTCCCCTCTTTACCAGTCTGTTGGGTTGAAAACCCACTCCTTTTGGCTATGTTTTGTGGCTAGAAAGGGAGACCCANATTTCTTGAAAATGTAATTACTCACCCTGGGTCGTTTTTCCCCTCTTTACCAGTCTGTTGGGTTGAAAACCCACTCCTTTTGGCTATGTTTTGTGGCTAGAAAGGTAGACCCATGATTTAGTGTGAATGGAGACCTTTTTTTCCTTGGTAAGGCCATGAAACATTTGATGAGTTGATTTGGTCACTTGGGTTGTTTTCTCCCATCTTCCATTTATGTATGTGGTTTCCAAATGTTTCTCTACAACCCAACAATTTTGTTTTGTTGTGAAGTGCATGATGGTGTTGCCTTGGATGAGTAAGTCCAAGGAACCCACCTGTTAATTGGTTGAGGGTGTGTTTGATGTGAATTTAGGCTTGGATGAGTAATTCCAAGGAACCCCTATGTAATTTGACTGTTTCCTTTGCAATCCGTGAAACCCAACTGTGTGTTGGCTTGACTGTGAATGTATGGTTTTGGCTATGTGTGAGCTTGATGTTCCCTAGTGCCTAGTGGAATCATGCCCAACTCGGGGGTGGTAGTGATGCTGAGATATTGATGAGCACACTGGCCTATGGTTGGCTGGAACCTTACATCGAGGTAGCTAGTTGCAGGTCGACTCCTTTTCAAGATAAGTATTATTGCACTTAATCTCTACAAACTATTTTTTTGATGATTTATGAACATGATGAATGCATGAATGAAATTAATGTGTTTGATTATACTATATATTTTATTATGCATCTGTGTCCATTTTTATATTAATGCATTTTATTTTTATGTCTATGTTCATGGGACTAGATTTCCCAGTTTGACAGTAGCAGGGTGTTGGTCATGTCCTCTCCATTGTCAGGATGATGGGTGGGGACATGACATATGGTGGATGGATAAAGTCATGGATGAGGGCACATGAGGTCCTAAAATCATGGATAATAGCACAATAATGTATAATGATGAAAACAATGACAACACTATGCACTAGGATGTCAACTTAACATGGTCTAAACACTAGGTAGGTCAATAATGTTGCATACATGTTGCAAGGATGCATGCTTGCATGCATGCATGAATAAGGTCTATATGGAAAATATTGTCCAACACCCCCCCTTATGCCTAACTTATGAGAAGTAAAAATAGGTTCCAAGAAACTAGGCCTATGGTCACCCTTTACATTATTCATCCATGTAAACTGAGGAAAAAAGGAAAAACCGCATGGGGAAAATACTTCCACAAAAATAGACATGAAAAAAGGAAACAAAAAAATGTTCTCCATACTAAATTCTCATGTTCATAGAGATATTCCTCTTTGGAAGAATAGGAACATTCTCAACTTGATCAGGAAAATATACAGTTGCATGATGGGGACTAGAACCATGTATAGAAACTAAGATAATATAACAAAAGAGAGAATGTAGGTGCCATTTAGACTTGAAATTATAACCAAGGAAGGAGAGATCAGTCCCAAATGAGTCTTGAGGTGCTTTAGAACTCAAATGAAAGGTGGTTATATCATCTCCAAGCAAATGGTGGTGTCCTCCATTTGTAGTAGCATTTTGAGGAAATTAGCATGTGACCATGTAAGAAAGAAAAGGAGGCTTGATACCATGGAGAGTGCATGCATGAGATCCATAATATGATATGTTGGGCTTAGGGCAGACCCAGGTTCTTATACTTTTCTCTTCGCACCAGCAAATAGACCCACAGTGTTGGCCCTTTCGGCAACAACCTACGAACAGGTTGCAGTCTCACCCGAAACAACTATGGGGTGCTGCAGAATCAGGTTTCTGCAGGAGAAAGAGGGATATTACTATACCTTTAGCCTTAACAAAGAATAATCATACAATACAGAGCTTCAATATTCACTTAAATAGCTTTGTAGTTTAGATAAAAAGACAGTTTCTTGCTTAACCCTTAACTGGGAATTCACAGCGAAGTTAATACTTAGCAATTTATCTTACTTTATCATTCATCTACTTATCAAATGCATAAAACATAACAGCACAAAAACTAAAAGGAACCACCACAGCACAAGATATACATGGTTCACCCCCAGTGTAGGGGCTACGTCCACAGAACTGCGTTTTATATTCAACAATTTACAAACACACAGTTTTGATCTGCGCACTCAGCTGCAGATCTTCTCAACAACCCAAAACTATGCACTTATCTATAGAACCTTTCTTCCAAATCCCTCTGTGCACTCAGCTATAGAGGTCGTCGATGCACTCAGCTAGGACTTAGCCTTAACCCCAAAAATAGACCTTAGATTCTTCGCATCAAATTATCATCATACACAAAAAGTATTTTACTCCTTTACATAAGTTCCTATTTATACAAGTGCACTATTACAATACCATGAGTTTAAACCATGGGCTTAAAAACCATGGGCTTAAACCATGGGTTATTTACAAAAAGAGGGGATTTGACCCAACCCTGAAACCCCTAAGACTATTTCGGACTACAACTCCGCTTACAAGCTTCACACCAAAACCGTGGAGTTGCCAAAATTAAGGACCTTCAAGGTCCTAGCCCCAACAGGCCCCTAAGACTCACTAGTGTCCCATCCCGAGACACTCTGCTACTTTTCTGGTGGAAGAATCTTCTTGGCGAAGATAGTGAACTGCTTGTTGAGGCTGCACATGATATCTTTGGCTGCTTGCTCCTTCTCCACTATCTCCTGCAATGTTGCTGAAGATGCTTCGTTGGCCTTTTCCTATGCAAATGCATCATACTCCTTTAAGACTTTCAGCTGGTTGTCCGCAACAATGCTCAACTCCAAGGCCTCATTAATGAGAGGCTGCACAGAGCTCACTAATAGTGTCTCTTTTCTTCTGCAAGACTGAATTCCTTGCTGGAGCTCATTGCTATGCTTCACCTTAAGAATATTCTGCATAGGAGGAAATGTCTTAATTTATTCCTTTACTGCATCCAGCTCTGCCTATCGCTGCTTGATAGTTTCTTGCAACTTTTTGACTTCCAGGTTGCCCTGCAAGTTTGCCCAGGCCTCAACACTTTCGTCTAGTATCTTTGATGCACTACTGAGAAGATCTGAGATCTTCGTTGCTGAGGCCTAAATATCTCTGCGACATTGTTCCTTGACCTCTGGTGGACTCTCAGGAATGAGGCGAAGTTGAAGCTCTGCAATCTGAGCCTCATGTTCTGCTTTCAGCTTCTCTATCTAGCTTCGATACTATTGTGCATTGTCTTTCAGCTTGACAATTCTTTGCTTTGGTTCTTCTTTAGGCTGCATGTCGAATTTAGGGATACTTTGACATGCCTCATCCAACACTCGCGCTAGTGTAACCTGCTTGTTTTCTGCTTCCCTCTTCTTCTGTTTCGCTTCTTCCAACTACACTGCAAGGCTCTCACTCTGCTTCGTGGTATTCTCTAACTGCATGTGTGAGTAGCTATCTCATTCGTGAATCTCCTTCATGAGGTCCAATTGACAAAGATGCAGCTCCGACATAGACAACTTGGTGTAATCTATCTCAACTATCATACTCATCTACGATCGAGAGGATACGTCAGTTATTATAAGGGCTGCACTTGGTACTTGCCCTCTATTGTTTCTGGCTGGACATTGCCTCGTATCTGACTGCATGCCTACTGGGGCACTGCTTACTGCAGCGGTAGTCGCTGATCTTTCTACTAACACCTTAAGTTCTTCAATTCGTTGCACTACGTCGGTGAGCGCATCAAGGTGTGTAGCTACAAACTCTGACCATTTGCTGGTTAATAATTCTATAGATTTTGTCAGAGCCTGATCAAGCTCGTCAATCATCAAAGCGGGCTCTTCGGCGATATTCTTTCCCTTCGATGCCTTAGCTTTCTTTCTGGGTGAAGGCTTCATAACTTCCTCTACTTCTGGAGACTTGCACTTATCTGGGCGATTAGGGTTGGAAATTGTCTTAACTGATTCTTCTTCTTCTTCATCAGCTCCATCATCACCACCATGGTCATCTCCACTCTGTTGTGACTCATCTTGTTCTTCGCTTTCTTCTGGTGGGTCACTCTACGGCGACTGACTAGGACCTGTGCCCACATCTGTCACTGGGGGGACTGGTATGTTGGGCCTTGTTCCCACGTCCTTCAACCATTCAGCCAGCCACTGTTGAACTACTATGAGGATGTATTCTTGGTTTACCACATATGGCAACTTCCAGCATGTATGCTTGTTATTTGCATGAGCCTGGATGAAGACATTGTGCATGTCAACCTTGAATTTGGCCTCTCCAGCATACTGAGAGAATAGCTCATTACTGAGCCACGGTGTTTTTAGGATCTCATATGAAATGTTCATCGCATAGAAGGTGAACACGTATTTCATCATATTTTGTAAGGCTTTATCCTGTGAAACCCAAAGAGATGCGTACCTTGCTGCACCAGGCATCTCCGGAGGCACATCGACAAACTGTGCCTCGGTAGGTTCTCTCCATCCCATCAGTGCAATAAGCACTAACAACCATGAGTAATGAAAGGGTCTACCTTTCTCGTGTGCATCTCAGACATCTTTGAGGAATTCCCTAGCAATGTACTCTGCCCATTTGTAACTGTAGCCTTCGGCACAATTCACAGCAATACTGACAATTGGGGCAGGTACTTAATTCAGTTTGCACTTCCGCATTAATTTGCATGGTAGGAGCTCTGTGGCGAAGCGAATGTTTTGGTGTGGAATTGTCGAGGTTTGATACCCTCTCTTTCCTTTCGTCAGGATGAAGCGGTCCTTCATGTGCTGCGCCAGCTTCGTATCCTTGTGTTTTATGACAAACTCAATCCCAGGATCAGGCCCTTCCTTCGGCAAGCCTGTAATCCTATGAATCAGTTCTTCATCAATAGCTATTTTCTAGCTTCCTATCCATAGGTGCCCATCATGCACCAACACCAATAGCTGCTTGACCACCACGGTAACCTGTGTGCTGCGACCAAAGTGGGGGACATTTAGAATCTTCAACAAGCCAGTTTGCTCCAAGCCAGCAGCCCATTGTTTGACTTCCAGTAACATCATTTCGGCCTCCAGATAATGGACAGAGTGCAAGTATTTCCCCGATGCGAACTACGGAAACTTCCCACAATCATTCATATCGTGGTATGCGTACTTGAGCCGGTTTAATTTTCCTATCATCGTTCCGACCAACTGCACACCCTATGGCAGCGAAGGGGTGCGTAACGTGAACTTGGCTGTCCGTCGAGGTGGCTGAACTCTTGGTTGAACAGGTGGAAGATATGGTGGATGCTACGGTGCAACATTCTCATCCTCACCAAAGTATTCAAATTCTCTAGGAGGATTCATCACGGGATCCTCCAGTGTCTTTCCTGATGGTTTGTGTCTTTCTTTGTTCCACTTAGAATGAAATTCTGCCTTGAATTTATTTCTAGTTGATCGTGTCTACATTGGTTGATTCAACGCTGGGGGAATCTCTTCGCAAGGTGCAGATGCAGGTGGGTTGCTCATAAGGTTCTGCAGACCTCTTTGTCTGAATTCTCTCAACAATTCCTGAATTTTGCGATCAGCTAACATGGACTCAACTCAATAAAAATGCGTAATGCAAAATTCGCAGGTCTGGGTGTCTTCTTATACAATCCAACGACCAAATCTACCATAACTATGCATTAAAGACACCAAATCTGACAAAGTGGCTGTAGATCTTGTCCAAACGGCGCTAGATTTCCCAAAATATCATCATTACAGGAAGTTAATATAGTTAACGTACCGGCGCCGCCAAATCTGATTTTTTCCAACGGTCGCATTTTAAGCTTCGACGCACCTTTCTTCTTCGACACAACCACTAACTTCAGCTTTGCCACAATAAGGACCTCCGACACAATATAGACCTTCGACACATCTAGACACAAGCTTCGACACTTCTCAAGTTTTCCCATAATCTGCCCAAGCTCTCTGAGAACAGCTTCATTATAGTCTAGTACCCAATTTCAACTATTCTTGGTACTTAGACTCTTCTTCTTGCTATTACTTTGGGTCAGGGGGTACAGGCTTGTCCCTGTACTTCTTTAATCTACTTCCATTCACCATGGAGGGAAAAATTTCTCCACTCAATTTGGCTAACTGAACTACACCACCATCGGTAACTTTTTGAACTATGTAAGGTCCTTTCCAATGTGTCTTGAACTTACCTGGGAACTTCATGAATTTACTATTGTACAAGAGCACAAGATCACCATTCTGAAAATGCTTCTTCTTAATGTGTCTATCATGCCATACTTTTTCTCTAGCTTTCTGTACTTGCTACTGGAACCCTGCAATGAATCTGTCTTCTTCTAGTTCTAGTATATTCGCCAGCCTTTCATTCAACACGGTTGGATCATCCATCCCTGTGAAGGAAGATATTTTGAGACTAGGAACAATGTACTCCATGGGCATAACTGCTTCCTGTCCATATACCAGCCTAAAAGGTGTGTGGCCTGTCAACTTCTTGCAAGTGGTTCTATAAGCCCATAATACTGCTAGAATTCTAAGATCCCAATCATTTCTGTTAACATTGCAAACCTTCGTTAGAGCATGCTCAAGAATCTTGTTAAAGGCTTCGACAGTTCCATTTGCTTGAGGATGGTAGGAAGTACTCTTCTGATGATATACTTGAAACTCTTTGATCAATGCTTCAATAGTATTATTCAGAAAATGTGATCCTTGATCACTCATAAGAATTCTAGGACATCCAAACCTCAACAAGATATTATCAAAGATGAACTTTGCAACTGTAGCAGTGCTACAGTCCTTTACTGGTTGATCTTCGACCCAATGAGTAAGGTAATCAGTTGCTATAATAATGTATCTTGCTCCAGAATTCTTTGCAGGGGGATTGATTGGTCCAACAAAATCAATAGCCCACTTGTCCAATTCTTGTAAAGTTACCTATGGAACCAGAGGCATCTCATCCCTCCAGGAAGGTTTGCCTATCCTATGATAGATATCGCAGCTGTGGCAATACTCTCTTGCATCCTTATGAATCGTAGGCCACCACAATCCAGATGTCAGAATCTTCTGTGCCGTAGCTTTCCCTGCATAATGACCTTCTGCTGCTCCAGAATGTGCCTCAACCAAAATCAATGGATTTTCATGCTCCAAGACACATCTGCGTAGTATTTCATCTGGTCCCATCTTATATAGATGTCCTTCTATCAAGGTAAAGCCAGCTGCTCTAACCACCAATTGCTTCTTCTGCTGTGTTGTCATCTCAGATGGTGCAAAACCTGTAGACAAGTACTGAACAATATCCTAAAAATAGTCATCAACCATCTGGATGGCAAACAACTGGGCATCAGGAAGAACTTCATCCAAACTAGTGGGTTCTTCTCCTGACTCGAGCCTCGACAAGTGGTTAGGCCCCAGGTTAAGTCTTCCTAGCTTAACTATGATCTCAAAGTCATACTCCTGAAACAAAATCAGCAATCTGCATATCCTTCCACCTAACACAGGCTTGTTAACCAAATACTTCAAAGCAGAATGGTCAGTGAACATCTTAAAATGAGATCCTAACAAATAATGTCGAAATTTATGCAAATCATAAACCATATCTAGACCTTCTCATTCTGTTGTAGTATAATTCTTTTCTGCTGTGGACAATTTTCTACTTGCAAAAGGAATAGGGTGATCAATATTACCTTCACTTGACTGAGCCAATACTACACCTAAAGTAATGGAAGATGCATTAACATGAACATGAAACTCCTTACTCCAGTCAGGGAATACTAAGATAGGGGCAGTTACCATCTTTTCTTTCAAAATGTCCAAGCTTTCCTGACATTTAGGTGTCCATTCAAACTTAATATCTTTCTTCAATTTATTTTCCATAGGGGCTGTAATCTGAGCATATCCTTTAATGAATTTCTTGTAATATCCAGTATGACCAAGCGTAGTGCGAAGTTTCTTAACAGACTTCGGAGGTGGTAAGTTCACAATAATGGCTATCTTCGTAGGATCCACCATCAATCCTTGCTTGCATACAATGTGACCTAGCAAAATTCCAAAAGGTGCACAAAAGATACACTTCTTCAGGTTCAACGAAATCTGATGTTGTCTACACTTGTCCAGCATAAGTCTTAAACTGGCTATATGATCTTTCAATAAACCAAAGATAGTCCAATCATCAAAGTAAACTTCCAAGAACTTATGAATAAATTCCTTAAATGCAGATATGAATACTTTGGAAAACATAGCAGGTGCATTCTTCAATCCAAAGGGCATAACAGTATACTGAAAAGATCCCATTTCTATAGCGAAGGTTGTTTTATGTCAATCCTCTGGGGAAATTCTGATCTGATGGTAACCTAAAAATCCATCAGTGAAAGAATACACCTCTTGACCTCCGACATTGTCTAAAACTTCATCTATAAAGGGAGTAGGAAAAGGATAATGTAAATAGGCATCATTTAGCTTCCTCAAATCAACACAGATTCTGATTTCTCTCTTGGTCTTCTTTTCTTGTACCACCATAGGGCTAACCCATTCAGACTCTTCGACAGGCTCAATGATTCCTGCAGTGAGCATCTTATCTAGCTCCATCCTGACTTTTTCTTTATACCTAGGATTCAGCCTATAAGGGCGCTACTTCACAGGCTTCGCATCAGCTTTCAAAGGGATTTTTATCACTCCTATATCACCAAGGATACCTTTCATTTATGAGAACTTCATCGAAAATAAGTCCTGATACTCATGGGGGAGTTTAGTCACTTTGGTCACCATTTCTTCATCCCAATAATCTCCAATGGTAGCGTACTTAGGAATTTCTTCTGATCCAATGTTTAATTTCCTTGTTTTCAAGGGCTGAGTTACTTCGGGTGATTGGACTGCTGGTCCGTGTACTTCGCAATGTCCTTCTGACTCAGGAATATTAATGTTGCGAGGGTCATCATCTTCATCAATGGCGAGGTTATAGCATTCTACTGCATTAGCTTATTGTTCCTTCCAATCAGGTTGGTACTCAGCTATTTATTTATCATCAAACACCTTAGTATGGATCAACCTAATAGCTATGTCCAAAGTAGGGAAAACCTCATTAATAGAAAATGTGAGCACAAAACTATCGATAAGGCTAACCCAACTTACAGTGCCATGACAAAGCTCCACCTCTGCATACCAATTCTTTGCTACAAGTTCCAGAGTGTGTACAAACCTATGTACCCATTCTTCACAAGGTACATACTTCCATGCTTCATAACACTACTCCAAATGTTCTTGAGGGCTAGTCTTACCATTAAATCTACTTCATACCTCCTGAGGTTAATCCATGAATCTCAGGCGAAGAAACTTTTGACAAGCTCTCCAACTATGAATATACTTTTTATGACCATTCCACCATCTAGCAGTTGCGGCTTTGAATACCGAGTCTAGAGTCTCCATTTTCTGTGAATTTGGTACTTGCTCTGAGAATTGTACAATAAAATCTTCTGGGTCTGTCAAGCCATCAAAAGTAGGTAAGATCCTTCTCTATGAGCCAACCCATCTGATAGACTTGGTAATTCTTGCACATCGATGTCCATGTAGCTCATAAAGTCTATTATGCCAATTCTCTAGGCCTGCATCTGAATCAGTCATGCAAGAATTGTCACACTGCCAATCCATTATACCTTCAGCAGTATGGTTAACATAGTCTTCTTATTTAGCTATGATGTTGTAAATATGATCTAAGACATCCTGATCTTCATCTCTGATTGGCTCTGTATACCTTTCTCCTTGAGAAGGGTCCAACGGTACTATGACTCTCAATCCTTTTCCTTCAAAATTCATCTGTCTATTCTTAAGGTTGATTACTGCATAATTGTCTATTGCCCATTCAATTCCTAGCAAGGCTGGATAGGGGTTTCTATCATCAATTATTTCAATGACTTCAAAATCTGCTAAGGTACTGACTCCATCAATATCCACTGGTACACTAGGGAATATTTCCAAGGGCACAATCTTCTGTTGATTGGCTAATCTCAACTATATAGGGGACCATTCAAGCATAGGTTTTCCCATTTGTTCCCATGTCTACTTAGTTAGGACATTCACTTCTGATCCCAGGTCTAAAACGATATCAATCATGTCATAATCTCCTATCTGAGCATGCAATCTCATTTCTCTTCCAGTCCGTCTAACTCTATTAACAGTTTTTCCTCTATCATAGCTTCGTTGAGGTTCGCAAGATGCAATAACTTTCTGTAACTCATTCAAAGCATTTTGATTTCTTAATAGCTTCATAAAATTATGTAAAAATGATGTTAGGGTACTTACTTGATTCGGCGAAGCTTCTTGAAACTGTAACTGCTATTGATGCTGGTGCGTAGTTGCTACTGATGTTCTCGGATCAGCAAAGTCTTTTTTAACTTCCATAAATGTTCCTTTTTCTCTTCCAACATCAAAGGATGGAATTTTCTCTCGGGTCTTACAGACCCAAGCCTCATCAGGATGTTTCCCCTTATTCTGCACTTGCATCATAGCTCCACTCTTTGTAACAACGTTAACAGCTGGGATAGGTCTTTTCTCTACAGCAATCATCTGAACATTTTGAGTAGGAGCGTCATTTCTTTCTTGTATCTTGGCTATCAACTGTGGGCATTGCTCAATCACATGATCGATTGCTCTGTAATATCGACATGTCGTAGTTGGGTTCTGACAATCTCTAGCTACATGTCCTGCCTAATTACAGTTATAGCAAATAACCTGGCCTCGTCCTCTTCCAGGCATACCACCACGACCACGACCTCTGAAATTACCTCGACCCGATGTACTACCACGGTAACCATATCCATCATTTCCTTGTGCATCAGGTTGTACCCTATAAGTGTCATGGGTTCGCTCTCTCATTAGGTCAAAGCTGCGACATTCGTCTTTGTTGTGTCCAAATGACTTACATAACTTGCAGTAGGGATTCTTAGGTACTTGAACATATCTCTGCAGCAGATAGCAATCTTCAGGTCGATGCTGGCCAATTGTTCTACAGATCTCACAATATAGGACATTAGGGTTAAACGGGTTCGATGCACCAATATTCAAATAATTTCTTAATGTAGGACATTGTTCTTTGTCATGACCTTCTGTCTTACATCATGTACACCAAACCTCTTCTCGAATAGATTTCAGTTTCTTCATGTCGCGAAGCTCCAAAGCCATTTATGCTAACTGTGCCTGTATGTGGGATATTCCAGAACTATCTCCAACAGGAGCTGTTTCAAGTTTCATAGCAATTTCCAATGCTTATTGCTGATCAGCAACCTTCTGTTGCATAAGTGGAGTCCTGATATGAGGCAATAGTGCTGCGATGAACCATTCTTTATGTTGTTCTGGTCCAATAGTGAAACTGACTTGATCCAACAAAACCTTGAACCTCTGATTAAAGTCCCAAACTGATTCACCTCGCTTCTGCTGAATTTGTTTTAGTTCAGTTATACACTATGACTCCGATTTAGGCTTCTTGAATTCTTTGATCATTGCTTTTTTAATATTAGCTAAGGCATAGTTCTGAGTACTGGAAAATTCATAAACCAGGTCAAAGCTCGGTCTCTAAAAGAGGTGACCAACTGCACTGTTCTTGTATTTTGATCCATAATATTCTTAGCAGTCCAAACATTTTCGCATAAGAACCAAAACTGCTCTGGATCCTCTGATCCAGTTCCTTTAAAAATTGGGAGCTTGATATCATCATTCATATGGGCCATAGTGAATCGAGGGGGGGGGAGGAGGGGGAGGAGGAGGGGGAAGACTGGTAACATGAGGAAGGGAAGTTTTTGAGGTAGACTGACCTGCGACAAGACTACTCAGGCTAGGGTTACTTTCGAACTGCGAAGGGTTCTTAGGGATAATAGATCTTCGCTGTGGAGTTATAGGAGGGTTTCTAACAAAAGGGGTTTCTTCAGATTCAGATTCTTCTGGACTTATTGAGGTATAACCGGTATTCTGGCCTAGGGTATAGGATCCAAAAGTTCTCTTGTATATTTTACCGTTATGAAGCAAACCACATTGCTCATCGAAGTCACTTTCACTTCCAAACATAGGTTAGTAGCAATAAATCTAGCAATCTGATTGGATAAGCAATATGCCTTTCTCAACCAAGAGCATTTTAATTTTCAGACTTAATGAATTCAGGTACTTACCCCTTGGTCCTTTGAAAAACTATCGTTCTTCTTCCCTGAAAGAAGTATGTGTGTCGATGGCGAACTCCGTCACAAATGAGTCAAGGGTTCGCGTTATCTAGAAGTCAACAGCTCTTGATACCGCGTTGTTCACACTTTTCAACAGCTTAATTCTTTCTGGGGTCTAGGTAGGAGACTGATCTTCTTTGAATTTTATCTTTCTTTCTGTCAACCTGGATAACCACTGGTGCAATTCTATGTGGATACTAGCAAAGAAAATTTCATAAATATCAGTAAAAACATACCTTTGCAAGAAGTTGTCTGAGCTACGACGAGGGTCCTTATTCTCTTGTTCAGCAAATTTCAGATAAGTATCTCCAACCCAGTCACTGATTTATTTTACTGAGGGCCTCCAAAACATATCCCTCCAAGTAAGATGTAGATCCCTCTTGAAGCAGATACTGGTCGAACCGGCAATGGAACCAATTTGTTGGGCTTAGGGAAGACCCAGGTTCTTATACTTTTCTCTTCGCACCAACAAACAGACCCATAGTGTTGGCCCTTTTGGCAACAACCTACAAACAGGTTGCAGTCTCACCCGAAACAACTATGGGGTGCCGCAGAATCAGGTTTCTACAGGTGAAAGAGGGATATTACTATACCTTTAGCCTTAACAAAGAATAATCATACAATATAGAGCTTCGATATTCACTTAAATAGCTTCGCAATTTAGATAAAAAGACAGTTTCTTGCTTAACCCTTAACTGGGAATTCATAGTGAAGTTAATACTTAGCAATTTATCTTACTGTATCATTCATCTACTTATCAAATGCATAAAACATAACAGCACAAAAACTAAAAGGAACCGCCACAACACAAGATATACGTGGTTCACCCCTAGTGTAGGGGCTACATCCACAAAACTGCATTTTATATTCAACAATTTACAAACACACAGTTCTGATCTACGCACTCAGCTGCAGATATTCTCAACAACCCAAAAATGTGCACTTAGCTATAGAACCTTTCTTCCAAATCCCTCTGTGCACTCAGATGCAGAGGTCATCCACGCACTCAACTGCGACTTAGCCTCAACCCCAAAAATAGACCTTAGCTTCTTCGCATCAAATTATCATCATACACAAAAATTATTTTACTCCTTTACATAAGTGCCTATTTATACAAGTGCACTATTACAATACCATGAGTTTCAACCATGGGCTTAAAAACCATGGGCTTAAACCATGGGTTATTTACAAAAAGAGGGGCTTCGACCCAACCCCGAAACTCCTAAGACTATTTTGGACCGCAACTCCACTTACAAGCTTCACACCAAAACCACGGAGTTGCCAAAATTAAGGACCTTCAAGGTCCTAGCCCCAACATGACATATCATCCAAAAGATCCAATAAATCACAACATTTCATATAATAAACTCATGCGAAGAAATTGATATAGAATCCCCAACAACGAAATTTTTGAAGGAGATTTAAGGTGCTTGTTTTTTCACACCAATAGTGATGAGATCACTCCCAAGCTTGAATGAAATTTATCGGAGCATCAATTTTTAATCATGAGAGTTAAAATAATCTCCACGAAGGTGATACATGTATCCCAGCTGCACCACTAAGAGGAAAAATTCACAATTTTCTCCATCTTCAATAAATTCTAAGAATTGTTGCAAGCAATCAAGTAGGGATTTGCTGGAAGCATTGTACTAGTAAGGGTGAATGGATCACTTCCAAAATATGATATTACCTCCAAAACATACAAAATATCACTTTTCTGTACACCAACTATAATATTGGAGAGAGGGGAATCAAATTCCTCTTTAGCTTCTTGAGCAATCATTGACAAACTTTGCTCAGAATTCATAATAGAAGAATCACTGGAGAATAAATGGAAAGAGATATTTTATTCAACAATGGTGGTTTGAATGTCTTATTATGGAGAATTTTTATTGGAATATGAGACATCATCTAGAAAAATAGGAGAAGGAGTTAGGTCAAGGAGACTTTCACCAATTCAAACTGAATGAGTTGAAGATTTTTCCATTTCTTCAATGTGAAAAACTTCATTAGAGAGTGTTGAGGCCAAGGCATTTAAAGGAAGAACACTTGAGGAGGTGCTGTATTTTATCTAGGTATCATATACTTATTTATGCACACTAAAATCTCTATCTATATTTCTCTAGAGCTCGAATGGATACTCAGTAGAATCAATGAGATACCACATCTTTCGAGACTTTTCCATACGCATTTTTTCATATGCACTATCATAGTCATTTAGCCAATCATTTTTCTTTTCATCAGATTCTGGAATTTCCATAGCTTCAATAGAAAATTTAAAAAACTCATGGATCTTGGCATATGCAACCATATTTAATTTCCACTATACATAGTTGAATGGTGACAAAATAGGAACTGATTTCAAATCCATTTTGAAGTTATTGTACCTGCAAAATAAACACACCATAAAATATGTATTGAGGATTCATTGAATTTACTCAGCTCCCTAGGATCTAATACCATGTGATATTTCTACAACCTTGATAGAAACAAGAAATTCCATGGCTAAGGATCTAAAGAACAATCTAATCCTACTAAGATGGACAACATAGATTTGCAACAAAACTAGTGAAGAAATATTGATCAAAATACATATAAGAAGAAACTCAATTGAATAAAAATCCATATTCTTCATTATTCATAAAAAAGTACACATTATACATACATATCCAAAGGATAAATTCTTTATTCTAAGAAGGAATTTGGAATCCTCTCATTGGGCAAGATTAAATTAGCATAGAAACCATCACTAGACTTGAGAACTAGTTCTAACTCCTGAATGTGCCCAATTAACTAAGAGTAACTGAAGGTAAACGGACCTGGATGCAACATGAGGAAGTTAATTAATAATATATAATGATAAAGGGGTGAATTTAGGGCATTCAATTTACTAATAGTGGTCATTGGATCTAAATATTAGCCTAGAGTGATGAAATCTAGAAATGGTGGCCCAATTAACTGATTGTAGGCCAGTTAATTGAATGTAATTGATGGTGGATGGATATTTTAGGATTATTAATTGATCCTCCCTTTACCACCATAGTATATTTATATTTTCCTAACTTGGGAATTCATTTCCACTTCACTGGTGCATTGAGAACTCACCTAGGGTCCATTGGTAACTCACCTAGGGTCCACCTACCACTCAATGTGTATGTATACATGAGTTTAGGATCTATAGGCACTAATCCCTATAATTTAGGAACCCAATCTGAGTGACGCTAGAAGTATCTAGAAGTTGAACCTAGTCATTGTTTAGTTATTTTTAGTTATGCTCTGATTCCCATCAGTTAGATCACTCTCAATCATCCTAGTGCCACTTTGCATTATTTGAGGAAACTGGGGTGCCTTTGCTCATATAAATCAATCAATTAACTAGTTGTGAACTATTGCAGTGATCCGGAGTTGCATTAGTGAGCTTTAGTGGTGATTTTCACACACTAAGTTATCTTTGGAGTTAGTCTAGCTTGGTAGATTCTAATCTTATCTTAGGAATTTGAATTCTCTTATTTGTAACACCATTTCATTACATATTTTATACTTATTAAGGGATGTAATGTGATTATTCCAAAATTTTCTCTATGTGTGTGCAATTTTTCCATGAGTAATTGATAGGCTGAGGAAATGGGGAAAACCTCATTAGAACCCATCCCCCCCGCCCCCCCCACCCCCCACCCCCTTCAAAATAACCAGGAAAAAACTAGGATCAAGATTTCATACTAAGAGAAAAAGATATTCTTGAGTAAAATCTTGTGAAGATATTTATGCAATATGCATCTGTATGGAGTAGAAATGCAGTGCGATGGTTTTTGTGTGCATTAGTCTCATGAACTATGCATGTTAACCTCTCCACCTTCTTCCAATATGATTATAGATAGGATAATAAATGTTTCCTTTGTCTCTTCTTTCTAAAGGAAGAGTGACATGATCCAACTTTTTCTTCAGTGAGTAGAATTGTTGATTAGACCTTACTATCATGTAGCATCTCTCTACAAGTTTGTAGCATGTATCTCGAAGAAGTGAATTTTCTTGACATAGTGAAAGGCTCTATTTTTGAAACTGAGATATTGTTCTTCTCATGTCATATGACTCTCCAATCATGTTCCCAGTTGCCACAATAACCTTTTGATCCCATTTAGGCCTAGGATTGGGAGTAGGGACTGGATTTGTATTTGGATCCTATTGAACTTCATCTTCAATTCCATAAACTGATTCAACTTGGTACTCTTCTTTGTATTTTTAATATGAAACATTAATGGAAGCATTATCATATGAAAAAGGTTTAGGTAGGATGAATTTACCTTCCCTTTTAAATGGAAACGGATATGGCACTGGATCTTAGTATGGCATAAAGTATGAGAATTATTATGCCTTAGAGGCATGGTTTTCAAAACCTTTCGCTATAAGCTTCCCACTTGATATATCTAAGATCTCCATTGATTCTGGAGAAAATACTACTCACTTTGGTGAGACTGTATGATTCATTCGGTATACAAACAACAAATTTGCTGCTAAGGAGGGAACATAGAGTACATTTGTAAAAAATCCATGCTCTAATTTGATTGAACCCTTTCCTTCAGCTTGCATTTGAGTTTCATATCCCATGTGAATACTTGTACCATCAGTAATTTATAATGAAGAGAATGATTCTTTGGATGCAACCATGTGATTGGATGATCCTAAATCAATGAGGAAGGCATGTGATTATGAAAAACCAACCTTTAGTGCATGGAATCTCTCATCACGATATTTAGTATTATCTCCATAGTAAACCTTCCTTGCGCCTTCAAGGAGGGAAATATTTTTCTTCTCGAGGATTTTTGACAACTGATCTATGGTACTATTCATACAATAATTCTCTATATGGTTTCCTTTCTTATACTAGGATCACTTTACCTTGTCAAACCTCTGATGTTTGTCTCTCTTAGAGCTTGAGGCTTCATCTGCTGGATCAAACTCTTCTTTGGTTCGAATTTAGTGTTTCTTTTTTCTTTTCCTTTATTATTCCTCCTTGCTTACGTATTCTTTGTCTCACCAACCACGAGAACTTAATTTGGAGAGTCTTGGAGAGCTCCCATCTGTATTAGATTGTCTTATTCATATATTAAATATTTAGTGAAGGAATCAAGGATGGAATTGACTAATTAGGAGTAGTCAGTCTACCAAAGTGAAAGGTACATATGAACACTGAGAATTTTGGGAAAATTTTGCTCATAATTGAGAGAACCAATTGCTCATCCTTATTGAAAATCCCATATTGCTTGCACTGCAAGACCAATGATTTGAAATTTGAGAAAAAAATTTGTATAGTTTCGAAGTTACTAGATTCGATCTCCTCCTATTTTACAAACAAGGATTCGAGCTTGTCCCATACTTCTTTTTTTTCCTCAATCCCTCAAGGTGAAAGAGTAACTCTATGAAGATGTGGATGCACATGAATCCAAATGCTTCATCAAGCTTGATCAAATAATTTTATTTTTCAATATGTTGTTGGGATTCGACCTATCTACCCATGGTGACCGTGTACAGACCCTTGTTTCATAACACAATCTACATATAAACCCTCTAATCAATATAGTTGAAGAGGGTGAGGATTTTTGGAGTCAAATTTTCTTAATTCTCCACCTCACAGCTTCAAAAATAGTTGAGTCTTCAGAAAATATTTGAATGTACCTGTAAAAACATAAGAAAACACTTCAATTTGAAATCAAACAAATTAAAACACTCTCCACTTCGACTTGTGCACTTTCTCTTGGTGCATCACACCTAGCTAGACTTCTCTAGATAGAATCCAGAGGGAGCAAGGAAAGAATACCGAGATTTATGTGGAAACCAATTGCTTCTAGTGCATCAATGGAATTTTATGAGGTTTGAAGTTGGCCTAGATACCTGCTTTGATGCCATGTTAAATTTAATGAGGCATAGAATCCTTAGTCCTGCATGAATTGAATGAGAAGAGAAGGTTGCAGAAGAGAGAGAAGAATTCAGTAAAGACTGATCAATTACTCATGAAAAAATTTCACACACATGGAGAAAAAATGGAATAATCACATTACATCCATTAATAAGTATACAATATGTAATACAGTGGTGTTACAAATAGGAGAATTCAAATTCCTAAGGTAAGATTCGAATATACCAACCTGGAAAAAAATGTCCTATCATACTAATCCATCCCATAATGTCCCCAAAGTAAGGCTAAGAAGTGACATGGAGGAGAGTCTACTACTCTAAACAAATTTGTAGCTTGCAATGAAGAATACATGCATCTCTCTCCTATTGTCCAAGACTAATATCCTAAAGGCAAGGAAGCAATGCAAAGTTGCATGAAGCAACTGAAAGCATATAAATATCACGATATCAAAATCCAATGTAACCTTTCTAAAACCATTACATCGAGAAATAAATTTATAAGACAATTGAAAAATTAGTTGGAGTCGAGAGAATACATACACACACACACACACACACACACACACACACACACACACACACACACACATATAATGTTTAAGTCATGGTGAAAGGTTTTCATCTTAATCCCATGGTTAGATATCTAGATAAACACTTAGACAATAATTTTTGATCTGTTTGAAGAGGGAAAGAAGGAAATTGAGAACAAGGGTTATTCATTGTTACATTTGATATTAAAAGGGATAGTGGAAGTGGGTTTCTTCAGATGTTTAAAAACTTGAAAATATATATATTTTTATATTTTTAACTTTTCCAATATTTTCCAATTTTACCATTTATCCAATAACAATAAGTTTCCTTCCAGTCTCTAAAAAAATACCATTTTTTAACTTCTCATAAAACCATATTATAACTCATTCCTAAGAAAATAGATACCAAAATGTTTTATGGTTGTAGAAAATACAGGAAGTGTCAATATGACCAAGTTGGTCTTGACATACCTGGTTTTGAATTAACCAGTGCTTGTCAGACTTGGTCAAAGAATTCTCAACATCCCAAAACCATTGATTAAAAAGAAACATGTTAACTATGTGTTCGCAAGAGGCATAAGTTTGCACCAATCGGTCTCCTTTTAGGTTTAATCATCCTAAAAGTACTAAATAACGGAAATTATTACACCCATTTGCAAGGGAAGTATAATCATAGAACATCCATATTAGAAATCCATCCTTAAAAAGCATATTAGATAAGGCGAGTTTGACTTACTTAAGGAAGTTATATTGATTAAATCACACTGCCAATTCAGCTATGAATTAATCAACAGGAAAACTGGGATGTGTTAAATAGTGAAGACTATATAACTATTTGGAATTGGTAATTATCTAACCAATATATTATCCAAATGAATTGGCACCATAGCACACAATTGAACTAATTCAACTGCAATCACCTTACCAATCTTTTTATTCTTTGAAGTATCACCCCTGTCTTTTCCAATTTAACTTTGATTAGAATTGGAAAGATTTACATGCAGTGATTGTCCCATAGCTCCACTTCCTTCAATGAACTTGACAAGAATGGAAAGGCTAGTTGTCATCCTCATTCAAGAGACCAAAATTTAGGAGGAGATACTAGAATTAGGAAGCAGGATATGAAAATAAAGTCAAGGAATATATTCCCAACAAGATACAACCATCCAAAAACATGCATAGGACACCAATTAAAAAACAAAATGATTTCTATTAAATCCTTCTCCAATATTGTTTTTATATATCAAATCAAATAACCAACACTCTCAATTTGTTTGCAATATCATTGTTGAAGAGTAGTGTTTTCTCATGGAGGTCAAATGGGTTTCCCATTGAAGTATTTGCATGCCATATTAACTATATCATGCTGAAAGAGATGCCCATAATTGTGTAGATGGAAACAACATGAACAATTATGCATTGAAACTTCAATAAGGAATTCCAAACATGCACATAACCTCAAAAAATTATGTGGATGTAACACAAACCAAATAAAATGAGTATGCAATGTTCCCACTACTATTGGGACTCACTACAAGCACAGAAATCTGCACTCAAGATTTTCCATTTCACATATATTCCTTTGATCATTCCATGGATAATATTCAAACAATTACCACCTATTATATTTTCCCATAAAATTTACACGCGTAAAAATATTATAAAATGTTTTGAATTTCCTAACTATAAAGATACAGGGACAACTATTATGCTTTCATAATCACTTCTAAAAAATCCATCATAGCCTCTAAACCTCTGCTATCAAGAGAAAGGTGTTGCTATGATTGATACCAAAGCATTAAATACTATCAAATGCCTACAAAAAGTCGTTATTTTTTAATTCATTCACCAACAGCTCACATCTATGACATGTTTCGAAACATGAGTTTCCAGCAGTCTCAAAAGGAAAGAAAAATGGGTTTATCAATGTTAGTGGAGGGAAAATGAAGCAAAAGAGACCTATAGTTTTAAATATGTTTGCCAACTACAGTCCAAAATAGAGAGTGTTATCAAATGGAATTTTAAAATTAAACAGATATGAGAAAAAGGAAATTTGATGAGGCTAGAAACTACACAACCAGCTCATGCATTAACACAGATGGGCTGGTAAAAGAGTGCAGGGATATATATTTTGTTAACTGGAATAGAATTGCATGATTTTGCAAGAGACAAAGTTGTCAATGGGTTAGTACCTAAAAATAGAATGAAAGAGACATGAATAAAATACAAAGTCGTGGTTATGATAGAAAAGAATCTAGTTGCACTAGAAACCACTACCATGCATCACACAATAATAGTACATGCAAGTCCACAAGTCCATCCATGGTTTGGGTCCTACCTAATTTTAATAGACAAATTTTTCACCTTGTTTTGCACTAAAATTTCCTTTCTTGCATTCTGAAACCAAAAAATATCCAAGACAAAAACACATTCAGTAGGTTGCATTTCCTTTTCATAATATGTTCATTTATTTGAGCATGGTTTTAAAACAGATTTTAAAAAATAAGTATAACAAAATATCTCCAAAGTTATGAGAACTTTAAACAACCATTACAAGTGGGGAGAACCTCTATTATATAGAGTTATAGGATCAAACCTTCTTTCCCACTGAATTTAGTAGAATAGATACCCCAATCCGATGGATTCACAGCTTAAGGGATCTTTCTAGAGTGATGTAGGATGACTAGATTATTGCTCAAGGAGAAGGTGCAAGTACACACATTTCCAAATAATGTCACAAATAATGTTTTAGGGAATATCACCGAGTGTATTGAAAGAAAATTATCAGAAATATTAGGGAAAATATCATAAATTATTAGCAAAAATAAGCGTTGTTCTTGAGGATTATGAAAATATCAGACAAATAAACAACCTAAAAAACTCGGGAGAAATTGAAAACAATGAGATAAATAGGGGATCGGGAGAAATTGACAACATTAAGAGAAATAGGAGATATTTGCAATGCTTCCCATTATTATCACACAAGGAATATGGCATTGCAAGAAATTCTAGCCAATTTGAAGATAAATATATTCCAACTGTTCAAAGTACCTCTCAAGGGTTGAATATTCCAAATTTCCTTAAACAATTAAAGAGTGTTAAACCCCTAAGACAAAATTATGTGTAATATGTGGATAGATTAGGTTCTTGGTATTTTTTTATGGTGTTGCACAAAAAACTTATTTTGATGATGATGTGCAAGGTGATCCTTAGATTAGTGGAGCAGGTGGTGTTTTGTACCCGAGGGATGCATATTTTATAAAGTTTAATGCTGGTCTTAGAAGTGGTTCAAATAATTATGAAAACTTATTGCTTTGAAACTAATTCTTGTGCTTGTGGAAGAAAAAGGTGTTACTAAAATACATTTTTTTACAGACTCATTGGTGGTGATTATTTGAATGTGAAGGTTATATTCTCTTGAAAATGTCTTGCTTAGACCCACTTTTTAGGAAATATAAGCTATATCTACTACCTTTAATCAAATTTAATTTCACCACGTTTATAAGGAAATGAACGATTTGTCATATAGTTTATCAAAGGTTTATCTCTTTGGATACAAATCAATGGCATATTTTGGAATATGAGGAGGTCAAACCTTGGAATATGATTATCTCCCCTTTATCTAATTTTTTGCAATTGAAGATATTTCATAGGGGAATCAGGGGCCTTTAGATATGCTTTTTGTTTAATTAGTGTGATGTCATGATGGTATGTATAATGTAGTTGTGGCTCACCATCTAATCTCTGATATAGGTATATCGACAAGGATTGCTTTGTAGGATTGTCTTCTATGGTCATTTTTAAGTCGGTGTTTCGGTATTTTGGGACTGTATGGTGATGCATTTCTATGGGAATTCCTTTTGAAGGCTTATATGTACTGTTTTTTTCTCTTTATGGGAAGGGGTTATAAGAGATGGATACTTTAGGTAGATGAGGTTGCATTATGATGATATAATTTACCAACACTATTCATGTTATATCTTGTACGTGTCCTTCAAGTGGGAAGTTTAGGAACAATGAATATGTCACCTCTAATGCTCCTATCACTTCATATTTTGTGCTTTTCTAAGTTACCAGGATATAGATACGAATCTAGATTTTTTAGATGTTTTAAAACCCATGATTAATCTAGTATAGGGAAACTGTAAGTTCTCTCTCTCTCTCTCTCTCTCTCTATATATATATATATATATATATATATATATAAAGAGTGAAGAATCAAAATATTTACAAAACTCAAGAGTAGAACTATAAGTTATTTCCATAAAAGGAGAGTTTCATGCATAATACTACTAGCCATTGATGTACCATACTTAATAATTTGATAAGTTATAACCATGATTGATATTGATAATTTTGAAAAACATTCAACATGAACATGGAGAAGGTATTAAGAGTGTTTTTGTTAGCCGCATCCACATGTCAATATCATCAATGAATAAATTGGATTTCTTTAAGGCTATGGCACAACTAAATAATAGTATGCATTGTTATGTTATGAAATGGCACTTTTCGTCCGAGTACTGACACCAAACGTGTCAGTACACAAAAGTAAAATGTTGATTGAAGTAGCATAAACACTATAGATGAAGTGAAGCCTTGATACATAGTTGTTTATTCAACATTGCATATATTTATAGAAGAGTTTGTCTTTCACAAATGGGTTTTCTTATCACAAGTTGTGTGTCACTCGCGGGTCATCGCATATACAACCCATGAGTTATCCCTAGAAATTTGCACTCAGGAGTTTCCTTCACAAAATTCATGAGTCAATAATGAGTCTCCCTATTCTTAACCAGGATTTCCCTAAGAAAAATTTAAAAATAAAAACATCATTGGTTTAGGTCCAGTTAGGTTCGAAATGATAACTTCCCTAAATCCCATAACCATCCTAGGCCTCGCTAGCTCTCCTCACCAACAAGTATAAACAGAGGGGAGGGGTAGAGGATAGGGAAGAAGCTCTGGAGAGAAAGGTGATGCTCAAGAAATAAATTAGAGAAAGGAGCAAGAGGACTTAGTTTCTTGGTCTACACAGATGGTTGTCTCAGACAAGGTTGTAATGTTTCCTGAACTTCTTAATAAAGAGTGTCTTTCTTCCATATTGTCCTTGCACATGTATTTGTTGTTATGAATCATGAGATGTATTGTTGTTTATTCTTAAATGCAATTATAATATGGTCATGATTATTTATATAACAATACATAATACTATGGATAAACACCAATATGTTTTGCAGGTACAGAATATCACAAGGTTTGGGAGCATCTAAGAAAGAAGGTTAAATCTTGGATCAACCACTGGTAAAAAGTTACATGTTCCAATAACCCTATTTCTCTTATATATGTTTACGTAATCCTTGATGTTTGCAATCCATACCCTAGTATGTTGGTGACCCTAAGACCCCAAGTCATAAGGTAGATATTCCTCACAATGGAACTGGTGACTCCACTGGGGAGTCTAGTTTGTGTTGGGGCCTCTCTAATCAAGTTTTGATCTATTTTTTTTGGCATTAATTTTTAATTATTTTATCTTCAGTCAGTCCTTCTAGACGTTTAGTATTCGTGGTCTTTGATTTTTTTCTTTTGAAAAAATTTAGAACCTCTCGCGGGTTATTGTAGTTACAGTCACAAGTTTCTAGTTGAAATCATGGGTTTCCTTAGTAACAATAATGAGTGACTCACAGGTTTCCCACTATAAATTCATGATTTCCTGTAGGATAGTGTCCAAGACCTTAGTTTTTTCCCTTTTCTCATCATTTTTTGCATTTGACTACTTCTTTAAGGTTGTTTCCTAGGTCTGTGATGATATGTTTCCTGGTTCATTTCACTGTAAATTTCCTTACAAGGCTTCTGTTGAGTAGGATAGGTTGAGTATGTGTGAAATTTATTGTTTAGGTCTTTCCTCTTGGATTTATTAGTTGAAGTGTAAGTGGTTCTGTGAGTTCTTGACCTCTGTCATTTCTCGGGTCTTCTTTCATGTGTCTTAATGCTTCAGTAATAATATGACTTTCCACTTTTTCCAATATTTTTATCTACTTGGTTCCCAAAGTCAGTTGTTCATCCCATGTAGAGTTTTGGCCCAGATTTGTAGTACTTGTCAAGGTTGTGATGATAGGATCCAAATACTCTTTCTTACATTTATACATGTTCAATTTTTATAACTTGCTTAGGTGCATTAGTTTGTGTTGCTCCTCATTTTCTCACCATTTTTGGCTAAATATTTTACATATTGAACACATGTTTTGTTACCTTTTTGGCTTATTTTATACCATACAGTTCTCCATTCAGTAGCAGGTATGGTCATATTTTAAATTTATGCAAGTTATGTTTTATTTTGCATTATTTCATGATTTTCTTGTTTAAACTCGGTAATATGTAGTGATATTCTAATGTATGAAATTATCATTGCAGAATCATGTCCTTCAGTGAACCAATGAGAAATTATTGCATCTATCCTAGATATGCACAGAGTATATCCAGCACATATCCAGCACATTCTCGACCTCACCATTCGAACCGCCGAGCCAACCGCGCATTGCTGTTAATTGATTCCTAAGCGTTAAAAGCATTAAACGACTTGTAAACTGTTGTTGACAATGTTCCAACATGATAGCATGATCCTCCTTCTAGAAGAGCACTTGTATGATGCCTTTGTGTGACACCTTGACACCAGTTACGATTAAGATGATCTTGTATGCCACATCGCGCACCAAAGAAGAACCATATTTGAGAAGAAGGAGGAAACTTCATATGTTGGTTATCAGTTTAGTTACCTGTCATAATGACTGCTTTATCTTAAGAGTAGTCGACCACTGAAAGGGTCGACTTGCTCGCCCTATTGTAAAATGTTATATATACAGACATTGTAATGCGAGATAGAGTTAGTTAGAGAGGAAGAGAGGCATAGAGTTTTTAATTGATACATGTAATCAATAATTTCAGAAAACTATGTAACCATTTTTTGTTGGGAAATAGGGCAGACCCGGGTTTAATCCTTTAATGCCGCACCAACAAAATACCCACAGAGTTGGCCCTTTCGGTAACAACCTGCGCGCAGGTTGCAGTCTCACCCGAAACAGCTATGGGGGTGCCGCAGAATCAGGTTTCTGCAAGCAGAGAGGGGGGATTATTGTACCTTAGCCTTTTAATAATCTTATTAATCAATAATTACAAGCTTTACCATTCATTCACATACAACTTCACAAATAAATAAACAGTCGTGACTTGCTCAACCCACTACAGGGAATTCACAGCGAAGCTAAATATTAGCAGTGATCTAACTTATCAGATGTATACAGTTATTAATGCATAAAAGAATCAGAAATAGAAACAGCACAAGAAACCACAACACCGGATATAACGTGGTTCACCCCCAGTGTAGGGGCTACGTCCACAAACTGTGTTCTATTCAACTTGCTACAAAACCACAGTTTGATCTGCGCACTCAGCTGCAGATCCTTTCAGTCCTCAAAAGTCGCGCACACAGCAGCAGGCCCCTGTGCACACAGCTGCAGGTCGTTCCTTAATCTTCCTTACAAAAACCCTCTGCGCACATAGCTGCAGAGGTCGTCCACGCACACAGCTGGGACTTAACCTTTTCTTACAAAACCAATCTTAGCTTCACCTTAATCTTTCTTTCATCATAAAACCTAACCTATCTTCTTTACACAAGCGCTTATTTATACTGCGCATTTTTACAAAACCATGGTCTTAAACCATGGGCACCCAAAACCCTAAACCCTGAATTTCAACCACGGGTTTTATTACAAAAAGGGGTTTTGACTTACCCTGACACCCCTAAGACTATTTTGACCCATAACTCTGCTTACCAACAGCCACGAAGTTACCAAAACTAATAATCCTTAGGGTACGCGGCCCAACAGGCCCCTAAGACTCACTAGTGGCCCTTCCCGAGACACTCTACGAGGATTCTGGTGGAAGAATATTCTGTGCGAGGGCCTGGAAGCGACTGGTGAGATTGTGTAGTACATCATCAATGGCTTTCTCCTTTTCCACCAATTCCTGTAACACTGAGGATGAGTCTGTGTCAGCCCTTTCCTGCGCAAAAGTGTCATAGGTCTTCAAGAGTTTGAGCTGGATTTCCGCAGTATTGCTCAATTCTAATGCTTCATCAACCAGGGGCTGTAACGTATTCTCCAACAGCGTTACCTTCGTCCTGCAGGATTCGATTTCCTGCTGAAGTTCCTTGCTGCACTTCACTTTAGCCATCTTCTGCATAGGTGGCAGCGTCTTGATTTCTATTCTGACTGCATCTAATTCATCCTGGCGCAGCTTGATGGTTTCCTGGATCTTACCTAAATCTGGATGGTCCTGTAGGTTCGCCCATGCTTCTATGCTGTCTTCCATTAGTTTTGCGACACTGGCCACATTATCTGATATTTTTGCTGCTGAAGCCTTGATGTCCTGCTGGCGCTGTTCTCGGACCTCTGGTGGAGTCTCAGGAGGAATGCGAAGTTGAAGTTCTTTAATTTGGTGCTGGTGTTCTATCTTCATCTTTTCAACCTCGCTGCGGGACTGCTGGGCATAGTCTCGTAGCTTAGCGATTCTCTGCTCTGGTTCCTCTGCGCCCTGTATGTCGGAGTCAGAAAGACTCCGACATGCCTCGTCCAATGCTCGCATCAACGTAGTTGTTGTATGTTCAACCTCTTTCTTCTTTTGTGCGATTTCTTCTAGGAGTGCTGCAAAGGTTTTGTTTTGTTTGATGGTGTCTTCCAATTGGATTTGGGACAATTGGGTTCGGGCATGGATCTCCTTTGTAATCGCGAGCTGGCAGAAGTGCAGCTCTGACATAGACATCTTTGTATAATCAAGCCCTGCGATGATATCCATCTGGGGTCGGGAATCTGTGTCAGGCTGTATCAGAATTGCGCTTGGTACCTGTGCCTGGTGATCTCTGGGTGGCCATTGCCTAATATCCTGCTGTGTGGGTGCTGTAGTGCTACTTGTCGTAGTACTGTGCGCTGATTTTGCTGCTAGCTCTTTTAGCTCCGATACCCTGTTTGCAATACCTGAGAGACCAGAAAGATGCAGTTCCGCAAACTCTGACCATTTTTTAGTAAGCGCTGACGTAGACTGTTCTAGAGCATGCTCCAGTGCATCCAGCGTAACAGTTTCTTCTTCCTCAATATCTTTGTCCTTCGACGTTTTTGCCTTTTTGCGGGACTGCGGCTTGGTTATGTCGGCTACTTCTGGGGACTTGCGCTTCAATTGTGGGTTAGGATCTGATATGGTCTTGACCGAATCCTCATCCTGTCCGCCGTCTCCATCCTGGCCGTCATCATCCCTCTGTGAATCACTTAGGTCTTCGCTATCTTCCAATGGGCTTTGCTGCTGCGCCTGACTAGTACCTGTGCCAATATTGGTAGCTGGGGGAACCAAAATAGAGGGTTTTTTTCCTAAATATTTCATCCATTCGGTCGGCCAGTGCTGAACTATCCTCCTGATATCTGGTTCGGTGACTACATATGGTATTTTGAAGCATTGCCGTTGTGGATCTGCACGAGCTTGAATGAAAACATGATGCATATTGGCACTGAAGTGCGCGATGCCCTCATATTGAGAGAACACTTCGTTGGTAAGTCGAGGTGTTCGCACAATCTCATAGTGAATACTCATAGCATAGAAGACGAACACAGTGTTCGTCATCTGCTGAGCTTCCTTATCTGAGGATAGCCAAAGGGAGGCATACCTTGCTGCCCCTGGCGTGCTGGGGTTTACTTCTACAAACTGGGCTTCAGTGGGTTCTTTCCACCCCACTAATGCAATAAGGATTAAAAGCCAGGAATAATGAAAAGGTCTACCTTTTTCTTGCACATTGCGGGCATCCTCTAGAAACTCCTTCGCAAGATATCCGGCCCAATTATAAGTATACCCCTCAGCGCAGTTCATAGCAATCCAGATAACTGGAGCAGGTACTTCAGTTGGCCGGCATTTCCATATGAGTTTGCAGGCTAAGAGTTCAGCTGCAAATCGAATGGGCTGCTCCTGAATCGCAGAAGTGTGATAACCCCGTTTCCCTTTTGTTAGGCCTAACTGCTCTTTCATGGTTTGCGCAAGCTTTGTATCGTCATGTTTGGACGGAAATTCAGTTCCCGGATCAGGTCCTGCCATGGGTAAACCTATGATCTTATGGATGAGGGCGGCATCAATAGGAATTTGCTGGTCCCCTATCCATAGATAGCCATCATGCACCAGCGCTAGTAACTTCTTGGCCACTACAGTCACATGTATGCCGCGACCGAAATGGGGAATGTTAAGTATCTTGAGTAAGCCAGCATTGTCCAGGCCCGCAGCCCATGGTTGTACTTCCAGTAGTGTGACCCTATGATCTGGGTACTTGATGCGGTGCAAGTATTCTGCTGGTTCAAACTGTGGAAACTTGCCATGGTCATTGGTGTCGTGATCGTTGTACTTAAGCCGATCAATCTTCCCTGTCATACTTCCTATCAGCTGCACTCCCTGTGGCAGCGAGGGTGTGGCTAATGTAAATTGCTTTGTCCGACGGGGTAATGCAGTACCTGGGTGAATAGGTGGTAGATATGGTGGCCGTGGTGGTGGAATATGCTCCCTGCCCCCGGCCGGGGCCTGTGTGGAACCAGAGGGCTCCATAGGATGAGCTGCTGGGGTTTTCCCTATTTGCCACTGCCGGTCTTGGTTGCGCTTGGTGCGAACTTCAGTTGTAGACTTTTTCCTGGCAGACCGTGTTTGCATCGGCCATGGTGGTGCTGGGGAAGTGTCTTCATAGTGAGATAGGGCAGGTGGCCGATTAGAGTAGGTGATCAGACCCTCTTGCTCGAATTCTCTGACCAAAGCGTCAATCTCGCGTTCGGTGGTCATGGGTTCACTCAGAAATCTTGAAGAAATGCAGGATGCTATTTTTCCTAACTTAGGCATCATCTTATACACGTCGTCAATCAAATTGGGCAGGACAGTGCATTGAAGGCACCAATTCTGACGACAATCTTGAGCATGTGGAGCGTGATTGCTGGTACTGGTCTTAGTATAGTCATTTAAAGCAATTAAAACTCTGTCGCTGCCAAATTGGTTGCTTCCCAACGGTTGGATTTTGAGCCTCACTATGTTTTTGGGCCTCGGCAGAATCATGGTTGAAGCTTCGGGGCAATAGGCAACCTCGGCATGATAGTACCCTTCGACCCGACCTGGTAATATCTGCGACAGGACTATTAGGTTTGAGGGACTGGCGTCTTGGCTCTGCCCCTTGGTGTGGTACGCAATTCCTAGGTGATCAGCATTTGCCTTGTCGTGGTTTGATCGGAAAGCTATATCTAAAACAGGATGACTTTTGTTAATAGAAAATGTGATCAAAAAGCTATCAGCAAGATCATCCCCACTTATAGTACCGTGGCGAAGCTCAACCTCCACATGCCCATTTTCTGCTATAGGGTCCATGATATGCACGAACTTATGCACCCACTCCTGTCGAGGTGTGTTTTCCCTTGCTGTATAATTCTACCTCAAACATCTCTGAAGGTGATTCGGCCCCTTGAACTTACTTCGCGCCTCTTGAGCTTGGCTGAGGAATCTAGGGCACAGGAATTTCTGGTAGATTCCCCGACTGGGGTGAGACCTTGTAGGATCGGTCCCCCATGCTACTGTAGCTTCTAGTGGTATTTCCAGACTTTGGGTGTTTTGTGACTGAGGTACTCATTCTGACATAGGTGCACTAAATTCTCCAGGGTCTGTCAGACCAACATATGCGGGAAATTCTCTAGGCTGTGCACTAAGGCATCTAAGAGACTGAGTGATCTGCGCCCATCTATGGCCATGTAGCTCGTACAGTCGATTCTGCCAATTCTCCAGACCATCGTCTGAATCAGACATGCAGGAGCTATCACATTTCCAATCCATTACACCCTCATCATCAAGCTCTACATATTCTGCGTCCGTGGCTGTGATGTTGTAGATGTGGTCTAGAGTATCCTGCTCCCCTTCATCTCTGAGTGGTTTTGTATATCTTTCTCCTTGGGATGGGTCGAGGGGTATAATAACGCGCAGACCATTTCCTTCGAAGGTCATCTGTCTCCTCTTAAGGTTGATGATTGCAGCATTGGCCATGGCCCACTCAATTCCCAACAGGGTTGGATAAGGGTTGCTATCATCAATGATCTCAATAACTTCAAAATCAACTAGAGTACTGACCCCATCGATGTCGATTGGAACACTAAGAAGTCTTCCTAGCAGTACAATCCTTTGCTGGTTAGCTAGTCGCAGTTGTATAGGTGACCAAACCAGGGAAGGCTTTCCCATTTGTCCCCAGGTCTGCTTGGGTAGGACATTCACGTCTGATCCAAGATCCAAAATGACATCAGTCATATCATATTCCCCTATTTGAACATTCAATCTCATTTCCCTTCCCGTTCTTTGGACACGACTAACAGTTTTCTCTTGATCAATTCCTTTCTGAGGGTCTGTGACAGCAAGAACTTTTTGCATCTCTTTTAGAGAATTCTGATTCCGCAAGAGTTTCATACAGCTCTGCAAGAAAGAGGATAGTGTACTTACTTCATCCGTCGAGGCCTCTTGTGGCTGCGAAGCCTGCTGAGGTTTCCGCGCAGGTACTTCTATGGCGCCAGGGTCAACCATGTCGCACTGGGCCTCCTAGACTGGTGCTTGGTCCTTCACAGGGTCAAGGGCTAGGACTTTCTTAAAGGCCTTACGTGCGCACACCGCGGCAGGTTGCTTTGGCAAGTCTTGAATATGTGTTGTAGCTCCACTCCGGGTGACCACATTGAGGGCTGGGGCAGGTCTTTGCTCAACGGAAATCAACTAAATATTTGGGGTAGGGCCTCGGTTGTTTTCCTGAATCTTTGCGAGGAGCTGGGGGCACTGTTCAATCACGTGGTCCACTGCGCAGCAATACCGACAGGTGGTAGTGGGGTTCCGATAGTCACGAGCCAAGTGACCAACTTGGTTACAATTGTAACACACTACCTAGCCTCGACCTCTTCCAGTCATCCCACCACGGCCACGACCACCAAAAGCACCTCTTCCGAAGGTGCCACCGCGGTAACCATAGCCATCATTATTCTGGGCTTCATTGTGGACTCGGTAGGCGTCAGAGGTGCACTCTCGCATAAGGTCGTAGCTACGACACTCGTCTTCATTATGCCCTACGGACTTACAGAACTGGAAGTAGGGGTTTTTGGGAGCTTGAACATATCTCTGAAGAAGATGGCAGTGCTCAAGGCGATGCTGGCCAGAGGTTTGGCAAATCTCACAATATAGAACACCGGCATTGAATTGGTTGGGCGTGCCCGTATTTAGGTATGTTCTGACCACGAGGCACTGGTCCCTATCGTGACCCTCAGACCGACATTGCGTACACCAGACCTCCTCTCGACCAGTTTTAGCTTTCTTCATGTCATGAAGCTCCAGGGCCATCGCTACCAGCTGCGCTTGGATTTGGGCAATACCAGAATCATCTCCGACGGGAGTGGTCTCTAGCTTCATTGCGATTTCCAGAGCCTCTTGCTGGTCAGCAACCTTCTGATGCATGAGCGGAGTTCTGATATGCGGCAATAACGCTGCGATAAACCATTCCTTGTGCTGCGCAGGACTAATGGTGAAGCTGACTTGGTCTAATAGAACTTTGAATCTTTGGTCAAAGTCCCAAACGGATTCGCCGCGCCGCTATTGAATATTTTTGAGTTCAGTGATGCTCTGCGATTCCAACTTTGGTTTCTTAAATTCCTTAATGATGGCGGCCTTGATTTCATCCAAAGTGGGGTGCTGATTACTGGAGAATTTCATGAACCCAGTCAAAGTCCAGTCGCGAAAGGAAGTAATGAGCTGCGCGGTTCTCACATCCAGGTCGATAATACTCTTCGCGTTCCAGACGGCCTCACATAAAGACCAGAACTGTTCTGGATCTTCTGATCCCATTCCTTTGAAGATGGGCAGCTTAATGTCATTAGCTAGGTGGGCCATGCTAGTTCTGGGAGGGTTGGGAGGGGGACAGGACGTTGATGGGGGAGGGTTTACGGGGGCAGATTGACCTGTGACCGGAATACTTGGATTTGGTTGCCTGTCACACTGCGACTGAAATTTAGGGGTAACAAAGCGACGCTGGGGGGTGACGGGAGGGTTTCCTACCGACGGGTTTTCTTCAGGGTCTGGCTGTGGAGAGTTTAGAGGGGGAATTGCGGTGGTCTGTCCTGAAGAGTAAAATTCAAAATCTCTTTTGTACCTTTTCTCACTTCGCGGCAACCCACTTTGTGCATCAAAAATATTCTCACTTGCAAACATGTGTTAGTACTACTAAACTAACAGTCTGATTCAAATAATAATATACCCTTTTCAACCAATAGTATTTTAATCTTCAAGCTTAAGGAATTTAAAAACTTACCATGGGGCCCTTTGAAAAATTATCGTTCAGCTTCGCTAAAAGAAGTGCTTGTGTCAATGGAAAATTCTGTCACGAAGGCTTCCAACGTTCGCGTCGTCCAGAAATCGACAGCGCGGGATACCTCGTTGTTCACGTGTGGCACAATATTGACCCTTGCGGGGGTCCACACAAGAATCCGTCGAGCTTGAAAGTTCGTCCTCCTTTCCATTAAACTAGACAACCACTGGTGCAACTCTATGTGGAAACTACCAAAGAAAAGTTCATAAGCATCACAAAAAACATACCTTTGTAAAAAGTCACTTGCGCTTCGACACGGATTCGTATTCTCTTGCTGCGCAAATTTCAGACAAGTCTCAGCAAACCAATCCCCATTTTCCTTCACAGAGGGCCTCCAGAACATAGCCCCTGAGGTACAATGTAAACCCCTTCTTGAGCAGATACTGAGTTCAACTAGCAACGGAACCAATTTGTTGGGAAATAGGGCAGACCCGGTTTAATCCTTTAATGCCGCACCAACAAAAGACCCACAGAGTTGGCCCTTTCGGCAACAACCTGCGCCCAGGTTGCAGTCTCACCCGAAACAGCTATGGGGGTGCCGCAGAATCAGGTTTCTGCAAGCAGAGAGGGGGGATTACTGTACCTTAGCCTTTTAATAATCTTAGTAATCAATAATTACAAGCTTTACCATTCATTCACATACAACTTCACAAATAAATAAACAGTCATGACTTGCTCAACCCACTACAGGGAATTCACAGCGAAGCTAAATATTAGCAGCGATCTAACTTATCAGATGTATACAGTTATTAATGCATAAAAGAATCAGAAACAGAAACAGCACAAGAAACCACAACACCGGATATAACATGGTTCACCCCCAGTGTAGGGGCTACGTCCACAAACTGTGTTCTATTCAACTTGCTACAAAACCACAGTTTGATCTGCGCACTCAGCTGCAGATCCTTTCAGTCCTCAAAAGCCGCGCACAGAGCAGCAGGCTCCTGTACACATAGTTGCAGGTCGTTCCTTAATCTTCCTTACAAAAACCCTCTGCGCACACAGCTGCAGAGGTCGTCCACGCACACAGCTGGGACTTAACCTTTTCTTACAAAACCAATCTTAGCTTCGCCTTAATATTTCTTTCATCATAAAACCTAACCTATCTTCTTTACACAAGCGCTTATTTATACTGCGCATTTTTACAAAACCATGGTCTTAAACCATGGGCACCCAAAACCCTAAACCCTAAATTTCAACCACGGGTTTTATTACAAAAAGGAGTTTTGACTTACCCTCACACCCCTAAGACTATTTTGACCCATAACTCCGCTTACCAACAACTGCGAAGTTACCAAAACTAATAATCCTTAGGGTACGCGCCCCAACATTTTTCTTTACTTTAATGGAAGTTCTATGGACGTTGTGTATGATCCGGTCTTAAGTAGCATGAACCAGTTAACAATCTAATTGTTGGGAGGGCCCCCCGTTAACTAGAGCCTTTTCTTTCCGTGTATTTTCTTTCTTCCTTTCCTGCAAGTAGTATAATTTTATTTCTAATTTGTTTCTATAACTTAGTCATTGAAATTGTTTATGTTATTTACTTCTTGTAGCATAGACTTTGAGATTATGTTGATAATGTAATTTCTTTCATAGGTTAAGCAACTGGTTGCGCATAGTCTAGTTTTCAAATTCCTTTTTCAAATATTTTTAGTCTATTACTTGGTTCATCTTAGTAGAATAGATTTCTTTGAGTCAAGTACAGTAAATTCAATTCTGCCCTTTTCCATTCTGTCATAAAATCAATTAAAGTTACATTAAATTTTTTTTAATGAATATATAATGATTCTTTTCATTTTGAATAAAATTTAAGTTCTTTCATAAATTGAATTCAATTGTTACATAGGTCTCATTTCCATCCTTTACACTTTGTTATCATACACATGAGTCATTTGTCATAAAAAAATCATTTAGATTCACTATTTTTTTGAAGTTTTAGTATTTTCTTCAGATAGAATGTCATTCAAACAACCTCTACTATCTCTCATACAAACCTTCTTTTCAGTCTGCCATCTAGTCTTTCATTTAACCCTGCACGTTTTTTCTATTTTGAGCTTGTCTCTTTAAGTTTTTCGATTCTGTTTTGATAGTAGTAGTTAGACAATGGTTGTATTTCCTCTTAAGAACTGTAGATGAGATTGTTTAGACTACTTGTTAAACCTTATGCTTATTTCTCCTTTCTTTTCACCTTATGCCTAAGAATTATGTCATGTGATCTATTGTATTGATTTGTAATTAAACATTTGATTTGATATGTTCGTTTGCACGTGAGGTTTAAACTAAAATGCATTAATAGATTAATTATCTTATACATTGTTCATAGCAATACGATTTATCTTCTCCATCATATAGTGATTAAAGGATAGAATTTAAATCATCTTTATAATTTTTCTGCTTGTTCATAAGTTATGTCTAGTTTCTTGTAGTATTATCCTATATTTTGTAAAGTAGGAGTTATTTGTTTATAGATCATCATGTTTACTATAGCTTGTAATTGGAAGTTTCTTAGTCTACATATTTTCGTAGAGATTAAGTTAGATTTGATTCCCTTTAGTTTCTTCACCTCATTTGAAAGTCACTTTGACACTTCTCCTACTCCTGTTCAACTTACAGTAAACCCTTACCCTCAAAATAATCAAGGACAATGGAATTAGTGTCAATCTATTAGTTGCATGTATAGTTTTTTAGAAAGGATAACTTGTTGTTGTAAATTATTCTTTGTACAATCAGTTCCTAAAAGTTGTTTATCAATAAAATAGACCTTCTTGTAAAGAATATTTCATTGTCATCGCAGTGTCCATATCTTTGTCTTTTAGTAGTTGTTTATAGAGTAGAGTAGTATAACTTGATACCACCTTGCACTAGTACTCTGTTTCTGTTATCTTAAGAAGTTGGATTCTTAGGATTTCAACTCAATTTTTCATTTCGAAAGACATTTCGATCTTTTGTTTGCTAAAGTATTACCACAATACCCTAGGAATCCCTCTACCTTCACATATATTTTGTAACAAATCTAAGCCTACCAACCCCAGTCGATAATTAAATATTAGGTGAATTATTCAAGGCAATATTTTACCCAACTGTTTGCATTAGCATTCTATTTTTGAAAACAAAACAAAAAAAGCATTAGTTGCATTGTTAGTCTTAGTTAGGCTCATTGAATGTTCATTTTTGCATTATTTTAAAAAAGAAAAAAGAAAAAAGTATTTATTTTTTCAAATATGTATTTATTTCATTTGTTTTGAAAATAAAAAGAGTTTAAATAGCATTTATATTTGAAAAAATTTCATTATATTGTACTTTTGCTTTCAATTGAGTCATAACACTACGAGTTGCACTTCCTCTAACTTGAGTAATAATAACCTTAAAAAGAATGATATTAATTCAAATATATTAGTAACATTTTATTTCTAGGGTCTACATCAACTATTTTAGTCTAGGATATTGGACTAGGTCATATTTAACTATGCAAGATTTCTTAAACTCAGACTTACTGGCTTGTCTTCTAGGTAAATCCAATTTTTCAAGAGATCAACAGGAAATATCCTCTAACACAGGAGTCAAGAACGAGGTCGTGTGAGGACTTAGTTGTGGAGATATCCCTCCAATACTTCGTTCAAACTTAAAATAGGATTATTGTGCGTACGAGGGTTCTTTTAGTACCACCTTTGGGCCCCGCAAGGTGTCAGCTGTAACATACCAAAATATATTGATAACATGCATTAAAAAAAAAATCTTTTGTATAAGGCATGGCCTGTGGAAATTGAACCCAGGTGTTAGAACAATTACACTCACAAAAATTGCCAATTACACATGCAAATTACACACAAAGGAGACTGAATATGGAGCAGAACACTAATCTATATTGAATAAGTGTACAATCTCCAACCCTATGAAGTCATAGGCTGCCACAATAAATAATTACATGAGATATTTGAATGCATAAGGATTCCATTCGAATTTGGTCAAAAGCAGGCTTACTAAATCTAAGCAAATCCCCCATAGGTGCATAAAGCAGTTTCCAAATATGTCTAGGAGCTCACGAATTGGAAAAATGAATTAGGCAAGCTAATAGATGATGGAAGTACAACTCATACATTCTTTTCATAGGAGAAAAGAGTGGAGGATGATGAGGACAAAAAACAAGTTAACTTCACCTAGTCAAACGTGCAGAAAAAGCAGGCAATAAAGCAGAAAAAGAAGACATGCGCTAGGAAGGCTAGGAATAAAGTAGATTTGATTCCAAGTGGTTTTCCAAGCACTCCATGACTCAAATTTAGCAAGTTTGACCACTTTGGATGTGTGGAGGACAACTTGCATAAGGTGGAATATGGAAACTAGGCAAATAAGACAAAAATTGGATTAATTAATGTATAAGGTAGCTAACTATGGGTTGATTATTCTAACACCCCCCCTTAACCCTGACTTATGAGTAAAATATCAGAAAATTATAGGGCCTAGAAGCAAGGCTTAGTCACCCTTTACATACTGCATGTCCATTTAACCAAGGAAAGAGGCAAAAACCTAGTGGAAAAAATCCTCCCTTAAACATGGACAGTAAAACAAATTTTAGAAATCTTGTCATCACTCATGCTTCATAGCATGATCAGCAATCCCTAGTAGTGATTTGAGATTGCTGAATGTCTTCTCACAAAAAACTTTGGTGAATATATCTGCTACTTGTTCTGAAGATGAACAAAAGAGTAGGTGAATGGTGCCATCATGCACAAGCTGTCTGATGTAGTGCATATGGATCTCAATGTGTTTGGTTCTCTGTCTTTGAAATAGATCATTGTAGATTTTAATGGTACTCTGATTATCACAATATATAGTAGTTGAGTATTTTGATTCGAAGCCACACTCACCAAGTAACCCCTGCAACCATAAACATTGAGTTGCTGCATTTACAACTCCTCTGTACTCTGCTTCTGTAGATGAGAGTGAAATGGCACTCTATTTCTTGCTTGACTAGATTATTGGTCCTTTAGCAAGCATGAACACATATCCTGATGTTAACTTTTGATCCTTTTTGTCACCTTCCCAATCACTGTTAGTAAACCTAATCAAATCAAGATCAGATTTAGCTTTGTAGAAGATCCCATGATTCCTTGTTCCCTGAACTAAGTTAAGGATCCTTTTGGGTGCTCTCTAATGGATCTCATGAGGCTGATCCATGAATATTGAAGACACACTTACTGCATAAGAAATATCAGGTCGAGTATTTGTAATATACATCAAACATCCAATCAATTTCCTATACAGTGTATTGTTTACCATAGGTGAAGAATCAGCTTCTTCAAGCTTAACTCCTGAAAGGAAGGGAGTCTTTCTTGGCTTAAAATCCTTCATGTTGAGTTTTTTCATCAAATCCAAGGCATACTTGGACTGATGTACTTTGATTCCTTGTTTGGTTTGAGCAATCTTGAGCCCCAAGAATTGGCTCAATAAGCCCAAATCAGTCATTGAGAAAGCATGGTTCATTGCATCCTTCAAGGAGGCAATTTCATCCTTTGAGCTTCCTGTAATGAGAAGGTCATAAAAATACAAAACAATGATCATTAATGAACCATGAATCAGATTCAAATAGACATTTGGATCTGACTTGCATCGAAAAAAATTTAGTGATAGCAGAAAGTTATCAATCTTGGCATACCAAGCCCTGGGGGCTTGTTTAAGCCCATACAATGACTTCCTTAACCTGCACACAAGAAATGGATTAGTAGAAAATCCTTGAGTATGCTGCATGTAAATATCTTCAGTGAGATCTACATTCAGGAAAGCACACTTCACATCCATGTGATGTACCTCCCACTGCTTCGAAGCTGCAATGGCTAAGGCTAGCTTGATGGAGCCCATCTTTGCCACTGGTGCAAAGGTATCATTGTAGTCTATGCCATGTAATTGTGAGTATCGCTTAGCTACCAATATGGAATTGTATTTCAAAGGTGAACCATCAGCATAAAATTTGGTTTTGTAAACCCACTTACACTGAACTAGCTTCCTCCCTGGGGGAAGATCAACCAGCTCCCAAGTGTTGCTCTTCTGGAGTGAGCTGAACTCTTATTTCATGTTTGTTTTCAATATCGGATCATGTGCTGCATATTCATATGTATCTGGGTCTGATTCAACCATCAGATAACATTTCTCTGCAAACATAGGATCTTTCATGCACAGAGCACTCTCAAACTGAGATCTAGTCCTCCTAGGATCATTAGGATTTCCAGCTAGTTCTCCAGTTGCATGAATGGTATTTGCTGCCCATTTTGGTCTTGTAGGACTATTAGGGTATACAATTAAATCATCATTATCATACATATCAGAATCAACAAGTTAAACTATCTCTTCACTTACATTCAAAGGTTCTGGTTGTGAAGAGGATTATCCAACTTCCACTGCTGCTAGGGGTTCTTCTTGGAACTGAACACACCTTTCAATGAAGGATTTGTTTGTGCTTAAATTGATCAGCTTGTACCATTTTGAATCTTTAGAGTACCCAACAAATAGACAGTCTTGGCTTTGGGGCTGCAAAGCCTTCCTCTTCTCTGTTGGAATTTTAGCCCAAGCCCTTGATCCAAAAATCCTGAAATGGGTCACATCTGGCTTGTGCCCACTCCATGCTTCGAAAGGAGTCATACCATCAAGATTTTTATGAGGCACCCTATTCTGGATATAGGCTGCATATTTTATAGCTTTGGCCCAAAACTTTGGTGGCAAAGTCTTAGCCTCCACCATGCATGTTGCCATCTCTTTCAGTGATCTGTTCTTCCTCTCAGCAACACCATTTTGCTGTGGTGTGTAAGGGATAGAATGCTGCATCTGAATACCTACATCTACACAATATTGAATTAAATCAGACTTGACATAATCGCCACCATTGTCCGATCTGAGGACTTTGAGTTTCCTCCCAGACTGGTTTTCAACCAAAGCCTTAAAGACTTTGAAGAGGCCAAAAACTTCAGACTTGTGTTTCAGGAAGTAAACCCAGTAGTACCTGGAAAATTCATCTATGAATGTCAATGCATATTTGGCTTGACTCATTGAAATATGAGGAAATGGGCCAGCAACATCATTGTGGATCAACTCAAGAGGTGCAGAGGTTCTCTCATGACTAGCTTTCTCAAATTTATTCTCTGGGTGTTTTCCTAAGATGCAACCTTGACAGACTCCTTTGGAAAACTTAATCTTTGGTAACCCTATGACCATTTATTTTTCACTAAGATCAAAAATATACTTGTAATTAAGGTGGCCAAATATTTCATGCCAAAGCTTGCTTGCCTCATTAGCATGAATCAGAAGAGCGGAGGGGTTTGAGTAGGGTAGGAAGTGTGAGAACATGTATACATTCGAAGTATGATTTGCAAATCCTTTTGCAACAAATTTACCACTTGAGATATCTGTGATCTCAACTTCATCAGGGGAGAATATGACCTTCTTTGAAGACCCTGTGTGGGTCATTTGATACACTGATAAGAGGTTAGAGGCAAGTCCTAGAACATACAATACATTGCTGAACTTACCATGGTCAAGATCAATCCTCCCTTTGCCCAAACTTTTAGTGAGAGAGTCATCTCCCAGTACCATTAGTGGACCTTTCGACATGTCAAGTGAGGTGAATTCCTCCTTGGTTGAAACCATATGTCTTGAAGCTCCAGAATCAATGATGAAACTAGGTGAGCTTGATGTGCCAGCAACCAATGCATGAACTCTATCTCTGTCTTCTGAATTTGATCCTCCTTCTCTCTTCTTTGAGCTGTCAGGAAGGGAGATGCCATTATTCTCTAGGAGTTGGGTCAGCATGTCAATTTGCTTCTTCATGCAGGAGCTTTCAGGATGATTGCCCTTACTGCAGTATGTGCACTTTCTCATTTCTCCTTTGTTCTTCTTCTTCTAGAAGTTCTTCTTGGAACCTTGAGGCTCCTCTGGAGACTTGTTCTTGTCTCTTTTGCTCAGGTGGCTTCTTAGCTTTCTTCTTGCCTTTTTAATCCACCCTTGAATCTCCAGCAACCAGAGATTTGTCTTTGGAAGGTTTGATGGTTCCCATCATCACCAGTTTATCTTGTTCTTGTGTGAGAGATTCCATGAAATCTGCAAGGCTAGGCATTTTCCAGGCTCGAGCTGTCAACTTTGTGGCATAGAAGGTTGATACAAACACTGAATAGTCAAGGCCAAGCTTCAATAGTATGGCCAAAACCAGTTGCTCATCCTTCTTTTCTATCCCACACTGTTTTAGCTACAAAACAAGTGCTTTGAACTTGGAAAAATAGAGTTGTAGGGATTCAAAGCTATTGGGACTCAGGGAGATCAATTCATTTTGAATTTGATGTCCCTTCATCTCATATGTCTTACAAAAAATCTCAAAAAGCTTCTCCCATACTTCATTTGGTGATGTCAATCCATCAAGATGGAAAAGGAGGTCTCTGGATATGCTCAGACACAGGAGACCATAGGCCTCATCCCTCCTATTGTGCCATTTAATTTTCTCTGCAGTTGCATTGGGCTCTGCTTCTATTGCCATAGTCACTCTGTAGAGTCATTTATCTCTCAACAGTATCTCCATCTCTTCTTTCCATTCAAATAAGTTAAATGGAGTCAAGATGATCTTTTGAGATTGATCCATAGCTCAGAAATTGTCCCTTCAGTCAGCAGAATGTTCCCAGTCAATGATGTCGAACCTGAAATAACAAATTGGAAGGATATAAATCAATATACAAAGGCTCTAATACCATGTGGAAATTGAACCCAAGTGTTATAACAATTACACTCACAAAAATTACCAATTACACATGCAAATTACACACAAAGGAGACTGAATATGGAGCAGAACACTAATCTGTATTGAATAAGTGTACAATAGCCAACCCTGTGAAGTCATAGGCTACCACAATAAATAATTACATGAGATATTTGAATGCATAAGGATGGCATTCAAATTTGGTCAAAAGCAGGCTTACTAAATCTAAGCAAATCCCCCATAGGTGCATAAAGCAATTTCCAGATCTGTCCAGGCGCTCACGAATTGGAAAAATCAATTAGGAAAGCTAATAGATGATGGAAGGACAACTCATACATGATTTTCATAGGAGAAAAGAGTGGAGGATGATGAGGACAAAAAATAAGTTAACTTCACCTAGTCAAACTTTCCCAATTGCCTTAAAACTCAGAAAAAGAAGGCAATAAAGCAGAAAAAGAAAACATGTGCTAGGAAGGCCAGGAATAAAGCAGATTTGATTCCAAGTGGTTTCCCAAGCACTCCATGACTCAAATTTAGTAAGTTTTACCACTTTGGATGTGTGGAGGACAACTTGCATAAGGTGGAATATGGAAACTAGGAAAATAAGACAAAAATTGGATTAATTAATGTCTAAGGTAGATAACTATGGGTTGATTATTCTAACATGGCCATGAATCTTCCTTTAACCATTCATTCCTATGCTTAATTGTTCCTGCAATAGTCCTTTCCGCAGTTAAAATATTCCTAGGATTTATTCTTTCCGTCTTATGCTTTCCGCCATTATGGTATGTGGGTTCCAGAAACCTCAATATTTTACGACTTCATTTTTTCATTTTCCGCCTTCTACCTTTTCCGTGATGAGATCTGAGTAGTGGAAAATCAAAAATATGTCCGATTCAATTGTTCATTTTTCACTTCCTGCCTTCCTCTTTCCATAGCGGACTCTGGGTAGTGGAAAACCCAAATTTCCTTATGGTTGGTTGCTCACATTCCACTTTATGCCTTCCACCTTCTGTATTCTGGGGGGGCAGACTCCGGGTAGTGGAAAACCCAAAATATCTTACCTTTATATTTTAATTTCTTGATTTCCGCTTTCTACCTTCCGAGTTCCTGTGGTGAACCTCCTGCAATAAACAATGAGAATGTACAATATAACATAAATTATGGATCACAGAAGAGATTTTATTAATTCCAGGCCACTTCGAGGGGGAAACCTCCTTTGAGAAAGATCAATACAAAATAACTCTTTGATGCTTTCATTAGCCTCAACAAATACTTATATACTAAGTATAATCTAAACAACTATTACTCCCCATGAATGTGGGATAATGCAACATATTAACTGGACAACTTAACAACTATTAATTACTCCCCATAAATGTGGGATAATAAAACATACTAATGGGATGCCTTACAAATCATATGCGTCTGACAAAATATACAAACAAAATAAAGAGGGGGGTTGACACGGGATCTTACCATCCCCTCCCTCTTAGAAAAAGCTTTGTCCTCAAAGCTTTAGATGTGGAAACTGCTACTGAATCTGAAGGAGTGGTTCCCATGTAGCATCCTCTGGTTGCATGCCATGCCATTGAATTAAGACCTCTGTTATGGACCGAGAGAGAAGATGACAAGTGCGCTTATTGAGGATGGCCTCTAGTTCCAAAATGATGGATCCTTCCATATCCAGCTCTAGTAAAACAAATTTTTCTCTAATGTTGGTGCCAATCACTTTCTTAAGACAAGAGACATGAAAGACTGGGTGAATGTGAGAAGAAGGAGGAAGTTCCAATTTATAAGCAACAGACCCAATCTTCTGAAGAACTTTATATGGCCCATAGAACTTTGGAGCCAGCTTCTAGTGCCCTTTGAGTTTTAGGGAGGATTTCTTGTAAGGCAGCAAATGAAGAAAAACCATATCAACGACTTGAAAGGTGCGCTCAAAACGGTGTTGATCAGCTTGCTGCTTCATGCGATTTCTTTCCATGTGAAGATTTTCTTGCAAAATGTGGAGAATCTGATTGCGGTTTCGAAGAACCTTGTCAACTACCTGAACTAGTGAACTATGGAGGGTGTATGGAAGAAGAACTGGGGGTGGCTTCCCATAAACAACTTCATATTGAGTCATTTTAGATGTACTATGGTAGGAAGTATTGTACCACCATTTAGCGAGAGGGAGCCACTTTTCCCATTTATATTGTTGTTTAGAAGTGAAGCAATGAAGATAAGTTTCCAAGCATTTTTTGGTGACTTCAGTTTGACAATCTGTTTATGGGTGATATCCTGAACTCATTTTCAGTTTGGTTCCAGTGAGGTGAAAGAGTTCGGTCCAAAAATGGCTTGTGAAAGTTGTGTCGTGGTCTAAGACAATGGAAGAATGGATGCCATGAAGACAGAATATATGGTCCATGAAAATTTGTGCGACTGAGGAGGCAGTATATGGATGGCTGAGACCACAAAAATGACTATATTTGGAGAGCTGATCAACCAAAACCAAGATTACGGTCTTCCCTATAGATTTATGGAACCCTTCGATGAAATCCAGTGAAATATTTGTCCAAATCCTTATAGGGATGGGAAAGGGTTTGAGCAAGCTAGCGAGGAGTGTAGTTTCACCCTTGTGGCGCTGGAAGGTATCACATTTGGCAACCATCTGTTGAATTTCCCATTTCATTCACTTCCAAAATAAGTTACATCATTCTTGCTCATACATTTTGAGGAACCTAGAGTGCCCTGTCGCTGGAGAAGCATGGAGTTCATAGAAGAGAACCTGGTGAAGATCTATGCTCTGGGGAAGCACCGAGTGACCCTTGTATCTCAGAGAAGAACCATCCCAAGAGTAATGCGGTATAGGAGAAGGATTACTGACCAACTATTGGATGATTTGAGATAAGGAAGGGTCATTGGCATAGCCTTGTTGAATAGATTGTAACCAATTTAGAATAGGCATAGAAATAGATGAAAGAGAAGCATGGTCATCAAATGTGCAAGAAAGAGGATCTGCAATAATATTGTCCTTACCCTTCTTGTAAGTGATATCATAGTCATAATGCATGATTTTTCTAACCCATTTTTGTTGTGTTGGGAATGAGACTCGTTGTTCCAGGAAATATTTTAGACTATGTTGATCACTCTTGATGCATAAATGATTCCCTAAGAGGTATGGATGCCACTTCTGTACGACATGCAAAATAGCCATCCTTTCCTTCTCATATGTAGAGGTAGCTAAATTCTTACCAGACAGGGATTTAATAGTGAACGTAATGGGATGTTCATCTTGGAGAAGAAAAGAACCAAGTCCATTGTCACAAGAATCACTCTCAATATTGAAGGTCTTGGAAAAATATTGCATAGCTAGAACAGGTGTGGTACACATAACTTGTTTCAGTTTCTGAAATGCACACTCAGTAGCAGGTGTCCATGCAAAAGAATCCTTTTTCAGTAGAGCTGTTAATGGAGCTGCAATCTTCCCATAATACTTGACAAACTTGCGGTAGTAGCCAATAAGTACCAAAAACCCATGAAGGCTCTTCAAGGTCTGAGGATGTGGCCAATTTTTCATAGCATCTATTTTGGTAGGATCGACAGGAATCCATTGTGCTGAAAAAATATGCCAAAGATACTCTACTTCCTTGTGCCCAATTAAAAATTTAGATTTTTTGGAACATAGATGATGATCAAAGAAAAGTTGCAGTACAAGATCCATTAGTTGGAGATGCTCATCCCAGGTTTTACTATAGATGAGGATATCATCAAAGAAGACTAGAATGAAGTTTCGCAACTAGGGCCAAAACATTTTATTCATCAATTCCTGGAACATGGAAGGAGCATTTGTGAGGAAAAATGGAATGACAAAAAATTCATAATGGCCATCATGTGTATGGAAATCTATTTTAGGGATATCATATAGATGGACCCAAATTTGGTGAAACCCAGAATGAAGATCCAACTTGGAGAAGAATCAGCACCATGGAGCTCATCCAAAAGCTCATCAACAATGGGAATTGGAAACTTATCCTTGATTGTGATGTGATTAAGTCCTCAAAATTTGATGCAAAGGCGCCATGGCCCATATTTTTTCAGGATTAGAAGGACTGATGAAGAGAAGGAACTAGTACTAGTGAAAATAACACCTTGCTTCAGTAATTCATGAACAAGCATCTAAATTTATGTCTTATGGTGAAATAGGTAGCGATAGGGCCTAATGTTGGGAGGGACGCTTCTAGGAAGGAGCGAAATATGACGGTCCTTGGGTCGGGAATGTGGCAATCCCATTGGCTCAGCAAACACACATGCATATTGATCCAAAATTTGTTGGAGATCCAATGGAGCAGTTGAGACTGCTAAAGGTTGCATCAAAATGAAATGGAGCTGAGCGATGACACCATGTGAAATTTTTTTAAGAAGATTTTCCATTCGATGCAAAATAATGAGGTTGAGAGACCCTATTTGTAAGCCTCGTAACGTATGTTTGGTACTATTAATTGAAAAATGCATCCAAATTTCAGAAAAATCCCATAAAATGGGTCAAGTGTGCGTAACCATTGAGCGCCAAAAACCACATCACATCCGCCTAAGGGCAAGGAAAAAATTTCAGAGTGCAAGTTATAATCCCCCATAGATATGTGCACATTACAACACTTCCTTTTGCAAGGTAAGGTTCCCCCATTGGCAATCATGACTTCAAAGCTGGAGCAAGGATGCACAAAACAATCATCCTATTTGGTGATCCTTGAGTCAATGAAGTTGTGAGTGCTACCTAAATCAATGAGTATTGTAAGAGGGAGGTTTTTGAAGAACCCTCTAACCCGCATGGTTTTTTGGGTGGTGAATCCAGCTAAGGCATGGAGAGAGATCTCTGGTTATTCATCTGGAGAAGGAAGTTATTGAATGTCACCATCATCATCTACTAGATCTTGAGCATCATAAAAAAATTCACGTTTGGCTCTGCATGAGCCTTGATGTACCGACGGAACCATTGAAGTGCTTCATGTTCGAAATTAAAGGATGCAAGTGGGAATTCATTGACATAAAAAGTGTTATGCAGACTGAAATATTGTTCTTCCCTATAAATCCATCCAGTCAGATCATCACCATTGAAGCGAGGAAAAACCCAGCTTCGGCCCGTGGAAGTTGCTAGATGCCGAGAACCCAGTTTCTGCAAAAGACTTAGGCTAGCAGTAGTTGTTCATGGGTGAATGCTGAAGATGGAGGATGAGAAATTTTTGATCTATATCCTCAATTTTGGACTTGGTGGAGGCAAGCTCTTCTTCCATTTGTTTATTTGCTCCAGCGCAGGTGACAACAATAAGCATTTTTTTTTATTTTCTTCAGGTAATGGGTAGAAAAAAAATGGAAAGGGTTTTAGAAAAGGAGATTTTTGATTCGAGAAAAATTTGGGGGGGGGCGAGTAATTGGGGTTTTATGGGGTTTTGGACACTTTCTTAGTGACAAGAAGCAAAAAATGTGAATTTTAGAGGTGGGATGAAGGAATTGGAAAATTTGTTAGAGAGCGACAATGAAGCAGAAATGGAAAATGAACACAGTGGAAAAATTGGAAGGCTATTGGTTGAGAATTAGAGAAGTTATGAGAAACCCTAAAAATATACAAATGTGGAATTTCGACCTTCAAGAAGAGAAATTGGGGATAGAGTCCTTAAGGAAGAAATATGCATAATAGTATTATGATGGTTAAAATGAAGTTTCAAGGGAAGCAAATCTAAATCAAGGAAGATATGGAAAAAAATAGAGTAAATGATCTATGCTGGTGCTAGAAATCTATGCTTTATCAACTTAAAATGGAGTAAATGATATGTGACCATTCTAGCATTATGTGTGTTATCAACTGTAAATAGATATGGACCCTAGGTATATTCGTCTTCCTAATGGTTCATAGGTAGTTACTCGGCCACCAAGGATGTCTCAATCTTGAGTATTGGGGCAGTACCCCTCACTTCACGACGTAGGTAAAACTCCTAACTACTTGGCAAAAAATGATAGCTCTTTGGTTTTCCTGACGGATGGGAATCTAGTCAATCTAGTGGGGGTTATTACCCTTTTCACTTGGCAAGTCCTCTCAATGGACAACTACTTCGGGGTTCCTGTGGTACTCCTCAAAATGAGTTTTAGGGCTATTCCCAAGTACTTCCCATAGTTAGGTAGATAGGATTTATTCCCTGATCCGAATGAATAATACCTCTGCAAGAAGAAGAACAACTCTAGGGCTCACAGTGCTAGGAAGCACTATAGAAGAAAAAAATTCCAGAAATTCCACCCAACGAGCCCAAGAAAGTGCTCTAATACTAGATGTGTTGAACCTCCTACAATAAACAATGAGAATGCATGATATAACATAAATTATGGATCACAAAAGAGATTTTATTAATCACAGACCACTTCGAGGGGGTAACCTCCTTTGATAAATCTCAATACAAAATAACTCTTCGATTCTTTCATTAGTATCAACACATACTTATATACTAAGTCTAATATAAACAACTATTACTCCCCATGAATTTGGGATAATGCAACATATTAACTGGACAACTTAACAACTATTAATTACTCCCCATTAATGTGGGATAATACAACATACTAATGGGATGACTTACAAAGCATATGTGTCCGACAAAATATATGTGTTCGACAAAATATACTAACAAAATAAAGAGGGAGGTTGACACGGGTTCTTGATAGTTCTGCATTCAAATTTCAAGGAGTAGAAATCCTAAATACTTTCCTTTATTGTTATGTTTTCTGTTTCTCCACCTTTCGCATTCCGCGGTGCGGAAAAACACATTTTTACCTTGTCTCTTTTCTATTTTTCCTCTTTCTTCCTCCCGCCTTCCACCTTCTATAGCAGAGTCTGGGATGAGAAAACACGCATTTTACTTTTTTATTCCTGTTCTTTTTCCTCTTTCTCCTTCTTCCTTCCACCTTCCATGGGCGCATCCAGGGGGGTGGAAAAGCAACATTTTTCCTTGTTCAACTTCTCTTTCTGTCTCTCACCTTCCTCCTTCCACATATGGATTTTGGGGTGTGGAAATTCTTAATTCATATGGATTCTAACTTTGTAACTAGCCTTCTTTCCTCCATGAACTTAAGCAAAAAGCATTGGAAACCAAAAATCATATGTAAATGTAAAATGTAGGAAAGTATAATAGAAGCAAACTCCACTTGAATCTTTACACTATTTTAGTATGTGTTTCCTTAAGGGGACTGTATCAACATACAAATTATGGTTCGTCAAATAGAGTAGGTGCATTACATTTTCAATAAACTATGCATCAAAATCAATCATATCCACTCTTAACAGAGCAAGGTGTCACACCCTTAGTGCATTGCATAACACACGCAATCATAACCATATGAGCATACACTAGGTCATGAGCAATGATTTCATCAACAAACCTAAGGATTCCTTTATCATCTCTACAACATCGAAACATACATTCATACACACACAGACATTCTGCGAGTTCATCAATCACAGGGATTCACACAACATACAGGTAACTTTGTATAAACAATAGTACACCATATAACTCATCATATTACCAAATACAAGGCACAATCATGCAAAACAATGTATGAGTACACCCATTCATAAGCATCATTCCCATCCATAAATCTAAAGCTTCTATTGTCATTTTATTGATAATGAATTACAGGTTACACATATACAACATACCTTGAGGTCGATAGTTTTTAGAGACAAAACCCCGTAATGGAACCTGCTGGTAAGTTGAGTCATAATGTAAAGGGGAAAACCACATTCCACCCAAATGTATATTAGGCACATATATTCTCTATCCTCAATCACTCCCAAGCTCAACTATGTGTGCCAAGGGCAGAGACAACTAACCTCAGTTCAGTTTCCAGGAAGAAATCAATTTCCTAACACTTCTCAAAGTGCTCACACAGCAAGTATTTCATTCAACTATTGCCTAACAATTGACAGAGTGCTCACACAACAAGATTTCATTCGTTCCCAGCATACTCAATAGCATCCTGCCTCCTCGAATATGCTATTTTTATAGTTTGGATTCCTAGGTATTACTTCTGGAGTTGCAGTCCATTCCCTAAGGAATTCCCATCAGTCACTGCATCCCCTGATTCTCTAGGGTCTATCTGGTCTCATTCCGTAGCTACTGTCCATTCATCATTGAATCCCCATCAACCACTGTGCTCTGCTTTCTCCAGGGTCTATCTGACGCCATTAAGGAATTTCTAGCACCTGATGTACTTTCCTAAGGTTCACTGCTCTACGCTCCCCACCCTTGCACGCATAGTATTTTGTTTAATGTGGATTGTCCCTTTCATTTAGATTTTCATTAAAGGAAAAATGTATTTGTTACAACTGTCCTCCAGGTACTGTTTTCACAGACACCATAGTCATCCAAAATCATCAAAAGATATAGTCTATAACTTATTATCATAAATAATATTTTAGAATGTATACTCTATAATATAACATTACAATTAAATGTTTATGAATCGGGGAATACTACATCCACACCCCCTTAGTGCAACACCATCCTCAGTGTTCTTAGTCTTCCTCCACATCATCTGGAAATAAATTTGGGTACTTATTTTGCATATCTCCCTCTAGTTCCCAAGTCGCATCCTCTATTCCAAAGTACTTCCATTGCACCTTAACTCGATTGGTGACCCGGTTCTAAAGTATTGTTTCGTTATTCTCCAGAATACACAGGGGTTCCATTTGAATTTCTCCTTCTGGTTCCACTTGCAACACATTCCAGTCAATGATATGAGTGGAATCATGTATATATTTATTCCATAATTAAATATGAAAAACATGATTAATTCTCAAGTGTGATGAAAGAGAATGTTTTGGGCTTGGCTCGGAGATAAACATGATCTCCAATGAAAAACTCCTTATGTTGTCTCTTCAAGTTAGCATAACTCTTTTGGAAATCCTACACCACCTTCAAGTTCTTTTGTACTTCTCGAACAGTATGTTCCATGTCTTGCAACATCTCCGGTACTACTATTAGACGATCCACATGGCCATCCCAACTAACATGGGTAGTACACTTCCTCCCATAAAGGATTTCGAATGGGCCCATCTTGGATAAGGCCTAATAACCATTATTGTATGCAAAATCTACCATATGAAGATAGTCTTCCCATCTAGTGGGCCTCTCTATGACATACATCCTCAACATGTCTTCAATTACTAGCTTTTTTCTTTCTGTTTGTCCATCTGTTTCAGGATGATAGCTAGTGTTGAAATTTATCTTGGTTTCCAACCCTGTAAACAATGATTTCCAAAATTTTGATGTAAAATTGACATCCCGGTCAGAAATTACCATCTTTGGTACTCCATGCAATCAAAATATTTCTTTCAGGAGTATTTCAGCAACATTGATAGCCTTGTAAATGGACTTCATGAGAATAAAATGTGCAGACTTGCTTAACTTGTCTACCACAACCATAATTGAATCATGTTTTTTAAGAGTTAAAGGCAAACCTGCGATGAAATCCAAAGATATTACCTCCCATTTACATTAAGGAATCAACAAAGATTGTAACAAACCTCCTGGATGTTGATTTTCAGCCTTCATATGCTGACATTCCAAACATTTCAATAGATAATCAACTAAATATGCCCTTAGATTGGGAAAATTAAAGAATTGTTTTCTGAGTGTTTTTATCATCTTTTGGCAACTAGGGTACCCTACATAAGGAGGTTTGTGCATTTCATTTAGAACAAAAAATTTTAAATCTGCAATGTTAGGCATGCATAATCACATAAAATCAGCAAGAAGATGTTGAACAACCGAATATTTGTTTGCCTTTTCAGTTCAATATCCAACATATGCCCCAAGGCATGTTTTCATCATCTCACATGTATGACATACAAGCATGTAGTTCAAGTGAGAAGTCATCATAAAGAAAATTTCAATCATAAATTTTCAAATCTAATTCATACATAAATTAAATTTGCCAAACATCAGGTCCTTGTCCTTTGTTTTCCTCATGTAGAACATAATACCTAGTTTTCTGCAGTATCTCACGTGACATGTTTCCTCGACATCAAGCAATCAATAACATTGATAATTAAATCAAAATATGAATTTACAATTCCATCTCCTACAAAATGAGATTTCACCACCATGGGGCCATCCCCATATTGTTTGGCTCTGGAAAGTGGAAGCTCTTACCCCTATTACTTACTCTTTCTTCCCAAAACCTGGACATCCACACATAACATGTCATCTTAACAAAATTCTAGAATAGAAAATTTTCAAAACTGAAATTCACAAATTTGTTCTATTCATAAATTAGATTCCACCGTCATGAGATCCTTCTCATAATGTTTGTCCTTTGCACATGGTATATTCTGCCTTTATTTCATTGGACATATCCTCACTACCTGCAATATGAAACTTCCAATCATCCAAGCCATTTGTGAGTGTCTGTGCATACAACCCTTCCATTGTAGGATTTACAAAAGTCCCTAAAGTGATATCAAAATGACAACACTCAGTAACTCGAGCCCTATCAATTACTATGTAAAACCCCGGTTTTGACCCTGTTTGCATGATGTATATATTGTAATTAATCATGGTGAGGAGCTAAAGGCAAAAGCCCCACCATCGATTTGGTTGTGCATGTTTCGGCAATGAGGATAGTTGCCGATGGTATATCATGCTATTCGGCACATTATAATTCGGCATCATCTAAACATGCACATCAAATAAAATAAACCACAACTAGCTATGGTAGTGCAACGTTGAATGAAAAGGGCATGATTCCAAAGGATAAGGGTGTGGGGGATGTCAACCTTGGTCTTTGGGGGGAAAACCCATGTGTTACCACCTTGTTGATTTTCCATCTTTCCTTGTCTCATCCACCCTCTTGAATGTCTGGTGGAGTTACTTGAGGTAGTTAATGCTGAGTGGTAGTGGGTGTGGCAAGACTGTCCATCCTTGCCCACGTGCCCACTCCACCAGCGGATTCTTCCTCTTCACGTCGCTGGGGGTATAGGGGAAACCTTCCATTCACTTCTCACTCTCCATTTTCCTCCATTCCTCCATGGTTGTGGTAGGTTCATCCTCACGCAGGGGTGGTAGCTCTATTCACTCTCATGTCTGGTCTTCACTTTCACAATGGTGGTTTGGGGAATTCGGATCCTCACGCAAAGAGGCATTCTGTTTTTCCTCACGCACCAATCGATTTCTTCTTTGGTTTGTGCATGCAGCAAACTGGGAGAGCGGCCTCAAGGGCACGATTTTGGCCCTGTTGTTGGTTTAATCCGTGATTCGGGCTTGCTGTTGGTTTGACCCGCATTTTGGGTTGCTGTCGTTTTTCCCCTAATATTTGGGGATGACTATTGTGAGTCCAACTTCTACTTCCATTTTAGACTGTGCCTGTGTGTTCCTTCCATGCTTTTCTTGGGCTGTGTCTTTGCCCTCTGCGCATAGGCTTTTCCATCGTTTTCACTATGAAGTTGGGTTGTTGATGTACCCTAGTTTTGGGTTGCTGTTGAGTTTTTTTGGCCATGCTAGGGCCAAGAAAAACTCTGAGTTGCCTTGTGGGCTTGAGCTGTGTTTCATCTTTTGATTGGGACTATCCCCAGTTGTCTTTGCCTTCATCACATAGCCGTGAGTGGGTTGTTTGCTACGGTATGTAGTGGGTGGTCTTCAGACTATTGAGAGTTGGGTTAGAGGCTGTGTATGCATGAGAAGACTGGTGTTGAGTCCACCAGCTTGGCATTTAGCCTGTCCTAGCTCCTTGATGGCCTGATAAACCCAACTGTGTTGGCTTGGCTATGCCTTGTGTATCCTCGGCTATGTGTAAGCCTGCATTGACCCTTATTCCTTGAGGAATCATGCCCAGCTCGGGGGTGGCAGTGTTGCTGAGAGATTGATGAGCATGCTGGCCTATGGTTGGTTGGAACATTGTAGCGACGTAGCTGGTTGCGGGAGAATTCTTCATCAAAAGATAAGTACTCCTGATTGTTTCATCTCTGCAATTGTATCTATGGTTTCATGAATTATGATGAACATGTTGAATGCTGGAATGTATATGTTTGCTTCCACTCTATGTTGATAAATTATGAATCCCTGTATGATTGATTATGCATCTTAGTATATTCCTGTTATGCATTATGTTCAAGCTTTTAATTTCAGCATTGATGTTTGTTCATGTTCATGGGGTTGTTTGCCTATTTGTTTGGTGTTGGCCACGTCTTCTTCCCCGGTGTGAGGGTTGGGGACGTGATAGCATGGTATCAGAGCTCATGTTGCAGCATGGGCCTGAATGGACCACCAAGATGCAGTGACAGAGGGTAGAATTACCTTCTATCCCCAGCAGAGATCAGAATTTGATGACAGCAAAACTTCCATAATTTTTCTAAGTGTTGGAACAGTCAGTTCAGTCGGAACATTTAGTGGAACGGACTTCCGACGTAGCGGAAGAGTTAGACAAAAGCATGCCCAACGGGAACAGTTTGAATGGAAAATCATGGGAAATTTGTCCAAGTGTTTGAGCCATTGGAACACTTAGGGGAACGGACTTCCGATGTAGTGGAAAAGCTAGACGGAAGCACCTCCGATAGAGGACAGTTGGAGGGAAAATTTTGAAAATTTTCTAAGTGTTTAGCGTCCGTCGACAGGAAATAGATGTTGGGTTTGTCGACATCACGGAAGAGTTTAGTGTTTGACAGTCCGTCGTTGCGGCTGCCGAAGGGACTAAAACACCGATGCAATAGTGCTTAATGGTTCCGACCACCGATAGATGCTATGTTCCGTAAAAGAAGAAGAGACAAATTTTGAAATTTTTTTTTAAGTGTTGAAGATCATCGACGATCGGCGAAGGATAGTTGTTTGGATCGCTGATACTTATTTGATCGAGCGTCTGCCGTTGCGGATGACTAAACAACTACGCGTCTGACAGGTAAGGCCTTTGACCGCCAACACCATGAAGAAAGTCGAAATTTTTTCTAAGTGTAGAAAACATCGGCTATCGAAAAAAGATAGTGGTTTGATGTTCTGCCGTTGTGGAAGCCAAAAGTACTAGCCTGTCGACGAGAAAAGACTTCCGATGCCAGTCAAAATTAGTTCGTCGATCAGAAGAAAATTGAAGATCATGTTCCGCCGTTGCGGCTGCGGAAGGAACTATTTTGCCGACAAAAAGAAGATCAAGTGATGACAGAAAGTACATCGAAAGGCGTTAGCTGTTGAAGCAGTTGATACGTCAGTTGAGTTAGCAGAAAAGACTTCTGATGCCGTCGGTAGAAGAAAGTAGAAAGGAAGAAAATTTTCAAAAGTTGAAAATTCGTCTAAGTATGGATCCGTCGGAAAGATTTAGCTGTTTGAGGAGCCGATGCAGCGGCAAGTGTCGGAGAAAAATAGAAGATGAGTTTGTCGATGCAGCGGTAGAAGAGAAGAGATAGTTTTGATGGAAATTAGTTCAAGGCGGAGCCGCATTTTCGGTGGATATCTCTAAAAGATCACCGAAACATCGGTAAAGGTTAGACGATCGACCAGTCGATGCGACGGTAGAAGAAAGAAGAAAAATTTCCGAAGAAGAAATATTTTCGAAAAAGAAGAAAATTTTTCTAAGTATAGAAAATGTCAGAAAGCTTTAGAAGATTGGACCGCCGACACGTTGGAGAAAATTACAAGATCGGTCCGCCGATACGCCGGAAGCCAAAGGAGGATCGGCCCGAAACGTCGGAAAAATTTAGTTGATTGGACAGCCGATGAGCGACGTCGGATTGAACATCTGCCGTTGCGGCTGCCTAGATGACTATGGATCCGACACGTCGGAAAAAAAGAGAAGATCGAATCGCCGATGCGTAGTGCTTAGTGAATCTAACAACCGATGAGCAGCAGAAGAAGTTATCTATTTGGAATTCCGAAAAATCAAACTGATAGTCAGAATGAGAGCCGATTCTGCAGAGGAAAATTTGAGTTTTTCAAAGGGGATTTTCCAGCAGATTTCGACTGTTTTTCCATAGGATTTTTCAGTGGGGTTTACATGTGGCTGAAGTTGGCACCCAGTCCAAAATGCAGTTGTATGCCAAGATTTGGTGAAAATCTTCATTCTTAGAAGTGGTGTAGTTTTCACACCCGAGTTCAAAATGAAGCATGTGGATAGGTGTTGGCAAGCTTATCCAATAGGGAACAAGGGAAAGTCACCAGAATTTGAGCATGGAGCAGCAAAGTGCTATTGAGGGCTGCTGCTATCCAATGGACAAATCTGAAAAGTTGCATTCCTAGAGGTAGCAAGGACTATGAAGGCTAACCAGCTGTTGTGTGGAAGAGGAGTTCCATGCAAGGATGGGGGACTTGAAAAGGGAAGTTTCCTTAAAACCCTATCTTGCTAATTATAACTACATTCCTAATTTTTATACTTGAAATGTATGAGGATATGTATTGCATGCATAGGATATTACATGTTGGTAAGAATAATGAAAATTATATATTTATAATGAGCCACTAATGATAATCCTTGCATTGGTGTTGGCATTAGTGGAAAAACCAATGACAACCTAGACATGGTTGAGTATGTTGCTGATGCCGATGAATGTGACTAGCAACCCTATGAAGAAAGGAATAAGGCAACTAGTCCATAATCAAAAGTTGGTGAGCAAAGTTTGCAATCTCCTGCAAGATACCAACCAAATTAGTAATGTCAAGGGTGTAAGTACGACCCATGAAGGTAAGAGTTGATTATGACAATTCCATGGAATGGTAAAGGTAAGAGACCTCATACCATGTGGATATTTGAATATAGAAAGGTGTCATGCCTGTATATATTGATTGAGCTTAGTAGCCCAAGGAAAGTAAGTACTGATGATCTTGATTGTAGTAATGCATCCTATATGAAGTAGTCATGGTTAGGCCATGCATGATATGTTGAATGCATAGTATTCCTTATGGAAATTGAACCCAGTGATAGAACAATTTTACTCACAACAATTATCAATTAATCATGCAAAATCACTCACAAAAGAGACTGAAAATGGAGTTGAACACTAAACTGTATTAACTCAGTGTACAATAGCCAACCCTGTAACATAATAGGTTTCTGCATTAAATAATTACATAGGATATTCAAATGCATGAGGAGGCAATTCGAATCTAGTCAAAAGCAGGCTTACTAAAATTAAGCAAATCCCCCATAGGTGCATAAAGTAGTTTCCAAATCAGTCATGAAGCTCACGAATTGGAAAAAGCACTTAGGCAAGATAAAGAGTGATGGAATGACAACTCATACATGCTTTTCAAAGGATAAAATAATGGAGGATGTAGAGGACAAAAAACTAGTTCACCTCACCTAGTCAAACTTTCCCAATTGCCTTAAAGCACTGAAAAAGCAGGCAATAAAGCAGAAAAAGAAGAAGGGCGCCTAGGAGACCAGGAATAAAGTAGAATTGATTCCTTGAGGTTCCCCATGTGCTACATGAGTCAAAATATGCAACTTTGACCACTATGGATAGGCAAATGACAACTTGCATAAGGTGGGACACATGAAACTAGGAAAATAAGACAAAAATGATTAATTTAATGTCTAAGGTAAGTAACTATGGGTTGATTATTATAACACCCCCCCTTAAGCCTGACTTATGAGTAATATATCAGAAAATTATAGGTCCTAGCAACAAGGCTTAGTCACCCTTTACATATTGCATGTCCATTTAAATAAGGAAAGAGGCAAAAACCACATGGGAAAATCCTCCCTTAAACATGGACTGTAAAACAAAATTTGGAAATCTTGTCTTCACTCATGCTTCACAGCATGATCAGCAATCCCCAAGAGTGATTTGAGATTGCTGAAGGTATTCTCACAAAATTCTTTGGTGAAGATATCAACTACTTGTTCTGAAGATGAACAGAAGAGTAGGTGAATGGTGCCATCATGCACAAGCTCTCTGATGTAGTGCATATGGATCTCAATGTGTTTGGTTCTCTACTTCTGAACTGGATCTTTGTAGATTCGAATGGTACTCTGGTTATCACAGTAGATGGTAGTTGAGTACTCTGATTTGAATCCACACTCTCCAAGTAAACCCTTCAACCATAAAGATTGAGTTGCTGCATTAACAACTCCTCTGTACTCTACTTCTGTAGATGAGAGTGCAATGGCACTCTGTTTCTTGCTTGACCAGCTGATTGGCCCTTCTGCAAGTGTGAACAAATATCCTGATGTGGACTTTCTGTCTATGCTATAACCTGCCCAATCACTGTCAGTAAATCCAATCAAATCAAGATCAGATTTTGCTTTATAGAAGATCCCATGTGTCCTTGTTCCCTGAACAAAGTTAAGGATCCTTTTGGCTTCTTTCCAATGGATCTCATGAGGCTGATCCATGTATCTAGAAGCCACACTTACTACATAATAAATATCAGGTCTAGTATGTTTAAGATACAACAAACATCCAATCAATTGCCTATACAGTGTATTGTTTACCATAGGTGAAGAATCAACTTCTTCCAGCTTCACTCCTGAAAGGAAAGGAGTATTGCTTGGTTTGCAATCCTTCATTTTGAATTTGTTCAGAAATTCCAAGGCATATTTGGACTGGTGCACCTTGATTCCATCTTTGGTTTGAGCAATCTCAAGTCCCAAGAATTGGCTTAAGAGCCCCAAATCTGTCATGGAGAAGGCTTGGTTCATTGCACCCTACAAGGAAGCAATCTCATCCTTTGAGCTTCCTGTAATGAGGAGGTCATAAAAATATAACACTATGATCATTAATGAACCATTAATTAACTTCAAATAGACATTCGGATCTGATTTGCATTGAACAAATTTCAGTGATAGCAAGAAGCTATCAATCTTGGCATACCAAGCCCTGGGGGCTTGCTTTAGCCCATACAATGACTTTCTCAACCTGCACACAAGAGAAGGGTTAGTAGAAAATATTTGAGGCTGCTACATATATATCTCTTCAGTGAGATATCCATTCAGGAAGGCACACTTTACATCCATGTGATGTACCTCCCATTGCTTTGAGGCTGCAATGGCTAAGGCTATCCTGATGGAGTCCATCTTTGCCACTGGTGCAAAGGTCTCATTGTAATATATGCCATGAACCTGTGAGTATCCCTTGGCTACCAATCTGGCCTTGTACTTCATAGGTGAACCATCAGCAGCAAATTTTGTCTTGTAGACCCACTTACACTGAACTAACTTCCTCCCTGGGGGAAGATCCACTAGCTCCCATGTGTTGCTCTTCTGGAGTGAGCTGAACTCTTCCTTCATGGCTGCTTGCCATCTTGGATCTCTTGCTGCTTATTCATATGTTTGAGGATCATAATCCACCATCAAATATCATTTCTCAGCAAACATAGGATCCTTCATGCACAGACCACTCTCAAATTGAGATCTAGTCCTCCTTGGGTCATTGGGATCCCCAGCTAGCTCTCCTACCGCATGTAGTGTATTGGCTGCCCATTTTGGCCTTTTAGGGCTGTTAGGGTCTGCAATAAACTCATTACTATCAGACATATCATAATAAGCATGTTCAAGAAACTCTTCACTTACTTTCATAGGTTCAGGTGGTGAAGAGGTTTCTCCAACTTCCACTGCTGCAAGGGGTTCTTCTTGAAACTGAACACACCTTTCAATGAAGTCTTTGTTTGTGCTCAAATTTATCAGCTTGTACCCTTTTGAATCTTTAGAGTACCCAACAAATAGGCACTCTTGGATTTGGGGCTGCAAATCCTTTCTCTTTTCTATTGGAATTCTAGCCCAAGCCCTTGAGCGAAAAATTTTGAAATGGGTCACATCTAGCTTGTGCCCACTCCATGCTTCGAAAGGAGTCATACCATCAAGTTGTTTGTGAGGCACCCTATTCTAGATATAGGCTGCATAGTTGATAGCTTCGGCCCAGTACTTTGGTGGCAAAGTTTTGGCCTCCATCATGCATGTTGCCATCTCCTTTAGTGATATGTTCTTCCTCTCAGCAACACCATTCTGCTGTGGTGTGTAAGGGATAGAATGCTGCATCTGAATACCTGCTGCATATGAATACCTGCATCTGCACAATAATTAATAAACTCAAACTTGACATACTCACCACCATTGTTAGATCTGAGGACCTTGAGTTTCCTCCCAGACTGGTTTTCAACCAAAGCCTTAAATACTTTGAAGAGGCCAAAAACTTCAGACTTGTGTTTCAGGAAGTAAACCCAGCAATACTTGGAAAAGTCATCTATGAAATTCAATGCATATTTGGCCTGACCCATGGACATATGAGGGAATGGGACAGCAACATCACTGTGGATCAGCTCAAGGGGTGCAGAGGTTCTCTCATGACTAGCTCTCTCAAATTTATGCTCTGGGTGTTTTCCTAGGATACAACCTTGGCAGACTCCTTTGGAAAATTTTATCTTGGGCAACCCTATGACCATCTCTTTTTCACTAAGATCAGAAAGATACTTGTAATTTAGGTGGCCAAATCTTTCATGCCAAAGCTTGCTTGCCTCATTAGCATGAATCAGAAGAGCAGAGGGGTTTGAGTAGGGTAGGAAGTGTGAGAACATGTATACCTTTTGAGCATGATTTGTAACTCCTTTTTCAATGACTTTACCACTTGAGATCTCTGTGATCTCAACTTCATCAGGGGAGAATATGACCTTCTTTGGAGACCTAGTGTGAGTCATTTGGTACACTGATAAGAGGTTGGAGGCAAGACCAGGCACATACAACACATTGCTGAACTGACCATGATCAAGATCAATCCTCCCTTTGCCCAAACTTTCAGTGAGAGAGTCATCTCCCGGTACTATAGGTGGTCCTTTCGACATGTCAAGTGAGGAGAATTCCTCCTTGGTCGAAACCATGTGTCTTGAAGCTCCAGAATCAATGATAAAACTAGGTGAGCTTGATGTACCAGTTACCAATGCATGAACTATCTCTCTGTCATCTGAACTTGGTCCTCCTTCTCTCTTCTTTGAGCTGTCTGGAAGGGAGATTCCATTCTTCTCTAGGAGTTGGGTCAGAATGTCTATTTGCTTCTTCATACAAGAGCTTTTAGTGTGATTGCCCTTATTGCAATATGCGCACTTGCTCATTTCTCCTTTGTTTTTCTTCTTCTGGTAGTTCTTCTTGGAACCTTGTGGCTCCTCTGGAGACTTGTTCTTGTCTCTCTTTTGCTTAGGTGGCTTTTTAGCTTTCTTTTTGCTTTTTGAATCCACCTTCGAATCTCCAGCAACCAGAGCTTGGTCTTTGGATGGTTTGATGGTGCCCATCATCACCAGCTTGTCCTGTTCTTGTGTGAGAGATTCCATGAAATCTGCAAGGCTAGGCATCTTCCAGGTTCGAGTTGTCAACTTTGTGGCATACAAGGTCGAAAAAAACACTGAATAGTCAGGGCCAAGCTTCGAGAGAATGGCCAAGACCAGTTGATCATCCTTCTTTTCGATCCCACATTGTTTTAGCTACAAAAAAAGTGCTTTGAACTTGGAGAAATAGAGTTGCAGTGATTCAAAGCTATTTGGACTTAGGGAGATCAGTTCATTTTCGATTTGATGTCCCCTCATATCATCTGTCTTTCCAAAAATATCAGTAAGATTCTCCCATACTTCATTTGGTGATGTCAATCCATCAAGATGGAAAAGGAGGTCTCTGGAAATACTCAGACACAGGAGATCATAGGCCTCATCTCTCCTGTTGTGCCATTTTATCTTCTCTGCAGCTGCATTGGGCTCTTCTTTTGTTGCCATAGTCACCCTGTATAGGCCTTTCACTCTCAATAGTATCTCCATCTCTGCTTTCCATTCAAATAAATTGAAGGGAGTCAAGATGATCTTCTGAGATTGATCCATAGCTCAGAAATTTGTCCCGGCTGTCAGTAGAAGGATCCCAGTCACTGATGTCAAACCTGCAAAACAATTTTGAAGGAGAGAAATCAATCTACAATGGCTCTAATACCATGTGGAAATTGAACCCAGTGATAGAAAAATTTTACTCACAACAATTATCAATTGATCATGCAAAATCACTCACAAAAGAGACTGAAAATGGAGCTGAACACTAAACTATATTAACTCAGTGTACAATAGCCAACCCTATAACATAATAGGTTGCTGCATTAAATAATTACATAGGAGATTCGAATGCATGAGGAGGCAATTCGAATCTAGTCAAAAGTAGGCTTACTAAAATTAAGCAAATCCCCCATAGGTGCATAAAGTAGTTTCCAAATCAGTCATGAAGCTCACGAATTGGAAAAAGCACTTAGGCAAGCTAAAGAGTGATGGAATGACAACTCATACATGCTTTTCAAAGGAGAAAATAATGGAGGATGTAGAGGACAAAAAACTAGTTCACCTCACCTAGTCAAACTTTCCCAATTGCCTTAAAGCACTGAAAAAGCAGGCAATAAAGCAGAAAAAGCAAAAGGGCACCTAGGAGACCAGGAATAAAGCAGAATTGATTCCTTGACGTTTCCCATGCGCTACATGAGTCAAAATAGGAAAGTTTGACCACTATGGATAGGCAAATGACAACTTGCATAAGGTGGGACACATGAAACTAGGCAAATAAGACAAAAATGATTATTTTAATGTCTAAGGTAGGTAACTATGGGTTGATTATTCTAACATTCCTGAATCAATGCAAGTTAACATTGAATGGATATGCATTGAAAATATTTTATGAATCTTGTAGTCATGCATTGAATGGATGCATATGAAGGGTGTGAGTGACTGATAAGTATAGGTGCAAATGTTGTGATGTATTGCATGAATGCATTGAGATAAGTGCATGTGATATTATGAATAACTAATGGCTGAAATGATGAATTGATGACAATTCATGAACCATTTCAAAGGTTGTTATGAATGCAGGATTGTAAGTGCATAAAGAGGATAGTCATGATCGATTGTCTGCCAGAAATGCTCTATGGAAGAGCAAGGTGGTACAAATGATACGCTTGTGAAGTAAGGAGTATCTAAACATTTCATTTAATTGCATGAATGATGTGACTATGCTTTACAAATGTTAGTATGATAATGATTGCATGAAGTAAATGAGTTTTGGTAATATTGATGTGATTAACAGTTGGAAGTATTTGAATTTTATAAATTCTGAAAATGCTTCAGTGATGGTTGTAGCAATGAGAAGTTTATATGCATCCAGACTTACCAAGTGTTTGGTTGATTGAAGCTCAGGATTCAGGTAGATTATTTTGAGCATGGCAGTGAGAGGTAAGACCCTGACCAATGCCAGAACTTACCATGTGAAAGAGCCAAACCTTATGAGAAGAGTCTCATGGTTGTAAAAATAGTTGGTATGCATAATAGGTTGTTAAATTTGAATTGTGAATTTCAGATTTAAGAAATTGCTAACAACTATTAGTCACTATTGGCTTGCATAAGAATGTGTTGGATGATTGAAGCTCAGGTTTCAGGTAGATTATTTTGAGCATGGCAGTGAGAGGTAAGACCCTAACCAATGCCAGAATCTACCATGTAAAAGAGCCAAACTTTATGAGAAGAGTCTTATGGCTGTAAAGCTAGTTGGTACGCATAATGGGTTGTTAAATTTGAATTGTGAATTTTGTATTTAAGAAATTGCTGACGACTACTAATCACTATTGGTTTGCATAATATTGTGTCAGGAGGACGCATTGTAAGTGGGTATTCATATTATGTTAGAAGCAAACTAATTTCTGTAGTAGACAGAATTGCAATTTCCTATTGAATTTGATTACCAATGTCATTGCTTGGTTATGGAACAATCAATTTGGATTGTATTATCAGATAATGATTGACTATTTGGCTATTTGATGAATGTGACAAGGGTACACGTTGCAGGAAGATCATGTGTGATGGCCTGCAAGAGCCAAACTTCATGGGAAGGTTTTCCCTTGGAAATGGGTTTTGGGTGAAACGCCATTGGACATTTTCGAAATGTCTCATCTGCACTACATGTTTGGTAGCAACATGAGTGAGATGGTATAAATTATGTCGGTAAGACATGTGTACACATGAAATGTGAAAAGGAGTTGGGATGGCGAACCGAGGGACTGTTAACTCAGAGAAGGAGCCCCCATTCCTCCTTGACAAAGGCATACTGCGTCGACAAATGGATAAGTGTTCTATGACCCTTGCTAATAATATGCATGTCAAAATGTTAAAATTCCATATGCAAAACATGTTTTGATTTAATATCCATTATGACCGATTGCTTGAGTATGAATAGGGCCTACATGGCTAACATCGGAAAGGGGTGCATACTTTCCAGATGTCGGATCATGAAAGGGTTTTCAATATTGATTACGCCCTAGGGAGTGGACGCACTCCTGGTGTCTCAATACTTGATAGTGAATGATATGAAATATGGGTACAGTTCTAGAGTAATAATGCTGATGAGTTTGCTTATATTGCTTGTGCTGACAGGCTAAATAGATGCAGTGGGGTGTTGCACCCTAAAGGTAAAAGGTAAAAGGTAAAAGGTAAAGGTAAAGGTAAAAGGTAAATGGTTGTTGTGAGGGGTTGCGGAGTAAGGGTTATTGTTGATATAAGTGTATGTTGGGCTGTTATATGCTTGAGGATCCGTAGTAGATCCTAGACTTGGAAATGGTCATGGTAAAGTTCCAAGCCCAGTTGACATGAGGATGTACTGGCTGGACATTAATTATTTGATGTTGTGGAGCAGCTTGCGTGCTGACCTAACATCCAAGTCCATAGGCAATCCCAAGGCTTGCAAAGCGAAGCAAGATCCTAAGGATGAATGAGGAAACGCACAATATATATAAGTATTGGATTATTTTGCTTATGAATATACATGTGTATATGATTTGGCTATGATGTTTTAAGCTCTTGTTTTAGAGATAAAACTGATGAGAATAAACTAAACATGTGAATCTATTCAATGTTTGGATATAGGTATTGCTGGAAGCGAGGACTATGAGAGCATCCTAAAGGTGCATGTGGACATGTGACTGTCCTAGAAAGCTCGGAATGAGCATCAATGGAAAAGGTGCTAGTAAGACTGTGGATGTCCTAGCAACCGAGACAAACCATGTGGAGAGACTCCATGGTTTAGAGGTCTGAAATGGACCAGAGACACTAAGTGTCATGACCAAGAGAGATTGTTCTAGCATTCACGGTGAAGTGAAAGAGGCTAAGAGCTAAAAAGCCACAGCGGTGGTGTGGGTTCCAGGATGGAACAAAACGCGGGAAAAAAAAAACTCTTGCTGCTCTCTCTTGCCCTTTTTAATTATATATATATATATATATATGCATTGTGAAAACAAAATATTGTTGAATGCATGTATGACTGAAAATGGAATGTGTGTATTTGCTTAAAGTAATTGTGAATGCTGGAATAGTTAATTCCCTACCCAAGAATGGACATGAATGAGCTTGTGTGCCTGTTGGGAAGGCATGAAAAATATGAAAGTCTCCTTGATGAGGCTTGGACTGTCATGCCGATTGCGTAATTAACTAACTGATTTTAATGTCTATATTTTGCTTGGTCTGACAGAATTTCAATGGTGCATTTCACAGGTGAGAAAAGTGAAACTAGGTGGTGCACATTGATCATGGTAGCAGATCAAAAGTTGTTGGACTTGGCTGGAAGTCTCCTTCAAATGATTGCCAAGAACCAAGAAAATCTTGGGGAGATGCTCAAGATATAGAAAAGGCAGAATGAAATGAACCACCAGATTTTGCAAGACTCTATTGGTTTGCAAAGGGAGGTGAAAATCCTTCTAGGAGCAATTGGCAAAAGAAAGGAAGGTGGATCAGCGATGGGACATTCGTCCAAGTGACTCATTCGGAAATGGTCCAGGCATGAAGACTCAAAGGAAATTGAGCAGGTAAAGATGAAGCAGCCATTGAAATGCTGGGAATGCGGAGGACATCATTTACGTCGGGACTGCCCAATGAGGGAACATGATGAGGGCAATAGTTGCAAAGTTCCTAGGCTTCAGGATAAGCTGAAAGCTAAGAACCAGTGGGAGAAGTTCGTGGAAGCCGAGGGGCTTGGTCCTGAACGTTCAAAGTGAATAACTGAACGTGGGACAGATCTGCAAAATTTTGAAATTTTGATGTGCAATTGTATATGTATTGTATATGTATTCCTATGTATTGGAACACTGAGGATGGTGTTATTCCAAGGGGGAGGGGAATGTAACACCCCGTTTTCATGATGTATATATTGTAATTAATCGTGGTGAGGAGCTAAAGGAAAAATCCCCACCATCGATTTGGTTGTGTATGTTTCGGCAATGAGGATAGTTGCCGATGGTATATCGTGCTATTCGACACATTATAATTCAGCATCATGTAAACAGGCACATCAAATAAAATAAACTACAACCAGCTAGGACAGTGCAATGTTGAATGAAAAGGGCATGATTCCAAAGGATAAGGGTGTGGGGGATGTCAACCTTGGTCTTTGGGGGGAAAACCCATGTGTTACCACCTTGTTGATTTTCCATCTTTCCTTGTCTCATCCACCCTCTTGAATGTCTGGTGGAGTTAGTTGAGGTAGTTAATGCTGAGTGGTAGTGGGTGTGGCAGGACTGTCCATCCTTGCCCATGTGCCCACTCCACCAGCGGATTCTTCCTCTTCATGTCGCTGGGGGTAGAGGGGCGAACTTCCATTCACTTCTCACTCTCCATTTTCCTCCATTCCTCCATGGTTGTGGTCAGTTCATCCTCATGCAGGGGTGGTAGCTCTGTTCACTCTCATGCTTGGTATTCAGTTTCACAATGGTGGTCTGGGGAATTCAGATCCTCATGTAGAGAGGCATTCTGTTTTTCCTCACATACCAGTCGAGTTTTTCTTTGGTTTGTGCATGCAGCGAACTGGGAGAGCGGCCTCAAGGGCACGATTTTGGCCCTGCTGTTGGTTTAACCCGTGATTCGGGCTTGCTATTGGTTTCACCTGTGTTTTGGGTTGCTATTGTTTTCCCCCTAATCTTTGGGGATGACTGTTGTGAGTCCGACTTCTACTTCCATTTTGGACTGTGCCTATGTGTTCCTTCCATGCTTTTCTTGGGCTGTGTCTTTGCCCTCTGCGCACAGGATTTTCCATCGTTTTCACTATGAAGTTGGGTTGTCGATGTACCCTGGTTTTGGGTTGCTGTTGAGTTGTTTTGGCCAGGCTAGGGCCAAGAACAACTCTGAGTTGCCTTGTGGGCTTGAGCTGTGTTTCATATTTTGTTGGGGACTGTCCTTGGTTGTCTTTTCCTTCATCACAGAGCCATGAGTGGGTTGTTTGCTGTGGTATGCAGTGGGTGGTCTTCGGACTATTGAGAGTGGGGTTAGAGGCTGTGTATGCATGAGAAGACTGGTGTTGAGGCCACCAGCTTGGCATTTAGCCTATCCTAGCTCCTTGATGGCCTAATAAACCCAACTGTGTTGGCTTGGCTATGCCTTGTGTATCCTTGGCTATGTGTAAGCCTGCATTGACCCTTATTCCTTGAGGAATCATGCCTAGCTTGGGGGTGGCAGTGTTGTTGAGAGATTGATGAGCACGCTGGCCTATGGTGGGTGGAACGTTGCAGTGACGTAGCTAGTTGCGNTGATTGTTTCATCTCTGCAATTGTATCTATGGTTTCATGAATTATGATGAACATGTTGAATGCTGGAATGTATATGTTTGCTTCCACTGTATGTTGATGAATTATGAATCCCTATATGATGGATTATGCATCTTAGCATATTCCTGTTATGCATTATATTCAAGCTTTTAATTTCAGCATTGATGTCTGTTCATGTTCATGGGGCTGTTTGCCCGTTTGTTTGGTGTTGGCCGCGTCTTCTTCCCCGGTGTGAGGGTTGGGGTCGTGACATACTAATATTTCAAGGAAAATCTATTTTTAGTTTATATGCATCACTATCAACATAAAGTTACAATATACATTCACCTTATCTATGCATTAAAATACTCATGATCACACAATCATACTCCATACAATTCTTCCCTCTCTACAGAGAATTTTTGTAGACAATCAAACCTTACTAGTTTTTGCATCCAATTCCTTTCCTTGCACCCATAGTAGTTCATGCAAGGATCTCATAATTTACATTAATTCTATCATTTTTTGCTTATGAATTGTAATGAATTATTTTTACCATAACCATGCATTCACAAAATGCATCTTGTATGCACCACCCATACCTGAAGGCATCAATGTTCCATGCCCTCCTTGGATGAAATATTCTTTAAGAAGTTTTGACATGAATACATATATATGAGGCCCATATAATCATGGAACCACAAGTTCACATGGAGGCCTCCTCAAACTATATATGTATCACTCATTTGATACCACGGAACCTAACACCTCTCCCCGGTGTTCTCTGGATTAACTGTGTAAGAGACTAAATATTTTAGTTACCCTAGAGATCAACAAAATTTTAACACTAAATCAGTTTCCTACTCCATTTTCATTCCTTAGTTCTATTTAATGAAGAACAATTTCTTATAAATTTAAGAGCCTTATAACCCAAGGCGTTCCCTGTGGTTAGCTCATTGGTTTTCCTCATTCTTGTTTAATTAGTCATAGTGACAAATACATAGGAACTTTGAGTGCATGAAATATCAAAATCATCATTGAACATATCTGATACTCCTGAGTGTCCTAACTTAGCACCATATCACATGGATAATTAACAATCCATATGTCCCAGATCTTACTTGATCATTGGCCCCTTACCATGGCTACAAAACCCTTACATCAACCTATTAAACATAGTTTTTCTATCCTAGCCTTTCCTCACCAGGATATCTATATCATCCACATATTCGACAATGCTTCTATTGTATTTGGTCCTACAAACATCTCTATCAACTGTAACATCATAGACAACAATATTTATCATTAGTGGCTCATTGCATGTGTACAACCTCACTTCCTTTACCACTATGCAATAATCATATACATGCAAAACACTTTTGCAGCCAACAGTAATTATCATCATGCATAGAACCTCAATACTTTTACCACTTGTTCAACATATAAGCATGCAAACATCTTCACTTGCACTATGCGCCATCCATTAATATTACTACTCATGTATATGCAATTGACCCAACCAATTCTATTGCATTTCTAGCATTCCTATGCCAAAATTTATATACATGGAATTCAATATATACATCTATCAACAAGATAAGAGTTGAGGAGTTTTCCTTTGGTAATTCCTTTTTTCAAATAGTAGATGGTCCAGTTTCATGGCATCTCTGGAAAGTACATATGCAACACAACAATTATGGTTCTCTACTATATTATGGGGGTGACAACTCTTCCTTTGGGCATCCAACTAGGCTAGTGTTGAACTTTCTTCAGGATTTAGATTGTTATTTAATCGAAAACTTTATACTTGTGGATCCTTGTCCAATATATATATATATTCTCTCTTCAAGCTATGGCACAACTTTTCTTCCGCATGCTTAAATTTGCAAGCTAGCTTTTCGCAGGCTTGCTTCTGCAAGCTCAGTACTTCAACAAATTTAGTTTACATAAGATCCCTTCTGCAAAATTGCAGATTGTGGATTCAATTTTTCCCAAGTTGAACTTTTGTAATTTTCCTTCCACTAATTGTTTTTCGCAACTCTTTACAACCATTGATTTTGTGCGAGATCCTTTCTGACCGTCAATCTGAGATCAGGTGTGGAACACATTTTATCCCTGCAGATCCGTTATCTTTCTCACACCCTTTTTGGTGGAGTTCCTAGGGATAGTCATATCTCTTATCTCCTATTCATGTTCACTTCATGACTATTTTCCACCATCGATCCATCTTTTCTCTTTCAATCTCGATCATCAAAATATCTTTCAACGTGACCTTTATATTAATTGATCAGAAGAATCGATCAATTGTTCTTACATGACTTTACCAAGATCGTCCTACTTCAATAGTCATATTCTTTTTCATAGAACCCATTTTAAGGGAACATCGATCCTCACAATGATCGATGACATAGGTTTTACTCATGCATTTTTTGCGCAAAGATCTATCAATCATACACGGAGATTAAGCAAACATTCTATTCATAAAATCATACATCCATTAAAACCCAATCATCAGAATCCATCGATTTGAGTACACACCCATCACACCTTAACCAAGATTCCTTAGGCAAATACAATTATTACTTCTATTTGCTTGAACGAAAACCTGATGTTCCCAAAAGGAGACAGGGTTGAAACCTGTATCTCTGATACCATATGTAACATACCCAAATATCCTGCTAACATGCATAAAAAAATTATTTTGTATAAGGCATGACCATGAATATTCCTTTAATCATTCATTCATATGCTTAATCCTTCCTGCAACGGTCCTTTTGCAATTAAAATATTCCTAGTATTTATCCTTTCCATCTTCTGCATTCCACCATTGCGGTATGTGGGTCGCAGAAACGTGAATATTTTACGATTTCCTTTTTATGTTTTATTCCTTCCTCTTTCCGCGAAAGGATTCAGGTAGCTAAAAAGAAAAAATACGTCAGAGTCAATTGTTTGCTTTCTGCTTCCTTCCTTCTACTTTCCACAGTGGACTTTGGGTAGTGAAAAAGAAAAATTTCCTTTTGGTCGATTGTTCACCTTCCTCCTTCCGCAGTTCGGGGGGGCGGACTTTGGGTAGCGGAAAACCTGAAATATCTTACCTTTATCTTTTAATTTCCTGGTTTTCTCTTTATTCCTTCCACATTCTACAGGGAGATTCTGGGGTACGGAAATCCTAAATAATTGCCTTTATCATTATGTTTTTCATTTCTCCACCTTCCGCATTCTGTGGCGGATTTCTGGGGTGCGGAAAAGCACATTTTTACCTTGTCTCTTTTCTATTTTTCCTCTTTCCACCTCCCGCCTTCTTCCTTCTGTAGTGGAGTCCGAGATGCAAAAACACACATTTTACTTTTTATTCCTATTCTTTTTTTGCTTCCTCCTTCCGTGGGAAGATCCCAGGGTGCAGAAAACCAATATTTTTCCTTGTTTAACTTCTCTTTTCGTCTCCTGTCATCCACCTTCCGCAGGAAGATTCTAGGGTGCAAAAAAATCTTAAGTCGGGTGCATTCTAACTCTGTAACCAGGATTTTAGCCTCCATGAACTTAAGCAAAAAGCATTGGAAACCAAAAAGCATATGCAAATGTATAATGTAGGAAAGTATAACAGCAGTAAACTCTACTTGAATCTTTACACTATTTTACTATGTGTTTCCTTAAGGGATTGTATCAACATACAAATTACAGTTTGTCAAACGAAGTAGGTGCATTACATTTTTAGTGATCTATGCATCCAAAGCAGTCATAGCCACTATTAAACAGTAGGGTGTCACACCCTTAGTGCATTACATAACAAATGCAATCATAGCCATATGAGCATACACCAGGTCATGAGAAATGCTTTCATCAACAAACCTAAGGCTTCCTTTATCATCTCTACAACATTGAAACATACATTCATACACACATAGACATGCCCTGATTTCATCAATCACAGGTATTCACGCAACATATAGGTAACTATGCATAAACAATAGTACATCATCTTACCAAATGCAAGGCACAATCATGCAAAACAGTGTATGAGTACACCCATTCATAAGCATAATTCCCATCCATAAATATAAAGATTCTATTGTCATTTTATTGATAATGAATCTCAGGGTTACACATATAAAACATACCTTGAGCTCAATAGTTTTCAGAGACAAAACCCTGTAATGGAAGCTATTGGTATGTCAAGCCACAATGAAAAGGGGAAATCCATGTTCCACCCAAGCGTAGATTAGGCACAAATACGCTCTGTCCTTAATCACTCCGAGCTCAACTATGCATGCCAAGAGTGGATAAAACTAACCTCAGTTCATTTTACAGGAATAAATCACTTTCCTAACACTTCTAAGAGTGCTCATGTAGCAATTATTTCTCTCAAGTAGTCCCTAACACTTCACAGAGTACTCACACAACAAGATTTCATTCATTCCCAACATACTCAGTAGCGTCCCACCTCCTCACATATGTTATTTTATGGTTTGGTTGCCTAGGTCTTACTTTTGCAGTTGCATTCCATTCCCCAAGGAATCATCATTAACTAATTCATCCCTTGATTCTCTAGAATCTATCCGGTCTCATTCCGCATCTATGGTCCATTCACCATTGAATCCCCATCAACCACTATGTCCTTCTTTATCCAGGGTCTGTTCGGCGCCATTAAGGAATTTATAGAGCCTAATGTACTTTCCTAAGGTTCACTGCTCTACATATCGCACCCTTGCACACATGATATTCTATTTAACGTGGCTTGTCCCTTTCATTCAGATTTTCATTAAAGGAAAAATGTAGTTGTTACAACTTTCCTCTAGGTATCATTTGGGAAGACACCACAGTCAACTAAACTCATCAAAACATGCAGTCTATAACTTATTATCATAGATAATGTTTCAGAATGTATAGTCTAGAATATAACATTACAACTAAATGTTTATGAATCGGGGGATATTACACTGGTGCTGTTAGAATTTTAGGATTAGCTTCCCTTCCCATGAAAACCAGTCAGACTTGTGACTATTCCACCAGAGTATTTTTGTAAGTTTGGTAGCCTTAGTATCCATACTTTAGGATTCTTTCATAGGTGATGGTGGAAGGCTATTTCCACTGTACCTAAGGCAAACTTGGGAGGAAACATGAGATAAAAATTTGGGAGGCCAGTTTGGTGATTCAAATGCTTGCACCGAGAAAAATTATTACGGGACCTCAAGTAACTATTCTCCGATATTCATTGGTTTTTTCTGGGCCCTAATCATATCATACGCTCCTTTGGAAGGTGTATCTTTTACTTTTTTGTTTTTGTGATACTTAGGATTTTTAGTATTGTGCTCTATGGGCTGCTTGTGATCTAGTCTAACTTTTAGTTTTGTGATTTAAATCTTTAGTAATGGAGGATCAACCTTCCCATAGGTCTCGAAATTTGCAAAACCTTCCTCCACTCTCAACAATGGAGCCTCTACTGCTACCTCAAAGGTGGGGATTAGATACAAATGGTTATTTTGAATCGAATGGAGTCATTGAAATTCCATGGGAACATGAAATTCATTATACTCATACTGATCCCTATCCAATGGAAATTGAATATTTTCAATCTCAAGAGTTTGCAAGAAATTACATTTCACCTCTAACTGACTTAAGAGATCTCATTTTAGTGCAAGGTCATCTGTTTAGTTCACCTGGTGTTGGTTTTCCTTTGAGTTATGTTATGTCTAGCTCAGGAGAAGGTCTAGAGGATATGTCTACCCCCACTTCCTCCATGACAGTCAGTGGTGTCTCTCCTTCACTGTTGAGTGCACCCATCCCTAGTATTTCTACTGCACTAGTAGTGTACTTAAAATTTAATTCATCAACTCCTATGTCTCCAAGTGCCTGAGTGGCTAATCCATCAACACCCTTAAACACTGTTTTTCCATCTAGTATGGTGGTCATTGGGATACCCAATGTAACTTTTACTTCTTCTCCATTATTCCAAAACAATCAAAATGGTCCTAGTGGTTCCACTGCTTTCATCCAAGGATTTTTGTGGTATGGGGGACATAATCCCCCATCCACTCCTTGTGTAGGTCCTTCACCTACTTATGCTAGTGTGTCATATGGAGGTCCACACCCATTTATAGGTTTCAACTTCCAAACCTCTATTCTAGTGTCGACAACTCCTTTTAGTAGCTCTCCTTTTTCCCTTTTTAGTGGGGGAATCTCAGCTCCTATATCTACAGCCCCATCTTCAATTGAGATAAATAGAATGCATTACATCACATCCCAGGTTAGTAATCCTTTGGCCTTTGGGTGGAATCCATTTCAAAACATTGCTAGATCTTCACAGCTATTGTTTGGGGGAAACCCCAAACACTCCTTTGGGAATGATGGTGCGCACACTTCCTCACCCCAAACTCCTCAATATCAATCTCCATTATGACCCCGATTACCATTTCTAAAAACTTTAAACTTGCAAGACTTATCGAAAATCATGAATGACCATGTGCTCCATGATCCGACTTGGCCATCGGTTTCAATTAAATTACCTTATGAAATTCCTAAATTTGAATGGAAAAATGGTGAGGATCAAGTAACCATGTCACAAAATTCCATTTGTGGTGCTTGTAGCATGGATTTTTCCCTTACTACAAGGCAAGAATGGATACCTTTCGTCTATAGGACGGAAGGGTAGGGTTCCTGGTGGTTGTGCAAGAAAAATGAAATAGAAATGAAAACAAAACAGAAATGAAGAAGCCCCTCTACACACAAGGTTATGGGTTAAGCTCCAAGACCCTGCATACAACTTGTTAGAAACATCCAAAGACCTACAAGAAAAAATATGTTAGAAAAACTAAAATAAACAACACAAAATAGAGATTATACCTTCTATGGGTGGAAATGGGCCACCATGCCCTAGCTTGGAGAAGCACCTCTCTTGAAAATGGGGGATCTATGGCTCAATGGGAGGATGGATGAGAGGGAGGGTGAATGGCTTTAGAGGAAAATGGTCTCAAGGCACTCACTCGGGTAGCATAATAGTATGCAAGGAAGGAATGTTCTAAGAGTGACCCCCACCCCTCTATTTATATCTTTTTAGGGTTCTTTGCCCCTGGTCAGGGCTTTAGCCCCTTTTTTGGGCTTTTAGCCCCTTTCGCTCAATCTTTAGCTCTTTTGGGGGTTTTAGGCTCCTTTGAGGGGTTTTAGCCCCTTTTTTGGAGGCTTTAGCCCCTATGAGAGATATTTTGGCTCTTTTTAGGGGATTTTAAGCCCTTTTGCATATTTTTGAGCCTTTTTGAGGGTGTGGGGGTCAAATGGGGTCAAAGGAGGGTCGTGCATGGGTGTACTTGGGTGGTGTAGGTCATGTAGAGCTGAGTGAGGGATTTTTTGGGTCAATAGATTTCCCCTGATGTGTGAGGGCAGGAGCTCATTGTATGGCCGACGGACATCATAGGATTTTCTGTGGAGAGGTGGTGCTTCCTAGGTTGGGGCATGGTGGCTTTTGGTTTTTGTATTAATATGGTTCTAATCAATGGGTGAGATACAAATCATGTGTGACATGTATATGGACGAGGTGGGAATCCCCATGCTTGTAACAATGTCAAAAGAATAATGTGATCTATTCTCTATAATACAAGAGCCAATCATGTACAATTGATGATACATAGTGGTTTCCTGAATGAGAGGATGAATACAATACTGATCTGAAGAACTGCTATATTGGACCCATGGAATTCGCATGGAATACTATATCTTCATGACTGATAGCCTGCTGGATCTGGAATAGTACATAGCTATATGGACTCACTAATGGAGATTCAGAGTCTCTTTGGTACAAGTATACTGCATCAATCATAAGTCTATATAGAAGCACTGTTGGGGCTTCTGAACACTGTCTCCAACACAACCTGGAAATCACAAGGGACATGAACCTATTTAGATCCCTCGAATAGACTCATCAATGTGCTAGAGTCAGGTGACATCTAGGGTCTTTGACCAAATATTGCACAGACCAATACCATGTACAAATCTCAATGGTACAATGATGTAGTTGGAGTTGAGCACGTGAGAAACAACCATCCCGAAAGGCATTAAGGACTCCTCTCAAGTGGTCCAAGGACCTAATCAATGAGGTTAATGAAACCAAGATACAGGGACCTTTGGGTCTATCCTCTGGAATATGTGTGTTGTCGTCGACAGAGGGAGACCTGCCCCTGGTCAAGGAAATAGTGTTTCCTTAACTAGAAGTGTGAGGTAGATAATCGAAATATGTGAGACAATATGAGGACTACCCCACTGAATGGTGGGGGGGAAGGGAAAGAGTTGAACAGGGGTAGAGGGATTGTAGTAGACTCAAACTTCCTTTGTTCAGAGTATGACGGTAGGGTGGACTAGGAAGCAAATGAAACTGACTCATGGGAATGGGATCATAGTTGTAATACCAGGAATGTCACTACAGATGGGAAATACTTGGGGGAGGTAGATACTTTTGGTACTGATGGGATCCAAGGAAGAAACATTGCAGAGTACTCTGAAAAAAAGTGACCCAAAGTGGGAATGCTTCCAAACTATTATATGTGGGGTGGTGTCTAGAGACACTGTTGTTGTACAATATCATGGACTTTTGGCGAGCCCAAGAAAGTAAATGCTCGATGGTGCTTTCAATTTTAGAGAGTATGAAAGAACAAAGAAGACTCCAGTGGGGGCTCCTTTTCATTGGTAGTCTCCTATGCCTGAAAAAAGGATAAAAGTATACACAAGAGATCTTGGCCACCCTTTAGGGGATCAAAGACTTCTTTACAGTTGGAAGTCGAGTCAGGCCGGGAAAGGTTAAACCTATACTGGCTAGACGGTCATTTAGATACTTTTATGAGCATGAATGAGACCAAGTTTGCTCGGCAATATTTTCTTGATGAGAAGGCTAGAAAAGAGCTTAATGACAACCCATGGTGAGATTTTTTGTAAAGTTTGGCCCCTTTTCTCGAGAAAGCATAAAATTATGTAGAGGGGAATGGTCTTGGATTGAATATGCCAAGGTGGTCCTTTTCATTTGAGGGTCTACATAGTCCGCAAAAGGAGATAAACAAGACGATGTAGAAGCCCCTTTAATATACTTTAGTGAGAGGGAAAGGAAGCAGCTGTGCTTAGCCATATTTTCATTCTTTTAGGAGTTAGAAAAGAGCTTAAAAGAAACTCTAGTATGGTAAACCAATTGCGGTGGCATACGCAGTGCCCCATGTTGGGATAGTGGAAAGTGGTCCAAAGGTCATCCATGTAGTATGGATTGAGCAGATGGCACTTAAACGTACTAATACATGCATGTAATAAATAGCGGTAGAGGCACGTGAGTCAGGGCGATAGAGGCATGCAAACTGAGGTGGATCTTGGCTAGAGGTCAGGAGAGTCGTGTGTGAGTTGTGGTGGATGGACTTGACTACATGTGATGTGAATGCAAGTCCAGAGGTAGTTATATTCCAAATGCATGCAAAAGAAATGATCCGTCCTCTAGGCAGTGGCCTAGGGACACGCATAAGGTGTGGTGGATGGATTAGATAGCTATATGCTAAAATAAAATGATGCACCTTACAGGAGGTGGCCCGAGAACCCGCATGATTGGTGGTAGGCAAGTGTGATGCAAGTATAGGTCCGAAGACACTTGCATCACCATGATGTGGCTTGTAAATCGAGGTAACTTCTGGGAAGTGGTCTTGAAAATTACTTGTTAAACATGAGACAATGGTCTCATAAAAAGATAGAGGACAAAAATTTGAGCCCAGAGGTGTGAGAGGTGTCTCGAACAGGATCCGAGTGACTCTGAACCGGCAGTTAATGGTGCTACCCCTGACTTGTGGTGAAAAAATGTTTAAAAACAAAAAGGGAAAAAACTACGCTATAAGGGACTCATAGTGGTTATATCAGGCATAGACTTTCTTGAGGTGGAGCCTGTTGCATGGTTCTTCAAGAGTCGGCTGTCTAAGTCAGTGAATAGGTATGCCCCCTTGCTGAGACGAAGGTCATTGGCAAGACGGGATAACAGAATCTGGTCTTTTATGAGAACAACCAATTCCACACTATGGTTTAAAGGGAATGGGGTAAACCGAGAGGTGGTCTTACAGATCTCTCTGTCATTGCATAAGTGGTGTCGTGATAGATTCGGTGGATCTTCCACAAGCGATGAGACGGAAGGGTGAATTGTGCTAGTGATCATGTAAATGGTATTGGTTGTGGATTTTGTGGCCTTGCCCCCAGTCTCTATTGGAGGAAGAGGGGCAGGCCTGGAGATGGGAGGAGTCTTTGATGGACCCGAAGGTAGGTGCAACATCATATCAATTGGCTAGATAGGAGTCAACACATCTTGGGGCCTCAGAGGTAGGGTAGGTGGTTCAAGATACCAAGTAGGAAATCCCAGTGTGAAATCCTGTAGATTGCAGGTTTCCAAGACAAAGTTACTCACAATCGCAAATGCAAGGAAAAGGAAAAGGATTGTGTTGATCAGGAATGAACCCCAATGTTTCCCTGGTAACTGAGGTTGCAGCTGTGGATGGGGTTGCGGCTGTGGATGGAGTTGCAGCTGCATATGGAGTTGTGACTGAGGATGGAGCTGTGACTACGATTTGTGCATGTCGTCCCAAGGGTACTCTGGAGAGGTTAAGGATTCAAGTATCTCCTAATGGGTTCGGAAGCAATGAAGGGAGGGGTCTAATGGACCATTGGTGATGGTGGAGACAAGAGGGTCTGTAGAACTGGACATCATGTAATGGACATGGTGTCTAAAGAAGGAGGTGGGGGATAGACTTCTTCGATTAGAGTGATCTCAAATTCAAGGGAATGTTGTCTAAGGTTGGCTAGATCCATTCAAAACTTGGACAAGTCCTGGCAGTGGTGAGAATAGTGTCCATACAATTTGCAGAGGGTGCAAGCATGGTTTGTTCTTAATGACTTGTTTCTCACTATTGGCCTGCTTGGGAGTTCAACCATGGGGAGGTTTTCTGTTGTATCCATGGAATCCAAATGCACACAGATTATGGGAATCTCAGGGAAGCTTTGAGTTTGATGGCCCTGTTCTTCACAGATGGCTCAAGGCGGGATCTGTCGAGGCTCAACGGTAGCTTTCGCGTTTTTGCCTCTAGCTCTTTTTGGATGGGGCGATGCAGATATGGGTGTGGTGGTTGGTTTTTGCAGGCCAGGTGGAGGATGAGACTCAACCGCAAACTGTTGCACAGGGGTTAAGACTATGTGGGGCATTGGTGGTTGAGCCGGTGGATCTAGGTACCACACGGGAATTCCCAATGTAAAATTGGGTAAGTTTAAGGTAGCCATTACTGGCTTGCTCATGAAACCAGGCGGGGGAAAGAGGAAGGGAATTTTGTGGAATGGGGAGGAGCCTAGATAACTCCCTGATTGTTGCATGTGGGGATGAGGTTTTGGTGGCCGCTGCGCATAATGTTGCGACTACGGATGATGTTGCGGCTACTATTGATGTTGCGGCTGTGGATGGTGTTGCGGTTGCGGTCGGGGCTGCGGCTGTGATTGTTGTTTGGGTGCAGCAGTGCTAGATGAGAGCATGCACAAATATGCAGTCTCACTTGGTGTTAGTGGTGGTGACACTAAGGGGAAGGAAGCCATCATGGTGGTATTGGAAAACAACCCAAGGCACACATTCAACAATGGGGAGGCCGGTATGTTGTCAACCATGGTGTTGACCTCAGGGATAACATTGGCAGGTGTAGTCAGCCCTTGTGGATCAATGGTGTTGATCATAGGGATAACATTGACAGGTGCCATTAGCCCTTGTGGATCGTGATAAGTCAGTTGGTCAACCATCATGATTTTCCCTTTGTGGGGGAACATCATGAGACAGAAAATAGTTGATGCTATGGCTCTCACGGCGTACATATAACTTCTTCCGAGGAGAAGGTTATAGTCCAATTGAGCATTAACAATCTCTATGTCAATCAGTATTGTCTTCTTGGCTAATGTAATGGGAACATGGGGGAGGACTCCTTGGTATTTAGTGGGATGGCCATCATAAGCCCATAGAGTAGTAGAGGATGGTTTCAGAATTGGGGATCCAAGATTCTGCTAGACAAGGTAGACATAACGCACGTGGATTCCCCCTCATTTGCTATGCATCGATGCATGACCAAATTCTAGATAGACATCGGGATTTGGAAGGCAACGGTTGATGGCATTCGCGGTTCTCCATTCTCTGTGTCGAATGTGATCAACTTGGAGTCAGAGGGGTCCGCGGCACCAAGGGCGGCTATTAAGGCTTTCCGCTGCATTGGGAAAGTTTTGAGTACCTCAAGAGAAGACATGGCGATAGGTGTTTGGGCCAAATCATCCATGATGCTGTAGCTGACAGCAGCTCTAGCCATGGTGTTATTGGAATACCAGGATATGGGGGGGCATAGAAAAGGGGGTAACTGAAGAGGTGCATTGGTTTTTTTAGACGTAGATGCCACTGATGTGTTAGTAGGTTTGGTGTTGGTTCCATACTGATTTTTTTTTTTTTGTAAATTGAACTCTTCAGCTGTCATAGCTAGCAGGTGGTAGACACCTGATTCTATCGTGGGAGGTGCCCCTGGAGCATTGGGATTGGGTTGGGGAGGGGGTGTGGTTGCCACCAATCCTTGGACTGGTAATGGGTTTTGGAGCACCATAGGAGGAGTTCCTGGTGGTGTCGGTTTGGGTTGGGCTTGGTATGTTGTATTGGTGGCATGTTGAACCTCATTCCTAATGTCCTTCTTAGCGTGACCCATGAAGGGACACTCATATGTGTAGTGCTCGTAGACCTTGCATAATGTGCATGGTTGGTTTGTGTACAACGGAGCATTGTGTCTTGGTGCATTTGATTGTTGAGGATTTTGGGATGGTCGATTCGTTGTGGCATTGTTGGGAGGATTTGGTTGTTGACTACCTCCCTACAGTTGGTTGTTTCCTTGGTTCCGGGCTCGGTTATTCCTAGATTGCCCTTGTTGGTTATTGCGGGTTGGCTAGTTGGGATGGTTTTGTTGTGCAAACACCTGTCCTAATGGAGCAGGTGGAGTGGGGGCGGGGGATTGAACGGCTTGCACTAGTGGTGCATAGTAGACTTGGGTGGGTGTCGGTGCCACAAATGTGGGAATTTTTCCCACGTATTGTTGTGTCGGCCAAGTCAATGCATGGGCCTGTTGCGGTGGCACAGGTTGTGCATAAGAAGTTGTGGCTCTGGACTGGGACATCATTCTTACATAGTCCATAGTTTGGTTTTGGTACGCAACACTAGGGGTGTTGCTTGGTTGTGGTGGTATTGCAGGTGGTGTCAGATGGTGCTATGGTTGGTGGGAGACATAACCTATGATTCCATCTGCAGCATGGGATGCCCCCAGTGCATCCCGGTAGGAGGTGCCTGCACGGGGAGCATCTAGAATGATAGTGTATAGGTATCCAGACTGTGTGTAGATCAGATCAAACTGTTGGCCCTTCAAGATGGCCTCCTCTTCAAATTGGGGATGTTCGGATGCGACGTCCTTTGCTATAGGTGGTAGCAAGGTTTTTAGGAACCCATCCAGGAATATCATGTCATCAATTTGGATCTTACACAAACTACAGTATCGCCGCCACTCATGGATGTGGTTAGTTATGTGGGTCGCAGTATTCTGGTGGCAAGATAACAATATCTCCACCCCTTCGTCGTATCTAACGGGGAGTTGGAAATATTGCAGGAACATGAAAGCCAGGGATTTGAAATCTAGGTACTTGGTTTGTGGTAGCTCAATGTACCACTTGGTTGCAGCATCTGTGAGGGTGTGTTGGAACAGTCAGAGCCTGATCGAATCATCTACAATGCTATTTGTTGAGCACCATAAGTGAAACATCATGATGTGGTTTTGGGGGAACTCCCTTGCCTTCCCTTCAAACTTGGGAATGTCTGAGGGAATTTTGGTTGGCATGGGAGGCCAAAACATTTGATGGTGGATAGATTCATTTGTTAACTGAGACAAGTCAGGAAAGTTGAGATGTGCCATGAAAGGAAGGTTTGACCCAAGGTTGATGTGAGATGGGGCAGCCATGGTGGTGGGGGTTTCAGGGACATAATGAACCTGCATAACTGGGGGTATTTGTGGCACCATTGTGGATGGGTCAGTTCCCACAAGTGTGGTAGGAGGGACAGTGTAGGTGGAAGGGCCACTGCCCCCATGTATGACAGGAGGGGTAGTGTAGGTGGAAGGCATACTGCCCCCATGTGTTACAGGTGGGACAAATTGACTGGTAAATGTGGGTGGTGGTAGCTGGCTTATGATGATTTGCATGACCATGATGGGGCCACCAAAAGAGGTGTTGGTGGTGGTGTGGGGTGTGGACATGGGTCCACTACCAATCACTACGCCGAAAAATGGATCCAGGTTTGTACCAGCCATGGGGCTTGATAGTGCAGTATGCAAGTCTGGCTTAGATTGGTATGATTCTGAGTTTGAATCAGAGGCTATGTGGCCTTTTTATGGTGTAGAGGGTCATCAAGAATGGTCTCGACGGTGTTAGTTCAAGGACCTGAACTGTGGTAGTTCGCCTCTCAAGTGTGAGGAAGAATGTGGGGGATCAATTGTTTTTTATTTGTATGTCAAAATGGTGAAATATGGTGATTATTTTTGGACCCTGGTTTTAATGGATTCCTATTGGCTTCAGGTGGTCACTTGGCCACCAATAATGCTAGAAGACAGTGCTTGGATTTTTCCTCACGAGAGTGCTAGTTAATCGATGGGGGTCATTGCCCGTTTCGCTTGGCAATTCCTCTCAACGGCCAGCTACTTTGAGGTTACTGTGGTACTCCTCACAATGAGCTTCTGGGCTGATCCCAAGTACTTCCCACGGTTAAGGCAGTCAGGGACTTATGTCCTCAAAGACTGTAGATGTTTGACTTAGTGTAAATTGTAAATTTTAATGGCTCACTCAACGTCATGAACTGAGTTGGGTTGGTTTATATGTTATGGTTTGTGTGTATGTATTTTTTCTTTCTATTATGCTTAATGGCTACTTAAATGGTTTATGAATATTTCACAGAGTTCAGAACATTGTCAATGAAAGAAGTAAATGATAATCAGAAATTTACACATGTACCATTTGTGAATCTAAACTATGACAGCCTGACTAGGTGACTTCCTTGCACCTATATTTCTCTTCAACCAGGAAAGGGTGCTAGGCTCTCAAAATAATGGAACTAATCCCATCTGTAGATCCATAGGTCACCCTCCAGATGAAAGGTTGGTCAACAGGGAGGACGTTGAGCACCGTGGGAAGCCATCCTTCTCTACCCCCTCTACCTTCCAAGTCACCCATTTCTAGTGGCTTTGAAAAATGATAGGTGAAGTGCCTATTACTATACGAGCTTCACCCCTCGTCTTATCCCTGTTATAGTTGATTTCACCACTCCAAGTGAATCAAACTTTGTATGGCCTTACCCTGTCCCGCTGCAGACTCCTTAGACCCCTTGGACCATTTTTTGTCCTTTGATGTTTTCCTGACCATCCCTAAAAACATGTGAAAAATGATAAACACGACTTTTAAACCTATAATTGCATATATACATGGGTTTGACCACTAAAATCGCATACATTGGGATGTGTACAAAATCCAAATCCTTTTGGAGTTTTCCTTGACATGGATCCGACTCACTTAACTCTTGTCCTTCCCTATGCCTTGAGATCGCCTGGATTCGACCTTTCATTACCCCTTTGAAAAGCTATATAAGGAACTCCTTGGTACATTGAAGGCATATGAGAGAATTGAGAGTAAAGAAACTATAGTCCATTGTTGTCGGAACTTATGATTGAGTATGCATCCCTTTGTCCCTTGGAGCACTTTTTTGTTCTTCCCAAGCTTTCCTTTTGCTTGTGAGCTTGCTATCAAGAGATGGAGCATTGAAGTGGTGGAGGCCCAAGTGGGGGATTCAGTTTCTCTGGTTCACAGACATGTGGAAAGAGGTTGTATCTATTGTAATCTCTGATTTATATTAATAGAAATATATTTTCCTGTCCAATAATGTGTGTTTGAATGAATATTTTATCCATGGGATTATGTCAAATGCTTATACATTATTGATTATATATGCTAGAATATATCTAACATCGATATATATAGTATGCTTGTATTGTTTACTTGTTGTTGAGGAAGTAATCTATCAATTAAAGCTGAAGTTGCAAAGCTCAACGGGGATCTACTTCAACCGTCCAAAATAAGGTACGAGGTCTAGTCCTTTAGTGTTAGACATTTAATTTCTATTGCATATTGGAAAGGATTGATTTCTGGAGTCAAGCTGTCTGTTGTGGTACCCCAAGCCATAGGAATTTCTCTCTGTAATAGAATCGGTGACTCCGTTGGGGATGTTCCTTGTTTTTATTTGGGGGTTTGCGGGCACAATAGGCTTGATATACTTGACTTGCTCTTTGTTTCTCCTTGTTTCTGTGTTGCATTTTATAGTATGTTCATCCTTTGACACTCCCCTTTATTGGTTTGAACATTGGCATGCTTTTTACCACTGCCTTCTCTGTATATGCAGATTTTTGGCCAAAAGTCACGTACAAACGCGGATTTTTGGCCAAAAGTCGCATATACATGCAGGTTTTTGGCCAAAAGTCACGTATATATGCAGCTCTTCTTTAAACAGTCGCGTACATCCTCCCTTTTGGTGAGTTTGATGTTGTGGGAAGTTACTGGGTGGGTTGTGAGTGTGGTCGGGTCTTCCTTGGTTCTGATGTTGTTTGTTGGATGCTTCTTTTGTGACTAGAGACCACTTTTTCATTGATTTTTCTTTGAAAGTAGTTTTAGTCATTTATCCTTTTTGTTTTTCCATTAGTGCATTACTCTTTTTTGTCTCGGTGTCTTGCTGGGCTGGTGTTTTATACTTGCTGTGGAGACTGAGAGTTTTAGATGACTTTTATTGCATTTTTCATTCTCTTATATTGAAAAATACAAAGTAGTTGCACTCTTAGTTGCATCTTAGATATGGATTTGAGGAGGTACTTGCAGTGGATTGCTTGGATGAGAGTTGTGTTTAGGATTTCATATAGGAAGGATTGCATTGGCATTCAGAAAGGAATATATATTTATGCATCTCATGTAGTGGCGTACCCTATTTTTCATTTGACAAAGATGGCACTTAGCATTGTTTGTTATGGTGTGCATATTTATTTCACTGCTGAGTCATAATGTCATTAGTTGCATGGCCATTTCCCTTTGAATAATTACAGCCAATTAAAATCAATGCATAATAAAATGAATTACACTCTTTTCTTTTATAGGGTGCACCAACAAGATTAGTTTTAGGGTCTTGGAATAGTTCATTGTGAGTAAATTCTCCAAGACCACTAAACAAAACATGGATGTGTCTATCTAGGTGAGAGTGTGAAATTCCTTAGTATAATTGGTGTTTCTCAGGATTCTCCTCTCAAAAGGGAGTTAAGCACAAGGTAGTGTGAGCAGTTATTGATTGGGATGACCCTTAGTCATAACTGAGTAGCACCGGAGATATTTCCAGGATTGTATTAGTATCTAGGGGCTCTTTCGAGAGTTTCGAGCTTTGCTACCCTGCCCATACGGTCAATCCCACCTGCAACTATCCGCCTAAGCATTGGTTATATTGAGGTGAGCTTAGTTTCCTTACCTAGGTTATCGAGGGGGTACTTTGCAGGGGTTATTCTGCAGGTGTCCCCGCCAAGTAGGGGTCGGACAGCACAGTCGCTATATGCGTTGAAGTTGAGGGCCACTATAATTGGTTACATACCTCTGCTTCTAGTGTATGGGAGTTTCGAGCATCTCCTAGGTAAGACATACCTACTGCATTCGGGAGCTCGCATGTCCTCCCCTTGGTTTGCTTGTATTTGGATATAGATTTTCTTAGGAGTGTGCTCTTTGTGCGCTAGTTGGCCTTTGGGATCGTGGCTACTTGGGTATATTTATGCTCTCTTGAGTTTGGGTCCTTTTATTTTTGGCATGTCGAGTATCCTTTCGCTCGTCCTTGGTCCTAGTACGAACCCTGGTGTAAGACTTGGGGGCATCACAGCCCCTTACCGTGCTCATATATTTGGGAATGGTCATATTCCATCCTCTACTCCATTTTTGAAGGATTTTTATTCCCTTTGCTCGATCTTTACACTGGTGGTCACCCTCATGGGGATGGTAGTGGATACGTGAACGTTGGGTCTACACTTTACTTTCCTTTGTTGTGTCCCCTCATTCACCGTATTGTTTCCTTTGGGTGCATTTTTCATGATCATTCCTCCCTATTCCTCATAGTTTGGATTCTTTATTGAATATTTAGTGTTTTTGGACTAATATGGTTGTCATGTAGGGTCCAGTTTTTGTACACTCATTCTGAGGTTTCGACCTGTTCGTGCCTATCTCAGGTATTATGTCTGAACTAGCATATAGGTTAGGATTTCACATCTGCTTGCACTTATGCATTACCTTATGACCATTCCATATTAACCTTAGGTACGAACCCATTCCATGGTATCATGGAACCTTCATGCTACTATTAGAAGTGGTACTATGTGAATGGTAGAGCTTTCCTATACATGGGTGCCCTAGTTAGCTCCATTTTGCATTTGGTGCCCATGCTGTGAGTCCTCTCTTAGGTCCGCGAGTCCCTTTTAGTCCCGCCATGTTTTTAAGCAAGAGCTTCATACCCCTCTTGAACTTTATGCTAGCCATTTCCCCAAGAATCCCTTATGTCTATAACACCCCGGTTTTGACCCCATTGCATTAGATGTATATGATGTATATATTGTAAATAATCATGGTGAGGAGCTAAAGGCCAAGGCCCCACCATTGATTGGTTATGCTATGTTTCAGATTTAAATTGTCACCGATGGTATATCGAGGCATGCGGCATACATATTGAGTTTTGTCATCATGTAAATATGCATATTTAATTAAATAATCCGACCAGCTACATTCATGGCAACTAAATTGAGAAGGGGCATGATTTTCACAAGGATAAGGGGTGGGGGATGTCAAACCTTGGCCAATGGGGGGGGGGGAATCCATGTGTCACCTTCCCTTGTTTTATCCAACTACTACCATTAAAAACTGCTGCTGGTAGTTGGGGCAGTTATTCCTGGGAGTGGAGTGTGGCAGGACTATCAGTCCTTGCCAACACATACACTCCACTAGCAGATTGAACCTCACATTGGACAGAAGAATGACTACTACGCATTCTTGCCATTGTCTGTTCATCCACACGCATAGGTGGAGCTATTCATCCTCACGCAGGGACCATTGTCTGTTCATTATTCTCACGCACAAGATTTTTCCTGGTTTTGACTCACATAGCGAGCTGGGAGCCGTGCTCTTTAATCCATGATTTTCCTGTGAAGGGCCATTCACGTTTTCAGCTGTATGATCTCCTTATAGACTGGTATGGCTATGTAATTTTCTGTCATTTTGATGTTGAGATTGGGACCGTTGTTATTCCCATGAGTTATGGTTGCTACCATTCTCCTCAAGATTCACTGTGTTGTTGTGGTCTCCCTTACGTTGCGATTGTTGTGGTCTTCTTTACATTTGGGTTCTGGTGCAAGTTTCCCTCATGCACAGGTTGGGAGACTCCATTTTCATCCCCAGAGTGGGTTGCATAAGTTTTCCCCAGTGGCTTCGCTTGTGCATAATGGGCTGTTATTCCCCACATTTGTTGGTTGTGTATGTTGTTACGCTTTGGGGCTGCCGCAGACTATTTGGAGTCATTTTCCCTGTTAAGCTGTAACAACTGATTGATTGCATGTGTGCAATGGCTGGTCTTCAGACTGTGTTGGGAGCAGGGATGGGGGCTTGGTTTTTTTGATAAACCTAGTGTTTGGAAACCACAAAGACAGAGCTAGAGGGATAGCTTTCTTCTCCACAACCCCTGAATAGCACTGGAAGGGAATGTAGGGCCTGAGGGACTGCGTAGTAGAGAAGGGACTGATTCCTTGTGTTGGGTGTGTGTGGGTGTCTTAGAAGCTAAGCTAGTTCTGGTGTAGGTGTTCTTGGCTCTGTAATGAGCCCACCAACTTAGCATTTAGCCTTTCCCAACTCCTTGATGGCCTGATAAACCTGACCATGTTGGCTTGGCTGTCTTGTTGATGGCCTGATAAACCTGACCATGTTGGCTTGGCTGTCTTGTTGATGGCCTGATAAACCCAACTGTGTTGGCTTGGCTGTGTTTTGTGTATCCTTGGCTATGTGTAAGCCTCCTTGTTCCTTATTCCTTGGAGAATCATACCTAGCTAGGGGGTGGCAGCATTGCTAAGAGATTAAGGAGCACGCTGGCCTATGGTTGGGAGGAACATTGCAGCGACGTAGCTGGTTGCGGAATGAGTTCTTCATAAGATAAGTGATCTTGTCTATTTTACTTCTACAATCCTATTTACTGTTAATGATTATGATGAACATGTTGAATGAATGCTTGTATGAATGTATGTTTCTTCCGCTATGTATGATAAATAATTCCACCTTTGTATGTTCCACTTCAATGCATCTTGTTATCATCATTCTGTTTTAGCATTTATGTATTTTATACTTTCACATGTTCACGGGGCTGGTAGCCCAGGTGGTTAACGCCATGGTAGCATCCTCTTCTCCGGTCGGATGGTTGGGGATGCTACAGTGTGGTATCAGAGCTCATATTGCAACATGGGCCTGAATGGACCACGAAAATGCAGTGACAGAAGCATGATTTCATTCTTCCCAGCAGAGATCAGCAGTTGATGATAGAAAACTTCCAAAAAATTTGTCAGCAGTTGATGATAGAAAACTTCCAAAAAATTTATCTAAGTGTTTGAACTGTCAGTTCATCGGATCACTTAGCAGGAAGGACTTCCGATGTAGCGGGGAGCTAGGTGGAAGCACACCCAATGGAGGACAGTCGGAAGGAAATTTGTGGAAAATTTTCTAAGAGTTTGACGTCTGTTGGCGAAACTTAGTGGATGTGGGAGCCACAGATTCGGTGAAGATCATCCAAAGGTTGTCGAAACGCTGGCTCGATGTAATTGAAGAAACAACCGATATTGACTTTCGATGTCAATTAAATTTAGTTGTTCAGACTGCCGGGGCCATCAATGGAAAATAATTGTTGGGTTCACCGACACATAGAAGTTAGTGGTTCTGAACCTCGACAAATGTTATGTTCCGTACAAAGTAGAAGAAGAAGAGATTTTTTTTTGAAAAATTTGTTTAAGTGTTGAATACCATCGGCGATTAGCGAAAGATAGTTGTTTGGATCGCCGATACTTAGCCGATGGAGCGCCGCTGTTGTAGATGGCTAGACCACTATGCTCCCAATGAGTAGGGCCTCCGGCCACCGACGCAGTAAAGAAAGTTCAAAATTTTTCTAAGTAGTGAAAACATCAGCCATCGGAAGCAGAAAGTGGTTCATGCACCCGCCGTTTCGGAAGCCTAGAGCACTAGTCTTCTGACGAGAAGAGACTGCTGATACCGATTAGGCTATCCCATAGGAGATTGGGCCATCGATCGAGAGAAGATCGAAGATGATAGGCCGCCATTGTGGCTGCTTATGGAACTATTTCATCGACGAAAAGAAGAGAATTGAGCCGATCAAGTGGTGAAGAGGAAGACAAAAAGGGAAAATTTCAAAAATTTCTCTAAGTCCTGAAATCATCGGCCATCGGCGATGGTTAGTTGAACACATTGCCGAAACCTAGTTAATTCATTTGTTGATGAGCCACATCGGATGAAGTTATTGGATTGAACATCCACCATTGCGGCTGTCTAATGGAATATCCTTCCAAAGGTTAGAATATTCGATCGCCGATGAACAGCGGAGAAGTTAGTTGTGCTGACCGCCGAAACGTCGGATCGAAAGTTGGGATGAGACCCAATCCTATACAAGGAAATTTTGAGTTTTTCATGGATTTTCCAGCATATTTTGAATGATTTTCAAAGGGATTTTCAGCAGTTTTTCAGTGGATTTTTAGGGATGAATAGAAGGAGAAGTGGCAGCAATCTAATGCGCTAGATTGTGAAAAAATCAAAGATTTACCAAAAAAAAAAAAAAACGAGGGTGCTGCCCTCGACCCGCCCTGTAGTGGCGAGCCACAAGGGGGCAAGACCCCTTGACCCCCATTGTCCCCTTCGAATAGACGTTCTTTGATGAAGGAAATTCTATGTTTTGGAAAAACTTGTTATTTTATGATCATTCCAGGAGGAGGTAAGTAATGCTGGTTTATATCAATGTTATGCATCTAACATTTGTGTTACTAACACATTTGTAGAATCATAGTCACCTTCAAGGATAGTATTCTAGGTAGTGCAGTTTGGTAAGTAAGTGGTGGTTTAGTCATGAGAACCCATGACAGATATGATGCTCGGGATTCTTACGAGCGTGCTCGAGATGCCATAGGAGAAAATGTCTATAATGGAAATGATGACATAGAGTCTAATGGAAGGAGATTCCAAGAGACACCATCAGATGTTGTAGCCACCATGAGAAGCTTGATCAAAGCCCAGGAAGAGCAGCATCAACTGAATGCTGCTATGTTGCAGAGTTTAACAGACTTGCAAAGAAAGATAGACTATGGACGAGGTACAGCAAGACCAGAAGGCAGTAAGAGCAGTACTAGGAGAAGGAGAAGGACTTCTAGTGGATCATCTAATTCTGAAGAATCCAGCGGGGATTAAAGTTCTTCTTCTCATGAAAGGAAAAGAAAGAGACACCATAGGGATTGCTCTTGAGATGAATTTAAGAAATCTAAACCTCCTACATTTGATGGTGAGGTAAAGACTGGACAAGAGGCTGAAGCTTGGATTCTTGGAATAAATAAGTACTTTCAAGTGCATGATTATTCAAGAAACATGAAGGCAAGAGTTGCCATATTCAATCTGAATGGAAGAGCATCCATTTGGTGGGAACACTTCAAGCAAGTAAAGAGGATCAGTGAAATGAAACTTAAGTGGAAACAGTTTAAGAAGTATTTCAAGTAGAAATACCTCTCTGACAGGTATTATGATGACAATATTAAGGAGTTCCATGAGCTTATTTTTGTACAACGGACCATGGAAGAATATGCAAATAAGTTTTTGGAGCTGTTGAGCTATGTCCAGTACATCAGAGATGAAAAAGTGAAGGTCCAGTGTTTTCTGAGTGGATTACCTCAGTCTCACAAAGATAGAATTGAGTTTTATGAACCTAGAACTCTTGATGAAGCAATAAGGAAGGCCAAGTATTGCTATGAGAAAAGCAAGGGTAAGCTAGATTACCATAAGGCATGGAATGACAAGAAGAATGAGAAGTTTGACCAAAGAAAGAAAGGTTTCAAACCTTCTAGCTTCAGGAATCAGCAAAAGCAGCCATCCCAAGCTGCGAGTAAGCCAGTTGGAGTGACAAGAGAAAAGCCTAAGGATCCACAACAGAATAGAGGACCACTTCAATGTTGGAAATGTGGAGGACCCCACATGTGCAGGAATTGTCCACTCGAGAATGAGAGTGCAAGATCATCTTATAACATTCAAGAAGCAGAAACAGTGGGTCAAGTAGCTAGGGAAGTCCCTAGGATTTATGCAACATTGTAGGACCGTCAAGCATATCACCAGTCAACTGTGGTTGAAGTAGCAGGTAAGATTTCTAAGCAACCTATTTCTATTTTAATTGACCCTAGTTCCACTCACAGTTACATTACTCCTAGAGTAGTGGAGATTTGTGCTTTTAAGAAAGTAAAGCATAGGAAGTCTTGTTAGTTCAGCTAGCCACTGGAACTAAGAGAAAGGTCAGTGAAGTGGTAGGGAAATTTCCATTGGTCATGGATGAATTGGTCACTTGTGTAGATCTGAATGTTCTACCACTTGGTTCCTATGATGTTCTCAATGGAATGGACTGGTTAGAAGCTCACAGGGTGAAGCTTGACTGCTACAATAAGACTTTCGAATGCATGAATGAAGAAGGGAACCTAGTAGTTGTGAAAGGTATTCCAAAGGTGATTTTAGTATGATAGGTTTCAGCAATGCAATTAAAGAAGTTCTATAGAAAGGGTTGCAAGCTGTATGCAGCTCATATTTTGGAGACATCAGGAGATGAAACTCCTAGGTTGGAGGACTATCAGGTGTTACAGGAATTCATGGATGTGTTTCCTGATGAGATTCTAGGACTTCCTCCAAAGAGGGACATTGATTTCACTATTGAACTTGTGCCAGGAGCAGCACCAGTGTCCAAGGCACCCTACATGATGAGTACACCGGAGATGCTAGAGCTGAAAATGCAACTGCAAGAGTTGTTGAAAAAGAGGTATATCTGATCGAGTGTGTCCCCTTGAGGAGCACCAGTTCTGTTTGTAAAGAAGAAAGATGGTACACTCAGGTTATGTATTGATTACAGATAGTTGAACAAGGTTACTGTGAAGAATAAATATCCTTTGCCTAGGATTGATGACCTCTTTGATCAAATGAGAGGAGAAAAGGTATTTTCTAAGATTGACTTGAGGTCTGGTTACCATCAGGTGAGAATCAAGGATGAAGACATTCATAAGACAACCTTCAGGACAAGGTATGGGCATTATGAGTTTGTAGTGGTACCATTTGGTCTCACAAATGCACCAGCTACATTTATGTGCCTTATGAATAGTTTCTTCAGCAGGTAGTTGGACAAGTTTGTTCTTGTTTTCCTTGATGACATTCTTGTTTATTCTAAGAATGAAGGAGAACATGAAGAGCATTTGATATTGACATTGCAATTGCTTAGGGAGCATCAGTTGTATGCAAAACTGAGCAAGTGTGACTTCTATAGAGATAGAATTTAGTATTTGGGTCACATTATCTCAGAAGAGGGTATATCTGTGGACCCTGAAAAGATTGAAGACCTTATGAATTGGCCTACTCCAAGAAATGTGACGGATGTAAGATCTTTTATGGGACTTGCAGGATACTACTGGAGATTCATTGAGGGATTCTCCAAAGTTGCACATGCCATCACTTCTTTGCAAAAGAAAGGGATAAAGTTTGAATGGACATCGAGGTGTGAAGAAAGCTTCCAGCTATTGAAGAATCTTCTCACCAGTGCACCAGTATTGAAAGTTGCAGATCCAGAGAAAGATTTGGTGGTGTGTATCGATGCATGCGGACAAGGGCTTGGAGGATTCTTTATGCAGGACAACCACATGATAGGTTATGAGTCAAGAAATCTGAAGGAGCATGAGAAGAACTATGCCACTCATGATCTAGAGCTTGCAGCCATAGTACATGCCCTCAAGATGTGGAGGCATTACTTGATGGGTAGAAGATTCGAGCTTAGGACAGACCATTGTGGTCTGAAGTATCTGTTTGATCAACCTACTCTAAATGCTAGGCAGGCAAGATGGCTGGAATTTTTATGTGAATTTGATTTTGAAATCAAGTACATAAAAGGGAAAGAGAATAAGGTAGCTGATGCACTTAGCAGGAAAGTGCAGGAAATGCATGTGGCATCTCTTAGTATTTGCCAATTAGATTTGAGGCAGCAGATTGTTAGTCATGCTGCTGGAGATGAATTGTATGAGCAGGTGAAAGACAAATTGCAGCAGCAAAGTCTTGAGAAGAGGTATGAAGGATATAAATTGGAAGAAGATGGACTTCTCACTTATGGAGGCAGAATTTATATTCCAGATGTAGCAAATTTGAGGAGAGTTGTTATGGATGAGATCCATCAAGCTCCGTATTCTGGTCACCTAGGATATCAGAAGACAATTGCTACAGCTAGAAAGCAGTAATTTTGGCCAGGAATGAAAAGGGATATGGCTGAGTACATTTCGATGTGTATGAAATGTCAACAGTTAAAAGTTGAGCATCAACATCCAGTAGGTTTGTTGCAGTCTTTGCCAGTTTCGGAATGGAAATGGGAAGTTATTTCCATGGATTTTATTACATGATTGCCAATGACTTGGAGACAACATGATTCCATCATGGTTGTGGTAGACAAGTTGACTAAGGCAGTGCATTTTATACTAGTGAAGTCTATGCATAAGACGGATGATATTGCAAAGATCTTCATGAAGGAGATTTTCCAATTGCATGGATTTCCGAAGGTAATAGTCTATGACAAAGATGTCAAGTTCACTTCCAATTTTTGGAAGGGGTTGTTTGCAGATTTGGGTACAAAGCTAAGCTTCAGCACTGCCTACCATCCTCAAACAGATGGTTAGATAGAGAGAGTTAATCAAGTGCTTGAAGATATGCTTCGCATGTATGTAATGGACAAGCCAACCAAGTGGGAAGATTACTTGCACTTGGTAGAGTTTGCTTATAACAATGGGAAGCAGGCATCCTTGGGGATGAGCCCGTATGAAGCTTTGTATGGAAGAAGGTGTAGGACACCAGTGACTTGGGATAACCCAGTGAACAAATTTGTGCTTGGACGGGAATTGCTCAAGGAAATGGAGCAAGAGGTTATAAAGATCAAGCAAAATTTGAAAGCAGCATAGGACAGATAGAAAAGCTATGCAGATAAGCATAGGGTGAACATGGAGTTCAGTATTGGGGATCTTGTTTACCTCAGAGTGAGGGAAAGGAAGAGTTCCTTGAAGCTTGGAAGTTATGCCAAGTTGTCACCAAGATATTGTGGGCCATTTGAAGTGCTTGAAAGAATAGGGCCAGTTGCATATAGACTTGCATTGCCTGCTAGTACTAGAGCTGATAATGTTTTTCATGTTTCTTTGCTTAAGAAATATGTACATGATCCTAACCACGTGATAAATTGGGATGTGATTCAGGTGGAACCCGAGGGAGAGTTCCGAATCGAGCCAATGCGCATCCTCGATAGGAAGGTCACAATGCTCCGGAACCGGGCCATAGGTCAGGTAAAGGTGCAATGGGAGTGCTACATACCTAAAGAGGCTACGTGGGAGCTGGATGATGCCATGCGATTGGCACATCAATTTTTTTTCAATTCTGCGGAACACTAAGGCGATACCAGTGTAGCATTTTGTTCAATTTTGTAAAGCATTGAGGACAGTGCTATTGAAGGGGGAGGGGAATGTAACACCCCGATTTTGACCCCGTTGCATTAGATGTATATGATGTATATATTGTAAATAATCATGGTGAGGAGCTAAAGGCCAAGGCCCCACCATTGATTGGTTATGCTATGTTTCAGATTTAAATTGTCACCGATGGTATATCGGGGCATGCAGCATACATATTGAGTTTTGTCATCATGTAAATATGCATCTTTAATTAAATAACCCAACCAGCTAGGTTCGTGGAAACTAAATTGAAAAGGGGCATGATTTTCACAAGGATAAGGGTGGGGGATGTCAAACCTTGGCCAATGGGGGGGAAAAAGCCATGTGTCACCTTCCCTTGTTTTATCCAATCACTACCATTAAAAATTTCTGCTAGTAGTTGGGGCAGTTATGGCTGGGAGTGGAGTGTGGTAGGATTGTCAGTCCTTTCCCACACGTACACTCCACCAATAGATTGAACCTCACATTGGGCAGAAGAATGACTACTACGCATTCTCACCGTTGTCTGTTCATCCACGTGCATAGGAAGAGCTATTCATCCTCACGCAGGGTCCATTGTCTGTTCATTATTCTCACGCACGGGATTCTTTCTTGTTTTGACTCACACAGCGAGCTGGGAGCCGTGCTCTTTCATCCATGATTTTCCTGTGAAGGGCCATTCACATTTTCGGCTGTATGATCTCCCTACAGACTAGTATGGCTGTGTAATTTTCTGTCATTTCGATGTTGAGATTGGGACCGTTGTTATTCCCGTGAGTTATGGTTGCTGCCATTCTCCTCAAGATTCACTGTGTTGCTGTGGTCTCCCTTACATTGTGATTGTTGCGTTCTTATTTACATTTGGGTTCTGGTGCAATTTTTCCTCACGCACAGGTTGGGAGACTGCATTTTCATCCCCAGAGTGGGTTGCGTAAGTTTTCCCCAGTGGCTTTGTTTGTGCAGAATGGGCTGTTATTCCTCACATTTGTTGGTTGTGTATGTTGTTACGCTTTGGGGATGCCGCAGACTATTTGGAGTCATTTTCCCTGTTAAGCTGTAACAGCTGATTGATTGCATGTGTTCAATGGCTGATCTTCAGACTGTGTTGGGAGCAGGGATGGGGGCTTGGTTTGCTTGATAAACCTAGTGTCTGGAAACCACACAGACAGAGCTAGAGGGTCGGCTTTCTTCTCCACAACCCTTGAATAGCACTGGAAGGGAATGCAGGGCCTGAGGGACTGTGTAGCAGAGAAGGGACTAATTCCTTGTGTTGGGTGTGTGTGGGTGTCTTAGAAGCCAGGCTAGTTCTAGTGTAGGTGTTCTTGGCTCTGTAATGATCCCACCAGCTTAGCATTTAGCCTTTCCCAACTCCTTGATGGCCTGATAAACCTGACCATGTTGGCTTGGCTATCTTGTTGATGGCCTGATAAACCCAACTGTGTTGGCTTGGCTGTGTTTTGTGTATCCTTGGCTATTTGTAAGCCTGCTTGTTCCTTATTCCTTGGAGAATCATGCCCAGCTAGGGGGTGGCAGCATTGCTGAGAGATTAAGGAGCACGCTGGCCTATGGTTGGGAGGAACGTTGCAGCGATGTAGCTGGTTGCGGAATGAGTTCTTCATAACATAAGTGATATTGTCTATTTTACTTCTACAATCCTATTTAATGTTAATGATTATGATGAACATGTTGAATGAATGCTTGTATGAATGTATGTTGCTTCTGCTGTGTATGATAAATAATTCCACCTTTGTATGTTCCACTTCAATGCATCTTGTTATCAGCATTCTGTTTCATCATTTCAGTATTTTATGCCTTCACATGTTCATGGGGCTGGTCACCCAGATGGTTAATGCCATGGTAGTGTCCTCTTCGCCGGTCGGAGGGTTGGGGAAGCTACAATGTCAAGTTGTAATTGTATTATCATGAGCTTTGACTACCTCATTGAGCCTTATGCCAGCTTCCCTGACTTTGAGTATCATCCATACAGACCAAGCTTGTCTCATGTCTAGCCATGCAGAGCCATTTTATATATCCTTTGTAGCTTGATTCCCTTTTAACCAGGAGGGGATTTTCCCCTGAGTGTAGCTATCCTACACATGTGTTCTTGCATTGAGCATAGGTATGTTCCACTGCTTGGAACTAGTTTTTTTACCCCTATGAAACTCATCTCCTCCTAGTATGTAGCTATAAAGCCATTTTATTCTTTTTCAAGATTTTTAAATAGTTGATAAAGTCCAAAAAAATAAAAAAACCAAAAATTCGGACAAGGAAAGATGTTATCTTTGGTAGCTGTCGAGTCATGTCGCCTTCGAACAAAGCACTGTATATCACATCCATTGGTTGGGTTTATAGTTTGACTTTAGGAGTTGTACTCATTTATCTGAGTTTATCTCCACCGACTGGTTAAGCTTCTAGTCCCTATGGAGCCTCTGTCGATGCCTCATGTGTTGCAGAGATGTCCTAGTTTGTATATCGAGTCTATGCTGTCTTTATTCAGTCACCATACACTATTATGCTCTTGTTCAAAGGAAGTTGAAGCCTGAGTCAGCCATTCCTCAGTTATCTTGACTTTGCATGTCAGCCATTCTCGGTACAGTTACTGGTTCGTGCACCTTATGATTGAGTCCTTCCACATTATAGAGATTTGTTGAGTACCTCATGTTGGATGATGGGGGATGCCTTAATGCCGTCCTTCCAACAGATTTCATCCCATCGACTTTAGATCATTTATTTTGGGATTGGAATCTAGAGTCATTTTGAGTGCCTTAAGACTTGCAGTCATCAATGGCAGGTTCTCTCGCCATCAACAGTCTTTGGGAATACATCAATGTCCCCTGATCGATGGATCCTCTCAAGTGTTCGACCTCAACACATTTATTCACACTTGTTATTTTGCACTCTAGTACCTTGATTCCCATTTTCATTATCGGTGGGTGATCTCACGTCTGTTAATGGTATACATCAATGATCGGTAATCAGACAATGGACTACTATGTTCGACCTCGACACGTCTATTCACATAGTAGGACATGTACTTGTAGCGGTTTGTGTAGAAGACTTTCTAGATTGGTGGCATCCCTTATATGCTACCTCCTTGATCGTGCTAGTGTTCATGAGATTTCAGCTCTCGTGACTTGATTTCAGTATATGTCAGACATTTCCATCCACTATCGAGATCTTGATCTGTTATATATCTTTAGCCATTATGGAGATCATGGTCCTTTGTATATATTCATCATGGAGATTCTAATCTATGTATATTGTAAGTGCTGATGACCACTTATGTGATATCTTGTATCATGCCTATTCATGGCCATTTTAGTCTTATGTATCCGGGACTACTATATGTATTTGCAGTTATTTGTAGAGTTGTATTATTGTACTATGTTGATTGGGTGGCTGGTATTCCATTTGGGATCCTTCATCACTCCACTTCTAGGATGGACTTATAATGTATTTCGACCATCGTATGACCCCTCTGACCTCACACATTAGGGGGCATCTGTTATAGTTGATTTCACCACTACAGGTGAATCACACTTTGTATGGCCTTACCCTATCCCACTGCAGACTCCTTAGACCCCTTGGACCATTTTTTGTCCTTTGATGTTTTCCTGACCATCCCTAAAAACATGTGAAAAATGATACATGCAACTTTTAAACCTATAATCACGTATATACATGGGTTTGAACACTAAAACCACATGCATCAGGATGTGTACAAAATCCAAATCCTTTTGGAGTTTTCCTTGACATGGATCTGACTCACTTGACTCTTGGCCTTCCCTATGCCTTGAGATCACTCAGATTCAACCTTTCATTACCCCTTTGAAAAGATATATAAGGAACGCCTTGGTACATTGAAGGCATATGAGAGAATTGCAAGTAAAGAAACTATAGTCCATTGTTGATGGAACTTATGCTTGAGTCTGCATCCCTTTGTCCCTTGGAGCACTTTTGTGTTCTTCCCAAGCTTGCCTTTTGCTTGTGAGCTTGCTATCGAGAGATGGAGGATTGAAGTGGTGGAGGCCCAAGTGGGGGATTCAGTTTCTCCGGTTCATAGACGTGCCGACAGAGATTGTATCTATTGTAATCTCTGATTTATATTAATAGAAATATCTTTTCCTGTCCAATAATGTGTTTTTGAATGAATATTTTATCCATGGGATTATGTCAAATGCTTATACATTATTGATTATATATGCTAGAATAGATCTAACACTGATATATATAGTATGCTTGTATTGTTTACTTGTTGTTGAGGAAGTAATCTATCAATTCAAGCTGAAGTTGGAAAGCTCAATGGGGATCTACTTCAACCGTCTGGAATAAGGTACGAGGTCTAGTCCTTTAGTGTTAGATATTTAATTTCTATTGCATATTGGAAATGATTGATTTATGGAGCCAAGCTGTCTATTGTGGTACCCCAAGACATATGAATTTATCTCCGTAACAATCCCAGAATACCCTAAAGGGTGATGACTAGGTAGAGGAGGAAGGGCTAGGCAAGATGTTGATTTTAATTACAGTAATTTTTAATCAGGCTTTGATCATGTTCATTAATCCACAAACCATTGATTTACACATTAATTTACACATGCTGCAAATAAAATGAACAAATACTGAACATAAATAGAAAGAGATTTGATGGACAGAGGTGGCTAAGCCACATTGACCATCCTTAACTTTTAAAAAATCAGAATCTGAGAGACAGATTGTACTTTTCGGGTCAAATGTGGCGAGGGGGTCACCAAATTTCCCCAAAAACAGGCAAGGGAGTTGCTCAGAACCTACAGACATAAGCGAGCTGACTTCTGGGAGGGGGTTGCACCTTTTACAGAAAAATGGGTGACCTAGTCGCATATTTCAAGCCTAAATGAATGACCTGGTCACACCTGTCAGCCCAATAAGAGAGACCTGCTCCGGAAAGTGAATTTTTTTTTATACTAAGTCAGATCTAGCCGACAGTAACATGTACTGTGGCCAAATGGGCTCGAATTGTCCTTCAGGAGGATCGGCATTAACTAAAAGTGTAGAAAAACAAATATCTAAGATAGATTTGACAGAAATTTAAACTAGGGAAAATGAAAATAAAATGCAAAAATAAAACCTAGGGATCCTATGGGATCGACCTGGTATGGTCGTCAGTTCTGTAGAAGGTAATTCTCCCTTGCTACAGGGCATGAATGGCTATCTTTTGTCTAAAGGATGGAAGGGTAGGGTTTCTGGTGGTTGTGCAAGAAAAAAGAAATAGAAACGAAAATAGAACATAAATCAAGAAACCCCTCTGCACATAAGGTTATGGGTTAAGCTCCAAGACCCTGCATACAACTTGTTAGAAACATCCAAAGACCTGCAAGCAAGCAATGGAGACCTACAAGAACATGTTAGGCCATATACCTGCAAGCAGAAATATGTTAGAAAAACTAAAATAAACAACACAAAACAAAGATTATACCTTCTATAGGTGGAAATGGGCCACCATGCCCTATCTTCGAGAAGCACCTCTCTTGAGAATGGGGGAGCTATGGCTCATTGGGAGGATGGATGAGAGGGAGGGTGAATGGCTTGAGAGGAAAATGGTCTCAAGGAACTCACTTGAGAATCATAACAGTATGCAAGGAAGGAATGTTTTGAGAGTGACCCCCACCCCTCTATTTATAGATTTTTAGGGTTCTAAGCCCTTGGTCAGGGATTTAGCCCCTTTCTCTCAATATGTAGCTCTTTGGCGGGTTTTAGTCTCCTTTGAGGGGTTTTAGCCCCTTTTTGGAGGCTTTAGCCCCTATGAGAGCTATTTTGGCTCTTTTTAGGGGATTTTAAGCCCTTTTGCATATTTTTGAGCCTTTTTGAGGGTGTGGGGGTTAAATGGGGTCAAATGAGGGTCATGCATGGGTGTCCTTGGGTGGTGTAGGCCATGTAGAGCTGAGTGAGGGATTTTTTGGGTTAACAATGCTCCTCCAACTCACTGAATGATTACTTGGTTTGGCTGACGCTTTTTCAATGAACTCTAACTAGTGTAGCAACATAATGGTATATCGAACTCCCGTCATCTGTCTACGATAGTTTTCTTGATTTAGGAACTGTTTTATTGTATCAATTTCAACTTCCTATCCAGTATGATGTCGATATAGACCTTTTGCTGAAATTTTAGAATATTAATGCCACTCATATATCTGACCACATTCAGAAGTGGAGAAGGACAAAGATGCTTATCAAATCCAGTATTCCTCACGAGTTCTTACTGGAATGGTTTTTTAAATATTTACTGTCATATATTTCAAAATATTTTTCAACGTAGGGAGTGACTATGAAATAGGAGGACATACTTAGGGCCCGATAATTGGATTTGATATATTCCTAGTCTGGGTTTCTCTACAACATCATTCCTTAGGTGCCAAGGTCCACCATGGACTTTGCTAAACCTAAGCCTGGACCACATGGTAATGGTGTGTTAGGTTCAGTTGACACACCAAATGTAGAGTCACTAGCTAAGCAGATCCATGAACTGTCAATGAATCAATCTACAATGGAGGTAGCCAAGGATTCCACCCCCTCACCCTAGTGCGCGAATGTTTATACTATGCAATCTACCCAAAAGGGAAATCAGCAGCCCAGTGGGGAAAAGAACAAGGGTAAGTAAGGTGAGGGATGTCAAAATAAGCAGAATCCCACAAACCATGTTGAGGGGGAAAAAAATAATAGAAGAAGGAAAATTTTACTTGCAATATTTCCCAATAAGACCATTTGACCTATCAATGTCCCTTAATAGATCAAGCACAAAAGTTTCTACAAAAAAACAACCGACCGTCCTGAAGGATCCATTTACCCAAGTACAGAATGTAACTTCTAGTAGTATGAAAGATGTTGGGGTCACGCAAAATGCTCATGCCACTGATAAATATTATATCAATATGGTATGATCCCATACCTTGTTACATACCAGAGCTAATAATTATGAATCAGAGGCTTGTCAAAAAGACAAGGAAACTGTTGAAACATCGACCCCACTTTTAATTGATAAATTAGATAATACTATGCCATGTTGCCACCTTTCACACACCTGGGTCACATGGTAGAAATCCTCAAGCCACTCAGTGTGTCCTTGGGGGAAAGTCTCAAGTCAAGGCTGTCACCTTGTTCTTGACTCCTCCATTTAGGCTCAACTCCTAATGAAGCCAAGGGGGGTAGACCCTATTAAGTTACTAAGGATAATTACTTAGTATGGTGATGTTAAACTAAATGAGTTACTTAGGAGTTTGAAATTTAACTATAGACAATCAATGATGACAAGATACAAAAATGAACACATGAAATCACAATGCTGAGACACAATATATATATAAAGTAAGAAAATAACCAGTGCCTTAGAATGGAGTCAAAAAATAGAATCAATGTACTTGCATGTGCTTGGAGTGAAAGTTTTGCAATTGCCTCTTGGTACATTTTAAGTTAAATTTGAGGTGTGAATTGATTAAAATTAGGCAAAGGGGTGGACTCCAGATATATGCGAGAGTACTTGGAGTATGTCCAAAACTAAACCTTCACGGCTACCCGCAAGGAATATGTGGGATGAATGGAGTCTCTGGGGATATTTTTCATAATACACTCATTAGGGTGTGATAGAGATCAGTGCCTCGAGGTCACTTTTCAGAAGTTCTTGCTTCCTTTGGGTATTTTGCCACCGTAAAGGTTTGATCTAGGTGTTGGATTTTCACCTGATGGTTTGTCAATTAGGGAGAGTGAGTCCTAATTATTCTAGTCACTCAAATGATTTTGATACAACTTGACTGATCGGATGAACCGCAGCCAAGTGCAGAGCATACACATCGAAGTCTTGTCAATTTTAGTAAATTTTAATGTTGGGTGTTCTTGTTGAAAAGAAAACCCTCCAGGAACCTCTTTCGATCCAAGTGGATCTCAATCGGGGAATCAAGGAGGGGTTAATTTTATAATAGCTAAAGAAACAAATGATAGAAAATAAAACAGATACACAATTCCAGTTTTCTAATTAGTCCTACCACGCATCTCTTTCCCCTTTCGGGTCAATCGGGAAGTCGTGGGGTAAGTATTAAGATTACTTTGAAATATCAAATATGGAAAATTAAATTGATAATGAATCCAATTATACTATCCTATAGATTAGAGCTATGCTAGTTTGAAAATATATGAGCAAAAGGTAAAAAATTGACACCGACGCAAATCCCCCAGGGGGGATGGTGAATAGGCTCGAAAGAGCCTATTCAAAATGACCTTTTCCTTTTATTAGCAGTGATTTACAATATCAGAAAATTAAAAAATATGCATTTTGGTCCTTGTTATCTGGGATCCAAAGGCTTACAACAAGCTTGTAACAAGCTAGAATTAAACAAGGTGATGGGGGAAGCTTCTGGGAAGCTCTGATTCGTCCAAGAGTTGGAAATTTGGCAGAGTATACTCCTCTTTTTTGTTGGAAATGATAAAAAAAAGTGAGCAATCAGAATCAAATGGGCCCAAACACACTTTGAAAATGTTTTGGGTTACTACACTAGTTATCGAAAAAAAAACTTAAGTAAAAATTGTTTAACAGGGGTAATCTAATTTCTGCAAAAAGGAACCAAGGAAATCAAGCTTTCCTTGGGATCTTGGATTTTTGTTTGGGCAGCCAATCAGATGTGCACTTTTATTGTAGAATTTAAATCTTTGAAGAACAAAAAAGGAAGCTACCTTATGAGCAAGCTTTAGATTTATGCTTTAGCTACTTGCAAAATGGAATTTCCTACACCTAGATCTATCTTTATGAAATTATAGATCTACGAAGAAAAACTATTATAAAATAGATCTAACAATACTCATGCAATTCGTGGAACTAGATCTAATCATAAGAGGAAGAGACAGGTAACCGGAGGATTGATTTTAAAAGAAAGGAGGAAGAGAAGGGGAAAGGCCCGTTGTTGCATGGATCTACAATGGAAACTTGTTAGTGGAATACATAGGGGCAATGTCTTCAC
>LPNX010792684.1:431262-486495 GCA_001517045.1 Pseudotsuga menziesii | reverse complement strand
TATATATATATATATATATATGAAAAAGAGACAAGAATTACATGCAAATAAACTTATTAAACATGTATAATCTAGATCTTCTAGCTATGAGATATTAGAAAAACAAGTAACCTTACTTGCCAAGATATACTCCTATTGATTCAGCTGAATCGTTCAAGCGAGACAGGGTTCAGATGCAAAAATTGAGAGAAAATCCGGCAACATCAATAGCCGTAAGACAATGCTTAATCCACACACATGAGAGCATTACACCATTTGGCCTCCAAAGCTTCTTTTTTCCAACAATCAAAAGATTACAACAGTATTACAATAGCAAGCCCTTCAATCCAACTCTAACTAGCTTGGAAGAGGGAGCTGTGCTTGGATATATACAAAAATAAGGAGATCCAGCCCAGGGGGGGTGCAAATACCAAGGAGACACATCAAATCAGCTGAAGGAGAGTCCATCAATGCCTGATCTATGTCTAGTTGAGCCAGATCTGAGTCTCACTAAGTGCAACTATCAATCGGGGGGCTGATCTGACTAACACCTCAACCTGTTGACTGAAGCATCCACCAAAACTCCTCCAGATGAGCCAAAAACATGTGGAGGAGAGAGTTAGGGGGGAATTCCCCATAAAGGATGCTGAAGATCAACTCTGGATTTGATTTGATCACCTCCTTTAGTCAAGGATTTGTCAAATCCAGTTAATCTGCTTTAGATCTTACTGATTTCAATCAAATCGACTGAGAATATACTGATTTTGGATTTTGGATTTGCTCCATTATTCATCAATTTATTAATTAAAATAATCAATAATTGATTTTTGGGGCTTTCTAACATGAGTGATGGAAAATCACTTAAAACTAGGAAATAATGGGTCCATGAGTTTACATGGTGATCTTAGCTTGAAAATGACCACCTACATGACTGAAACTGATTATTTGGCGCACTTTTATTATAAAATCATTTTTTCCAATTAAACTATTAAAAAATAGCCTAAGTTTTGGAAAAATTAAATTTTAATAAAAAACACTGAAAAATTTTAAAAATTGAAAAATTGAAAAAACCTAGGGGGACTTAGACATGTTCATATGACTCGACCATGACGTCTAGAATGCTTATACATTGACACATAGACTCTAATAACCTCAATAGGCATAAATTCCAAGCCGACCACCCTAACTTTGGAGGTATCGAGTGAAAAACTCAGGAATTATCAGTCATTTGTTCAACAACCAATAATAACCAAGGGAAAAAATGCCCTGGGCTGATCGGATTGACAAATGAAGTCTAAGAGACAGAGTCTTTTACAGACACTATCATGCTATAACATTTATTACAATTCCCCCATGGGGTATGAACATGTGATATAGTACAAGAAGCACTTCCCAGAAGTACTTCTGAAGGTCTTTTGAAGTCCGAACAAGTTATCCTTGTCCAGTTCACAAGGCTCACTTGATAAAAAACCACTAAGTACAACTTAGGTGGTAACATTCTAGCTCCAACTATAGGACGTGTGCTCGATCTGGTCTTTAAGGCAAGGAGAGGATATGAGAACATCAGAATATCTGGTTTATATGCCCTGTAAAAACATCTTAACTTGACAAGAAAAACCTTAGTAGCACAAGTTTTATAAAAAACCGAATGAACCATTAAGCTGATTTATTTAAACCAAATAAATGTAACTAACTAAAAGAAGCAAAGTTTTATTATAGCTAAGTATAAAATAGAAATGCAGAAAGTAAATTCTCTCTTTCAAGGAGCTTATTTTCCTACTCTAAGCATGATATAAAAAGGGTTAAGTGTAATCAGAAATCGAATGTAACCACCTAAGCATTTTATTAACATAAAAAAAAATTCCTTGTCTTTGGTTACTAGCCAAAGTAAGGATACCTTATTCAGAAATTGCAAACCTGCGTGATGATTCAAAATGAGCGGGATGGATGGGAGATCATAGGCATGAATAATGTCATAAAAATTCTTCCCCAACTTGTATGTGCTCATGCAGGTTGCTTCTATCCATGACTGGATAGGACTGATATACCAATCAGAATGATGAAGTAGACTGACTACATCATCATACTGATCACTGGGGCTTTTCAAATGATAACTTGTTGCACAAGCCGCAAGTAGATCCAAATCATAAGGAACCTATATATGTGAAAAATATGGCCGAGACTGATATTACACTGACAACATCACATTTGACTTTTCACAACACTATTTCTCAATGTCTTCATTATTGGTACCCTTGTGCGGCTCTGCATGGTATGACTCTTAATGATCACGTGAAAATTCTGAATGCTCCTCTTCCATAATAAGGTTTTCCCAGGCATCTAGATCCATGCTCCCCTCTATGGATGTATCGTAGATTGGAATTCCACAAATTTTTGAATAGACACTCCCATTGGTGGACATATCATGGATGGGATTCTCCATAAGATTTTCATAAGTTGGATTATCTATGAAATTCCAATAGTCATCACTCCCATCCATGTCATATGTGGGGGACTCTTCATCCATGGCATCATGCTCCTGCCTATCCATGTCCTCCTTGTATTCATAACAATCTTCTTCAGATAAAATGTTACAAGGCAATAAATTTTCCAAACCTTCATCAACATGTGGAGAACAAGGTCTAGTGTCATCACACACCATACTGATCTTATCATAAGTTTCTTTATATGCTTCCGTTATGATATCATGAAAAGGATCTCCAATCAAGGAGACCTTTTGGACATATTCAATGGGATCACGTGGGATGTGTTGCTCAGTGGATTTCTCTAGAGGGCCTTTTGGAAAAATATCAGCATTGCAACACACTTGAGAATACCTCAAATATTCAATGTTTTCATCTATGGTGACATGAGGAGAATCTTCAACAATTTGTTCCATCATGGGCTCCTCCTAAATCTCTTCAATAGAATCATCTTGGATTTTCCCTTCCTCAGAATCTTGATGTGTATTGGGAGATACCTCATATTCTTTAAGAATATGCTTAATTGCTTCCTTTCTTAAATTACTACCAGGATGCTTTTTGATGGGAGTATCATGAATTTCCTCTTCACTTAAATGTTCAAGTGATTCCAAGTCTTCAATACTTTGTATCATGGAAAAAATTCCATCATATGTTTCCGTGTGATACTCTGTCCCAGATAGGTAGAAGGTACATATATTTTCAAGGAACTTTTTTAAACCATTCATACTACCCCTACCATCATGCCACTTCTCTAAAAACATCCAAAGGAAGCTTGGAAAATAAGTTATACATTTATTAGGAAGGCCTTGATAGAACCAACAACAGGCCTCACCCCAAAAAGTGCTAGCAAACATTTCCATCATATTGTCTTCATGAAGAATATTGAAGTCAACAATCAACTGAAGGAGAGATTTGACATGCCAAATGGCCGAATCACCATAATTTCCATGAAATGTTGGAAGCCAGTTATATGCATCCTCAAAACCATTACAACAGTTAGGAAAACCCAGGATGTTTGAAAAATCAATAGGCCGAAACATTACGGTTAACCGAGCACCACATTTCTCCTTTAATTCATCCATATCAAAAATTAATAGTATGCATTTGATATAATGATTAAACCTTGTATTGAAAAGGTGGAGGTGTCAAGTGATGAGCTTTAAAGGTTTTAACATGTCACATGGGCTCATCTACACACAACAAAACTTCACAAATTTATGAGACAACAGGGTTTTATCCCTTCAATGGAGTCGCCATGTGAAAAAGAAAAATAAGCATTTATAAATCTTTTCACAAAACTTATTTTTTGCTTTTCTTTGTAAAAATAAAAACTGGAAAAAATTCAGTGGAGTCGCCAGATGAAAATTAAAGATATACCCTAAGCATTCATCAAACAAAGCAAAAACAAAAAGGAAGAAAACAAAAGTCATACTCGGGAATAAAAATATTTATCCCCGGCAACGACGCCAAAAATTGTGTTACCACCTTTCACACACCTAGGTCATGTGTCAGAAATCCTCAAGCCACTCGGTGTGTCCTTGGGGGCAAGTGTCGAGTCAAGGCTGTCACCTTGTTCTTGACTCCTCCATTTAGGCTCAACTCCTAATGAAGCCAAGGGGGGTGGACCCTATTAAGTTACTAAGGATAATTACTTAGTATGGTGATGTTAAACTGAATGAGTTACTTAAGATTTTGAAATTTAACTATAGACAATCAATGATGACAAGATACAAAAATGAACACATGAAAGCACAATGCTGAGACACAATATATATATAAAGCAAGAAAATAACCAGTGCCTTAGAATGGAGTCAAAAAATAGAATCAATGTACTTGCATGTGCTTGGAGTGAAAGTTTTGCAATTGCCTCTTGGTACGTTTTAAGTCAAATTTGAGGTGGGAAAGGCTCGTTGTTGGATTGATCTACAATGGAAACTTGTTAGTGGAATATAGAGGGGAAATGTCTTCACAAATATTTTGTATGTACAGTGGAGTCAAACTAGATCCACAGCTCATCCAATCCTTGCTACTTGAAAGCTAAACACACAATCCTGCACAAAACCTCATGAGATCTGGATATATATATGAAAAAGAGACAAGAATTACATGCAAATAAACTTATTAAACATGTATAATCTAGATATTCTAACATATATGCTATGAGATATTAGAAAAACAAGTAACCTTACTTGCCAAGCTATACTCCTATTGATTCAGCTGAATCGTTCAAGCCAGACAGGGTTCAGATGCAGAAATTGAGAGAAAAGCCGGCAACATCAATAGCTGTAAGAAAATGCTTAATCCACACACATGAGAGCATTACACCATTTGTCCTCCAAAGCTTATTTATTCCAACAATCAAAATATTACAACGATATTACAATAGCAAGCCCTTCAATCCAACTCTAACTAGCATGGAAGAGGGAGCTATGCTTGGACATATACAAAAACAAGGAGATCCAACCCAGGGGGGGCACAAATACCAAGGAGACACATCAAATCAGCTGAAGGAGAGTCCATCAGTGCCTGATCTGTGTCTAGCTGAGCCAGATCTGAGTCTCATTGAGTGCAACTGTCAATCGGGGGCCTGATCTGACTGACACCTCAACCTGTTGACTGAAGCATCCACCAAAACTCATCCATATGAGCCAAAAATGTGTGGAGGAGAGAGGGAGGGGGAAATTCCCCATAAAGGATGTTGAAGATCAACTCTGGATCTGATTTGATCACCTCCTTTAGTCAAGGATTTGTCAGATCCAGTCAATCTGCTTCAGATTTGACTGATTTCAATAAAAATGGCTGAGAATCCACTGATTTTGGATTTTGGATTTGCTCCATTATTCATCAATTTATTAATTAAAATAATCAATAATTGATTTTTGGGGATTTCTGACTTGAGTGATGGAAAATCACTCAAAACTAGGAAATAGTGGGTCCATGGGTTTACATGGTGCTCTTATCTTGAAAATAAGCACCTACATGACTAAAACTGATTATTTGGCCCACTTTTATTACAAAATCAATTTTTCCAATTAAACTATTAAAAAATAGCCTAAGTTTTGGAAAAATTAAATTTTAATAAAAAACACTGAAAAAATTATAAAAATGAAAAATTGAAAAAACCTAGGGGTACTTAGACATGTTCATATGACTCGACCATGATGTCTAGCATGCTTATACATTTAAACATAGACTCTAATAACCTCAATAGGCCTAAATGCCAAGCCTGCCACCCCAACTTTGGAGGTATGGGGTGAAAAACTCAGAAAGTATCAGTCGTTTATTCAACAACCAATAATAACCAAGGGAAAAAACACCCTGGGCTGATCGGATTGATAAATGAAGTCTAAGAGACTGAGTATTTTATAGACACTATCATGATATAACATTTATTACAATTCCCCCATGGGGTATGAACATGTGATATAGTACAACAAGTACTTCCCATAAGTACTTCCGAAGGTCTTTTGAAGTCTGAACAAGTTATCCTTGTCCAGTTCACAAGGCTCACTTGATAAAAAACCACTAAGTACAACTTAGGTGGTAACATGCCGAAGATACCGAAAGGTGTTTTCAAAATGACATTCCACAACCCTAATGAAAGGATCACTTCGAACTACTCATTTGTATAATATTCTCCCCAAACTCCTTGTGATTTCAGCCTTGGAAGTGTTGTAGAGTTGTCGTTTGCATCATGATGCACTTCTAGAAACGATCGACAATATGGAATCTGCAAGCCTGATAGCTAAGTTCAGTCTTTTTTATGTTAAACCATGCCTACCTTACCAGGTGGCCTTCTCCATTGATGTTGTCCATAGCAGAAAAACCATAGGATGAAAAATGATATACGAAGGTGCATCCACATGTGTCATGTCGATTTCATGTTGGAAGGCTCTAGGATCCCTTGATTTGGTCTCATCAAACACTTTGTTGACCGCTTTTGACAGAAGGTCTTTCCATCTGCATGGTATCCTGCCATATTTTGAAATAAAACTGGTAGGGAAAGCAGTCTCTGTGGAAATAGGATTAGTTGATGCTCCCATGGACTATAATTTAATTTTGGGGAGGATTTGGACCTATGCGATGTGCATTATTCCATTGTCCATTTTTCGAGTCCTTGTATTTCCACATGAAGGAAAGTTAGTGACTATTGACCAGCATGCATATACTCAAAAGGGTCATATGGAGACCTCTGAGTCCAACTTACCTTTGACTGATTAGTAGCACCCACTAAACAAAAGTTTAGGAGTTGGGATGTATACATCATTGATGTCCACTTTTGATATGCTCTCTCATATAAAATATTTAGGTATGACGAGCATAGGGAAGAATATATATACGATTGTAGATAGAATTGACGAATGGGTCCTCCCTTCACAAGAAGAACCTCACCTTATCGACAGAAAAAGTATCCTATCAAGCTATATTCGATGCTAATATTGATTCCATTATGACTCCTCGAGTCTCAGAAGAGTCATATGAAGATTACTTTCCTGTATGCGCCGAGAACTCAACCTATTCTTACGACTACTTAGATATGTCTTTGTTGTTTGATGAATCCATTCAAGAAGCCATGATAGGACTAGAGAAAATTTATGAATATATTCACCACAAGTCCTATTTCCTTCCAGACCTAAGTAGAATAGAAAATTCGGAGTTCCATGTGAGACTAGTTGAAGGTATTGATCTGCCTATGAATCCTTTTCCCAAGGAGGGAATATTTTTCGATGGGAACATGGCAAACATTTCCACCACTATTTTGATCAATATCTTGATGAAGCAAGATTTCATGGAAAATGTGCATATTGTAGAAAGCTATTCACCTAAAGATATTATCAGTTATACCGCCTTATTTAAGGAATTCCGTGACGTCTTCTCCTGGTCTTACAAGGTGATTGCAAGCATCGACCCATCAACTATGGATCATGAAATCAGAACTTACCCTAATATTAAACCTGTTTTGTAACACCCTAGTTTTTACCCCATTTGCATTAAAGTATATATGATGTAAATATTGTATTTAATCATGGTGTGAAGCTAAAGGCCAAGGCCCCACCATCGATTTAGTGGTTTATGTTTTGACAATTAAAATGAATACAATGATATTTCATGCAAGCCAGACACATTATAATTTTGGACATCATGTACATATGCAATTTAATTAAAATACCCACAACCAGTTATGTCAATGCAACATTAAAGAGATGGGGGCATGATTTCCTCAGGATAACAGGGGTGGATATTCAAACCTTTGATCGAATAGGGTAAAGCCAAATTTCAAAGGGAAAATCCATAAAACCATCAACTACCCATTTTTTCTCTTATGCCCAATCATTTATTTCTTCTATAAGTGGTTGAGTTAGTTATTGCATGGGAATGGGCAAGGTATGGAGGTCAATTTTGAATTGGGAAGAGCACCCATTTTGGAAAAATGTGTTTTGGCTTAATGGGCAAGTAAGAACCCAAAAATTCAGAAATCACCCATTATGCATGGACGTCTTCCATTTGTCATGTAGTGGGAAATCTTGTAGAGCTCTCTCTTTATACCTATGTGTTTTCCCTCACGTTTGCAACATTTTTCTTCATTTTCCCCATGGATGGGATGTTTTTTTGGTAATGCTCAGGGGCTGGGCACTCTCCTAGACATTTTATTGTTGTTTCCTCCTTCACACAGTTGGGGAAATTCATTTCTGGTGTTGCACAGTCAATGGGATAATAGATCCATGAGTTGGGGGATTGAATGGGCCATTTTTTCCCATGTGAAACACATAGAATATTTCTAGAAATTGAATTTCTCTCCCAAATTCGTTTTCCCCCATTTGCAAATTTGTTTTTGGCTCCCAAGAAATTTTTCCTCAAACCCAGAACTTGTATTTTGTGTGTGTGTATCATATGTGTTGGTCTGAACTGGTTTGGAGTGGAAGAGGGAAGAATTAGCTTAATAAACCTAGTGTATAAAGGAACCACACAGAAAGATCAAGAGGGGTTGGTTATTCTTTATTGCACATCCTGAAGAGCACTGAAAGGGAAGGCATGGCCTAAGGGATTGTGTAGCAGAGAAGGGGATGTTTCCTTGTGTTGGGTGTGTAGGTGTTGGGAAATCCAAGGAAGATCTTGTGTAGGTGTCTATAGCTATGTGGTTGAGCTCACTAGCTTAGTAATTCAACCTTCCACCTCCTTGGTAGCCTGATATACCCAAATGCAATTTTGTCTTGGCTGAGTTTTGATGTACATTGTGGCTATGTGTGAGCTTATTGTTGTTCCCTTATTCCTTATGGGAATCATGCCCAGCTTAGAGTGGCAGTGCTACTTAGAGATTGATGAGCACACTAGGCTATGGTTGGGTGGAATGTTGCAACAACATAGCTGGTTGTGGGAGAAACTTCTTCTCAAGATAAGTGTTTCTTGTGTTTAATCTCTACAACTGTATTTGTTTTAATGAATTATACGAACATGATTAATGTGTTGAATGAAATGTATTTGATTCCTCTATAGATTGCATGCATTATGCTTCTGTCTATGTTATTATCTTCAATTCATTTTTCTTCTTATGTTCATGGGGCTTAGATTTCTTGGTTAAATGATAGCAGCAGTTCCCTTGGTCGCATCCTCTCTGGAGGGAGGGGATGTGACATGTTTGATAAAATATTAGACCTCTTAATACACTGAATACAGCAGTCATTAAAGATGAAGTGGAAAAACTACTAAAGGTCTGTTTCATTTACCCTATCTCTTTGACGGAATGGGTATCCAATCCCATTCTACTCCAAAAGAAACAAAGGACTATACGCGTTTGTACAAGTTTCTGGTATTTGAATAAGGATTGTGCCAAGGAAAACTACCCCATGCATGTGCAGGTAGTGAGGTTTTATCGTTTATGGATGGTTTTTCAAGCTATAACCATATTCAAATTAAACCCAAATACCAACACAAAACCTCCTTTATCTATCCCTTGGGTACGTTCGCGTACGAAAAGATGTCGTTTGGATCGAAAAATGTTGAGGAAACCTTTCAGCATGCAATGAAATTTTCTTTCCATGATATTAATTGAACCATACCTAGATGATCTGCTGGTCCATTCTCAAAAAATAAAGGATCATCTAGATCATATTCGCTTAGTTTTTTAATGATGCAGACATTATAATATCTGATTAAATCCCCAAAAGTGTGTCTTCTATGTCGATTCTGGGCGACTTCTAGGTTTCATATTCTCCAATAAGGGTATTAGGGTCGATCCTTTGAAAGTAGAGGCGATTATTAATCTACCTCCTCCTCAAACCATCAAACAAATTCAAAGTCTACAAGGAAAGTCAAACTTTCTCCATCAATTTATTGTGAAATATTCCAAGATCATTAAGGGTTTCATGCGCTTTCTTAAGAAATACACCCCATTTCAATGGGACAAAGCTTCTCAACAATATTTTGAGGCATTGAAAATAGCACTACTATAAGCTCCTCTCTTGTGTCAGCCAGAATACATGAAGGAATTCATATTGTATGTAGTTGCATCTGAGTCTACGATAGGTGTAGTGTTAGTTCAAGAGGATGACAATCTCCAGGAGCATGTTATCTATTATCTCACTCGCGCTTTTGCTGGGCTTGAACTGAGGTATTCACATGAGGAGAATCTAGCTCTAGAGACAGTTTATGTTATTCAGAGGTTGAGACACTACATTCTGCTAAGGACGACCACTGTGGTTGCGAACATAAATACATTCCAATACGTATTATCCTGACAAACAATCGAGGGAAATTTTAACAATTCAATTGTCATTCTCTAGGAATTTGACCTAGATTTTTAGTCCGCCAAGTCTAAAAAGTCCCTAGTATTCATAAAACTTATCTCAGAGTTTCCTAGTGAGGAAGAGGTAGTGATAGAAGATGAGCCACTTTCGGACAAGCAAATTTTATTAATTTCAACCTTTCATCCTTGTTATGGAAATATCCTAGTGTATCTCCATATTTTTAAATGCCCTCCGACCTTCTCACGGGAATACTGATGTAAGCTAAGAGTAAATGCAAAAAAATACCTTGTAATTGGTAATACATTATATATATGAGGGGTAGATTCCATCTTGCGTTGATGCCTCAGCCATGAGGAGGATGAGCTTGTCCTAAATGATTTTCACAAAAAAGTATGTGGGGGTCATTTAGCTAGGCTAGAAACAACCCAAAAGATCTTATGTTCGAGCTATTTCTGGCCTACCATCTTCAAATATTGTGTAGAGGTAGTGAAACCCTCTCATCCATGTCATATTTACACTAAAAAAATATGATCGCACCCTCCTCCTCTTTTCCCCATAATCATGGTAGGGCCCTTCAAGAAGTGCGGGGTGGATTGCATGACTTGCAACCCAATGTCTGCTGGGGGGAAAAAGTATATCATTGTCGTTGTTGACTACTTCATGAAGTGGGAAGAGATAATGCCTACCTTTAAATTCAATGGTGAGATGAAAACATATTTCGTATTCAATCAGATTATCACTAGGTTCAATATTCCGAAGCATATTTTCATTGACCATGGTAGTCATTTTCAGAAAAAGATGATGACTGAGTTGATCACTATGTTAGGTCTTAGGAAATACCACTCTTGTTCCTTTTACTGGCAAGCAATTGAGAAAGTATAAGATATAAACAAAACTTTGAAAACCATTCTCAAGCGAACTATTAATGCTAGTATGTCAAACTGGAACATTATGTTGTGTCCGACACTCTGGGCATATCGAATGAATGTCACCTTTCCATCTTGTTCATGGGGTGGCAATAGTCACAATTGTGGAATGCGATATACCATCCTTGAAATTTTACATTCAAATACTTCCCGATACTACTGATATTGAGGAATGTTTGTTGCATTTAGAATATTTAGATGAGAAACCCAGAGTTGCGCTCACAAAAAATGAAGCACATAAACAATGGGTGAAAAACCAATTTGACAAAGTTGTTAAACCTAGGATTTTCTCTGAAGGAGAGCTTGTTCTAGTTTGGGACTAGGATAAGGAACCCTTGGGAGCAAGCAAGTTTAAATATATGTGGCTAGGCCTGTACGTTGTGTTAAATTTTTTGAAGAAGGGTGTGTATGAATTAGTGTATTATGATGGTAATAAGCTGTCGAAGCCCCGAAATGAGATCTACCTGAAAAAGTATTACTCCTAGGCATTATGATTTTTTTATATTATAATTGTATAATTTTTAAAATGGTCGTTAGTGGTTAGTTTTTCTTATGCAATCTGGTGTTGTTTTAGATGTCTTTGGAGTGGTTCATAGGGTTCGTTGATGGTGCCAGCTATCACACTTGTAACTTGGCTTCAGCTGCTTGGGTTATTTATACACCCACAAGGCAATTGGTTGCCTCAGGAGACACTCGTTTAGGTCCTGTAACTAACAATGTAGCTGATTACAGTGTTTTCATTGAGCTTCTTTGTAATGCTATATCACATGGTATCACCTACTTGGAATTCAGACTCGACTCTCAGTTGGTGTTCTCTCAGCTCAATGGGGTCTACCAAGTGAGACATCCGACTCTTTTACATTAGTTTTTACGAATTAGGTTACTTTAAAGAAATTTTTAACATATTATATATCAACATAATTCAAGAAATCAAAACACTTTTATTGATACATTTTCTAACTACATTTTAGACTGTCGTTTGTCACACACTTTGTAAAATAAATACACAGATACATAGATACACATGTAAATAATTGAATATACATTGAGTTCTAGTCTGAATATCCAATGAATATGATACATCAAAAATACAGAATAGGATCATAATCCTTCCTATCCTAAAACTATGGAATCCCCCTAGCCTCATCTATTGTAGCTACCTCACGACCTCACGGTAACATAGGCCAACCCATGACACCTTTGGGAGAAGGAATAACCAAAATGGAGGTACACCTACAACATGCTCCTAGAATAAAGACTCAATTTGACTTTCTTGGAATTGTTAAAACTTAACAAGAAAGGAAAGACAGAAATACACTCTTTGGGATATAAGTTTGTTGGCTGTAGGTCATTCTTGAAGAAATCACTACTTTGAGTCTCCTGGTACTCATGTATCAGTTTTTCACATATCAGGTCAAATATCACCTTGAGTCATTACTCCTCCACTTATCATGAATAAATGGGTAATATGTTTCTGTCTCCTACATGGCAGGTACATCTAGCTGTACAAAATTGAAATTCTAAAGCTTCCTTGGTTCATCTCTATGTCATGTTCATTGTTCAAGGATATTAGCCCTTGTCTTTTCATCCTGATACCTATCATTTCTATATCTAAGATCATCTTATGTACATCTTCCCTTATGCAGTCTACCAGTTACTCATGTGAAATGTTGAAGGATTCAATGCCTTTCTCCTCACACAACACGATGTAATATGTGTCATATTTACACCAAAAAAATGCGGTTGCATCCTGCTCCTCTTTTGGCCATCACCATAGTAGGGCCCTTCACCAAGTGGGGGGTGGATTTCATGACCTGCAACCCAGTTTATACTTGGGGGCACAAGTATATCATTGTCATTGTTGACTACTTCCCAAAGTGGTAAGAGACAATGCCTACCTTTAAAGCCGATGGTGATATGACAACATATTTCATATTCAATCAGATTGTCACTAGGTTCGGTATTCCAAAGCATATTCTAACTAACCACGGCAGTCATTTTGAGAACACGATGATGATCGATTTGAACACTATGTTAGGTTTTAGGAAATACCACTCGTATTCTTTTTACTCACAAGAGAATGGGAAAGTAGAAGCTGTAAATAAAACTTCAAAAACCATTATCAAGCGAACTATTAATGCTAGTATGTCAAACTGGAACATCATGTTGTATCTGACACTTTGGGAATATCGAATGAATCTTAATATTTCCATAGGTGTTTCACCTTTCCATCTCTTTCATGGGGTGGAAGCAGTCACAATGGTGGAATGGGAGATACCAGCTTTGAAAATTTCCATTCGCGTACTTCCCGATACTACTGATATTGAGGAACATTTGCTGCATTTAGAACATTTATATTAGAAGTGCATATATGTGCTCCCAGAAAACAAAAAACATAAACAACGGGTGAAAAATGAATTAGAAAAAGATGCCAAACCTAGGGTTTTCTCCAAAGGAGATCTTGTGCTGGTTTAAGACCAGGATAAGGAACCTTTGGGGGCAGGGAAGTTTAAATCTACATGGCTAGGCACGTACGTTGTGTTAAAATTTCTGAAGAAGGGTGCATATGAGTTAGTGGATTATGATGGTAATAAGTTGCGGGAGCCTAAAAATGGGCTCTACCTAAAAAAGTATTAAGCTTAGGAATTATGTTTTTTTTTATATTAGAATTGTATAATTTTGTAAATGGTCATTAGTGGTTAGTGTTTCTTATGTAGTCTTGTGTTGTTTTAGATGTCTTTAGATTGTTTCGTAGGGTTCATTGATGGAACCAACCGTCACACGTGTAACTTGGATTCAGCTGCTTGGGTCATTTATACACCCAGAAGACAACTTGTTGCCTTAGGAGGTGCTTGTTAAGGTCATGCAACTAACAATGTGGCCGAGTACAATGTTTTCATTGAGCTTCTTTGGGATTCTATATTGCATGATATCACTTTCCTAGAAGTCAGATTCAACTCTTAGTTAATGGTCTCTCATCTCAATGGGTTCTACCAGGTGAGACACCATAATCTTTTACGTCAATTTTTATGAATTAGGTTACTTTAAAGAAATCTTGAACATATTATATATCAACACATTTCAAGAAATCAAAACACTATTATCGATGCATTTTCTAACTACATTTGAGACAGTCATTTGTCACACATTTTGTAAAATAAATACACAGATACATAGATACACATGTAAATTACCGAATATACATGGATTTTTGATCCGAATATCTAGTGAATAAGTACATCAAAAATAAAAAATAGGATTGTAATCCTTCCTATGTTAAAACTATGGAAGCCCCTCAACCTCACCAGCTATAGCTACCTCCACGACCTCACGGTAACATAGGAAAACCTAGGACACCTTTTGGATAAGGTGTAACTAGGATGGAGGTACACCTACAACCTGCTCCTAGAAGAAAGACTCGAGTTGACTTTCTTGGACTTGTTAAAACTTAACAAGAAAGGAAAGGAAGAAATACACTCTTTGGTATATAAGTTTGTTGGGATCGAGTCATCTATGAACAAAGAACTAATTTGAGTCTCTCGGTACTCATGTCTTAGTTTTTCACTTATGAGGTCAACTATCACCTTGATTCATTCCTCCTCCACTTGTCCTAAATACATGGGTAATTTTCTCATGTATTCTACATGGAAGATACGTCTAGTTGTACCAAATTGAAATTGTAAAAATTCCTTAGGTCATCTCTTTGTCGTGTTCATTATTCAAGGATCTTTACCCCCTATCTATTCATCCTCGTCCCTATCATTTCTATATCTGAGATCATCTTATGTACATATTCCCTTGTGTAGTCTCCCAGTTACTCATGTGACCTATTGAAGGATTCAATGCCTTCCTCCTCACATAGCAGCTTCTCATCAATACCTCCTATAGAATAAGACCTAGAGTTTAAAATATAGTACCTTAGGATCCACTACTCATATTGGTCACTCCTTTGCATTGGTTGTTAGTACAAATATCTCACTGACACTCTAATGGAATCCTTCCATGTTTGAATTCAACTTATATCTTCACATTGTAGGATTTGTACTGGTTTCTATGATTCTGTGACACTATTTCCAACTAATCAAGATCCATCATTGTACTATTGTGGATTTGATCCACCTTTGTAAAACATATGTAGACCTACTTCCTGTATTATATGATGTAAATGAATCTTGTAAAGGAGATAGTGTTCCACATTATTGAACATGGCATCCTTAGTTATGATTTTGTAAATGACCTTGATTTGTTTGTTTCAAGTACTTCTATGACCTTGATACTGATTCCCTCCAAGATAAAATATTTGTAATGTATTTATAAGATAACTACCCTATGACTTCATACATTCGGGGGAATCTGTTATGCTATGAAATGGCACTTCTCCATCCAAGTACTGACACCAAATGTGTAGGTACACAAAAGGACAATGTGGATTGAAGTAGCCTAAAAATTATATATGAAGTGAATCCTTGATACATACTTGTTTATTCATCCTTGCATATCTTTATACAAGAGCTTGTATTGCACTCATGGTTTTAATTATGACAAGTCACATGTCACTTGCGGGTCATCGCATATACAACCCGCGATTATCCCTAGAAAGTTGCACTCGCGAGTTTCCTGTACAAAAGTTTTGAATCAGTCACAAGTTTCCCTATTTGTACCCATGAGTTCCCTAATACAAGTTTTAAAATAAAAAAATGATTAGTTTAGGGGTAGTTGGGTTTGAAATTCTAACTTCCCTAACACCCCTAACTATCCTAGGCCTGGAAACCTCTCCTCACTAGCAAGTATAAATAGAGGGGGGGGTAGAGGATAGGGAAGAAAATATGGAGAGAAAATTTATGTTGGAGAAATACATTGGAGAGAGGAGCAAGAGGACTCAGTTTCTTGGTCTACATAGAAGCTTGTCTCAGACAGGGTTGTAATGTTTCATGAGCTTCTTAATAAAGAGTGTATTTCTTCCATGTTGTCCATGTACATGTCTTTGTTGTTATGAATTATGATATGTATTGTTGTTTATTATTAAATGAAATTATAATATGTTCATGCATATTTATATAAAAATAAATAATACTAAGAAGAAACAAAAATCCCTTTTGCAAGTACAGAAGATCAAAAGCCAGAGGATCATCTGAGAAAGAAGGTTAAAGATTGGATAAACCGCTGGTAAAAAGGTACATGTTCCACTAACCCTATTTCTCTTATATATGTTTCTGTAATCCTTGATGTTTGCAAACCATATCCTAGTATGTTGGTGACCCTAATACCCCAAGTCATAAGTTAGATATCCCTCCCAACATCCAAAATGAACATGAAGGAGGTCTTAAGAGTTTTTTTGTTAGCCACATCCACATGCCCATATCATCAATGAATAAAGTGTCTTTCTTGAAGGATATGGAAGGACTAAATAATAGTGTGCATGAAGTGAGAAACAACATAGCAGTGAGCACATAAGGATAGATCAACCCTTGATAGAATAGGTTGAAAATAGATATAAATCAAAATAAAACCTTCATAGAAGACCTTGATAGATTAGAGTTCAAGAGCAGATCCTGACATAAGGATAGATCAGACCTTGAGCAGGAATGAGGTTTACACTTTTATCCTTTATGTGTGTCAGGTTTTGTAATTTTTTCCTTAAAAATAATTTTTTAAGGGATCAATGGTTCACAAAAGAAATGGAATTTTCCATATCCATTTGAAAATTTAAAGATTTGTTTGATTTTCCATGGGATCTGTTTCATGAGACTAGGATACGTTTCCTTTCCAAAGGAATTTTTTCCATGAATGATCCTAGGTCGATAGAATTGCTTAGGAAAATGTTTAATTGCTTCTTCATGAATTGAAATGGCATGTCAATTTCATATTAAATAGATAATCCTTATCTATAATACAATGCAATATACTTTCTCACTTTGAAGTTTGAGGCTATTCTCTTTATCTCTCTTCTTGAAAGAAAAAATATTTAAGTTGTATGATCCAAGGAACTAAATATGCCAACTCTACATACAAGAAGATGTTGTTCAAATTATTATTTTACTATCAACATAATTAATATATTGTATCACTTCCTTCACCAAAGAATACACTCAACCCTAACACTAGCTCATTCTTAGGACAAAAGAGAAACACCCTCTAAAAGGAACACGTTGATTATATAAATGATTAGAAAAATGTATCCTTTCTTCTTCATGTATTTAAATGGAATGTTGTTTTAATAAATAGATAAACCTCATCTATAAAATAAGGCACTACTATCATGTTTCCACCCCAATGAGACTACTAGTTAACAATGTTTCACCAACCTACTAATTCCCAAGGTTGGGGTGGAGGCATTAAATATTGCAATAAGGGAGCTATGGGACCCAAGATAACCTTATTTTACCATATAAACATTAAATTGGGTCATATGAATAATAAATATGGAGAAAATAAAGTGTAATTGCTTCTTTAAGGCACTTGTAGGTTCATGGAGACCTTGGGTGGCTAGATTCCTCCTTACACTTGTCATGACCTAACCCAAAATTTGAAATTATGAGGAATAAAACATCATTGGAAGGTGAATAGGTTTCAATTAACATGTCATGATCTCAAGTATTCAAATGGGTAAAGAGGAATAACTCCCCATGGAAGAGTAAGAGACTAGGAAGAAACTATGTTCCACTTGGAGAGAGATTCCCTACGTTTTATGACAACAATGATGGAAGATTTTATGACAAAATAAGACCTGATTTATTAACTTATTGCAGAACTATGAAAATATCACATTTTAGAGATAAATATATCCACCAATAGGTGCACTTGGAGGTTGGTGGTAGCAATTCGAATTTGGAGGAAGATTGAGAGATGCGGAGAACGACAAGTGTCAAAGGGGTTACTAAACATCAAGGATGAGTTGGAGGAATACTATGGGAGGTGACTATACTTTGTAGGACCTTATGATAGTTATATAAATATTTCATGAGGAAGTAGAATGTCTTTTGATCATTTGATAATTTTCCTTTAGCATTTTGAAAAGCACTAGCTTGTCCATTGCACTCTGAGTGCTCACTCTCCCTACTAGTGAGCCAATTTCGAGGGAGTTAGATTCTCATAAAAATTGTATGCTGAATATGCCACCCTGACATATAATTTATATATTAATGAATTTTTTTTATTTCACATAGGAGTCTGATATAGTTCGATATCTATCTCTTTCCCCATTCTCTCATTCCCTACCTATCAATTCCCATGTTTGCACATGAAGGCGCACTAGTGTGAATGATGCTTGTGATTTGTTTAGATAATTTGATGCCCAAGAATGTTTGAATGATGTTTGGATATGTAATATGTTTCTCATACTCTCTGTAAGTCCAATTAGTATAAATACATATGAAAAAATGTCCATATTTCCAAGCTATGGTTTGACTAGTTTCCATGTATTGGTTTCCATTTCAAAGGAGTTGTGTATATGATGTGTGTTGAGTGGTTTATCTGATTTTAAATGATTTTGAGTAGGATGTTTATGTTATTTATATGGTATATAATCCTAATTCTATGTTCTGAAGCATTTCATGTTCATTTTATGAGTCAAAGTTAAGCTATCATTGTGATTTCCCTTAAGCAATAGCACTGAAAATATGCATTCAAATGTGAAGATTTACAACTCTATTTGCAGAAATTATTTCCACACATAATGGAATTAAATGAATTCTAATATCAGTCCCCATAATATGTTTATCAATTGTGTAGGATCTCACATGAGTTGGGAATCCATTTATGCTCACACGCTAGGGGGAATTTAACCACAATTTACTAGTCATTTTTGCATTATTCCAGTGACCCAAAATCGAGTTGCGGATCTCTATAACCTGTTATAAATTTATAATAGATTTTATTTAGCATTCATAAGACTCACCATATCAGTATATACCAAATTCCAGACCCTCTTGGGCCATTCGAAGCCCCTACAATTAAGACTAGTCAATACAATTTTTCCTCAAATTGTGCCTTTGTTTGGAATTGTCATCTTGGGTTATTACAATGGTAGCATAGCATGATATTAGTACCTTTTGGATTTTACTATCCATTTTTTCTAATTATGGTATTCCCCCATTATAAACTAAGGTTGAAGACATTAAGAGTGAAAGAGAAGGAGGGGAAGAAGTTAGTTTCGAGTACAAGGAGATTAGGGAAAAACTAGGATTCAGAGATATGGACGATAAGGGGGATAATGAGGAAATTAAAACATTCATGAAGATAATTCTTGAAAATATGAACAAACATTTTATGCAATGGTTTTAATCGTTGGATATCCAACTTGGGGGCAAGTCAACACACAGGAGTAGTAATAGTACACCTCATGATGAGAAGAAGAATAGACCTCATAACCGACCCCATGAATTCAAGAATAAAACTAGATATACAATTCCTAGGTTTTAAGAGTCCGAAGAGTCCCCTTAAACTACTTATTATGTGAAGGAAGCAACAAATGATATGGAAGCAAGTAAAAGATGAATGTGTTGAAATATTGTAACTTCGAAGAATATTATATATGTATCTTTTTGTGGTCTCCGATGGTCCTACCAGGAAAACCACTTGTATTAATTTGTACCCTGATGCTTCTAATCAGAAGAACTAATAAGATTCATGAGGTAATCCCCTCTAATTGTAAAGGTGGGTCATTAGCACCCCAGTGTGGTTACTTGAGCCTACATGTGTAACTCAAGCCTACATGATTTTACTCGAGCCTACATGTCGAATGAGTTAATTAAAGTGAACGGATGAATATAAATAGAGGTGTAGCACTCCTCCCTTGGTGCACACACTCTCACTTGTGTAGCGCATTAATGGAGGAGAGAGAAGTAGCTAGAGAAGGAGGAGGATCAGGCTTTGATCTCCTTGTTGGTTTTATCTTTTACATTTTGGGGCATCTATATTGAGGAAGTTTTTGCTAGTTTTTCCCCTTTAGGGTTTTCCCAAGATAAATCTTTGTGTTCCTTTTGTATGGTTGTTCTTGTCTATCTTTCAGTGATCCTGTTTATATTCTTTTGTTATGAAATTGAAATGAAATACTAATGATCTAGATTAGCATATGAAAAATTAACATGGTATCAGAGCCACCCTGAAAGAAGACATTGTGTAGCTACAGAAGCTATGGATTCTTACTTTTTTATTCTCTCTCCACAATCGATCAGCAAAAGAAGGCTAGGATGACTCTCCATTGAAGGGCGCATCTTTCTGTCGAAGCAGAATTCGATTCTGAGCATTTTCAGTTTTTGGTGCATGAAATTAGCGATTCTTGCAGAAGAGGAATTTTTGAGTGACCCTAGCATAGGATTGATATCCTCATCAAAATCGAAGTTTGGAGACCTGGATCAAGATTTTTGGTTGGGTGAAACTCTGGGAAAGTCAAACCCTAGTTTGACCCCGAGCTAGAAAAACCCTAAATACTAAAACTGCTAAGTTTTGGTTCATTCGCTATATCCCAAGATTGGCAAAGGTTTAGGAGCTGAAAATTGTAGAGGAAAAATAAAAAATCCTGATGTACATTTTTTCTCAATTTCAGCCTCATATTTTCTATATTCTGGGAGATATGATCCCTCCAAGTTATGGTTCCGGCCTCTTCCATAATTCATCCCTAAACAGGACACCTGGGGAGAATTTCTATAGTGTGGGATACAGAGGTCCAAATGGAATTCCTAAAGATTTTCTAGAAAGGGAATGGAATGTGATTTTTGTGGCCCAAATTTCAGACCCAGAAGATGAAACAGTGACATGTGGCAATTCGTACAACCTCACTGTTCTAAACAGTCCTGTAACATGTCATCTTGGGGAAAGGATCGTAAATCCCAATTGGTTAAACCAATTCTGATGAAACCTGTGGTGTTGTATCAGGGACATTTGTGGTTACCTCAGTGAGAAATATCAAACAAATATGAGCATTAATTTCGGAGATATCACAGAAACAGGGACATGAAGTTTTGCAGAAGAAATTGGAAAACTAGGGCTTCCTGTTCCGGTAGCTTTCCTCCACTGTTTTCAGAAAAGGAGTACATTGGAAAGCTCCATTTGAAGAGATATATATTTCTATCCAATCATATCTATAAGATTCAAATTTTTTTAAATTAGGGTTTCTGTGACAAACCCTAGATCAGCCAGCTCTAGAACCAGGACGGACACCTTAAAATGGTAAGATCTAATCTTTCGCTATTTTCAATTGAGGTTATCATTTCAAAGTGATCTATCACATCAGCTTGATGAAAAGCTTGGTGAAGTTGACAACTTCCAAGCCTGGAAGTATATGATCTCTCTAAAGAAAATGGATTGGACACCTACATGAGTATAGAGGTTCCAGTTATAGAGGGAGATAAGGCTAGAAGCCTTACACAAGAAGAACTTGGTTAAGGCCAAGAAGGTTGTTGTTGTTTCAGTCATGAATCAACTTGTACTACAAGTGTCTTCCTTAAAGACACCAAATATGTTTGATTCCTTTACCAATCTATTTGAAGGGAAGAACAAAAATCAGAAAATGACCTTAAGAAACCAGTTGAAGAATGTGAAGATCCAGAATGCAGAGACCATGCAGTCATACTTTACAAGGGTCTCTCAAATCAAAGAACAACATGTAGTGATAAAAGAAGAAGTGAAGAATGCAGTAGTGGTGATGTCCACCTTGAATGGTCTCCTAGGATCATGTGATTCATTCATTCAATGTGTGCCAGAAGGAAGTGATTACTTTCAGTAGACTCTGGGAAGAAGAAGAAGCTCGACTCATAAGAAGAGAAGAGAAGATGGGAGAAATTGAAGATCAAGCTCTCACCATTCAAAGATCCCTCAAGTGATGAGGAATATGAAGAACTCAATTCTTGATGAAACTCTTATCCATCTTATCATTTGGATAAGAAATGATGATGTCATGAAAGAAGAAGATGATGAAGTAGAAGGATCAAGAAGGAGTCTACCCATGAAATGAATAAAAGATAAGTATTCAATTGTCATTTCATGATATTGTTTTGTTATACGTTTGATTATATTCAGTTGATGTGTTATGCATGATAGATTGGTTGCATGAATGACATTTATGAGATATGGATAAATGTTGTGTTGGCTAAATAGTTGCATGATGCATAAGAATTTGTCGTTATGCATATGTTTTATGAAATAGTTCTAACCATGCAACTGGTGCATTTGAATTGTAGAAAAGGTCCTGTACAACCGCCTACAAGAAAATAAGGACGAGACTTGTTCCGAAGAACAAGTGATGACAATTCAATAAACATAAATCTAAGGCTCCCAGGGTCAGAGACATCATGACGAAGGAAAGAGATTCAGAGAGCGGTAGATACACCTTGAAGGATGAAGACCACCATGGCTATGAAATAATCTATGATCCAAGAGTAACAATTGATTATGAGGAATGATGTATTCGATATGGTTTCGAGACATAAAGGGAAGTACGTAGTATCTTCCATATGGATCTACAAGAATAAGTGTACAAATCAAGGTTCATGATTTGCCTCAGAAAGAATATACTATGACATGACATACTCTATTGACACGTATATATCAAGCATAGAACCACCTGTATAGAATGAAGAGGGAAGATGATACTCCACTTCAGGGGGAGTGACTACAGAAGATATCTGAGTTCAACATGATACGACATGATGGATAGCTTCTTGATGGATCGAGACTTTACCAAGAGTAAAGTGGGTTCCAACCTTCAAGGTTGAATGCAGAAGACTAGAATATGTTGATGACCTGACAAGACTAACTCATGGAAGATGTTATGATGAAAGAATACTAGACTGATGTTTGGGATATCATACTCAAACTAGAAAGAAAGAATGTGGTATCTTCCAAATGGATTTGTAAGATAAAATATGCTACTGATAGAAGTAAGGAAAGACTTGTGGCTTCTCTCAAAAAGAGGGAATTAATTTTGAAGAGACACTTACTCCAGGAAGCAAGGTATACTTCCTTCAGAACTATCATAGTAGTTTCTTCCATGATGAAGTAAAGACAAGCCTTACTTAATGGTATGATTGAGGAAGTGTTTTTGAAGTTGAAGACAGATGGAATCACGTATGCAAGTTGAAGAAGGTGCTCTATGGCTGAAGCAAGCTTCCAGAGCTTGGTATGGAAGAATAGATATTTTCCTATCGAACATGGGCTTTACCAAGGGTAAAGCCAATCCTAACCTTTATCTCAAGGTTGTAGAAGATGAACCTGCCATCCTATTATTATATGTGGATGATCTATTTATGAAAAGCAATGAGAAACAGATTGTATAATACAAGAAGAAGTCCACTGAAGAATTTAGACCTTAGTCTAATACTTTATTTCCTAGGTTTGGAAGTATGAAGGAATTTTTCTCAATCAGGGAAAGTATGCAGTGTAACTTTTGAAAATATTTGATATGTTTGAATGAAAAGCCATGGCCACACCCATGGTTTCCAACTTGAAGTTATTAGCCGATGACTCATCAGAGTTAGTGGATGTGACTCAATACAGACAGATTATTGGGTCATTGATGTACTTAACAAATACCAAACCATACATTTGTTTTGCTGTGAACACCTTGAGTCAATATCTAGTTCAACCTAGATGGGTTCACCTAATAGCCGCAAAACATGTGATGAGATATCTGAAAGGGACTATAGACTTTGTTCTATACTATGATGGAAACCACGATTACAGATTGTATGACTATACAGATGCAGATTGGGCTGGAAGTATCTCAGACGGGAAAAGCACATCAAGTAGATGCTTTTGTTTGGGGTCTGCTATGAATTCATGGTTTAGTAGGAAACAGTCCAGTGTTTCTCCTAGCACGACTGAAGCAGAATACATAGCATATTGCTTTGCTAAGTTGTGAAGCCATATGGCTTCAGAAGCTGATATCAGGTCTCTTTGACCTGAAGATGGATACTACAATGATTCTATGTGATAACTAGATTTGTGATGACATAGAACCCTCTGTTCCATCGTAACACATAGAAATCCGGTATTTCTACATACAAGATAAGATGCAAATAATGGTGTTTCAGTATTTACATACTATAGATGCAGATGATGGTGATTCAGTATTTCTATACTGAATATAGAGATGATGATGTTTCAGTACTCCCATACTGAAGATATAGATGATGATGATTTCAGTATTCCCATACTGAAGATATAGATGATGTTTCAGTATTTACATACTGTAGATACAAATGATGGTGATTATGTATTTCTATACTGAATATAGGGGTGATGATGCTTTCAGTATTTCTACACTGAAGATATAGATGATGATGCTTTTAGTATTCACATACTGGAGATACAGATGGTGATAGTTCAGTATTCACATATTGAAGATGTAGATGATCATGGTTTAGATGTTGATGTGTTGAGGAAACCTCTGTCCTGAGTAAAGTTCGAACACTTTCTAGACAAGCTTGGTGTGGTTTAAAAAGACCTTCCCCAAAAGGGGGAGTATTGATGTTGCAGCGGGATTGTATCATCCCTGGGCACTTTCCCTAAAGTGATCTGGTGACCTCGGTCCTCGAGAATGCGGTGGGATTGTATCATCCCTGGGAACTTTCCCTAAAGTGATCCGGTGACCTCAGTCCTTGAGAATGAAGAGGGATTGTATCATCCCGGGACATATGTCCAGAATGGATCTGGTGAAATTTGGTCATCGAGAATGTGGTAGGATTGTATCATCCATGAACTTCAGTTTAGAATGGATCCAGTGAACTTCGGTCATCAAGAAGGTGGTAGGATTGCATCATCCATGAACCTTGGTTCAGAATGGATCCGATGAACTTCAGTCATCAAGAAGGTGGTAGGATTGCATCATCTATGAACTTCGGTTTAGAATGGATCCGGTGAACTTTGATCATCGAGAAGGTGGTAGGATTGCATCATCCATGAACTTCAGTTCATAATGGATCCTGTGAACTTTGGTCATCGAGAAGGTGGTAGGATTGCATCATCTGTGAACTTCGGTTCAAAATGGATCTGGTGAACTTCGATCATCGAGAATGTGGTAGGATAGTATCATCTGTGAAATTCGGTTCAGAATGGATCCAGTGAACTTCGGTCATCGAGAATGTGGTAGGATTGTATAATCCATGAACCTCAGTTCAGAATGGATCCGGTGAACTTCGGTCATCGAGAATGTGGATCAGAAAGATCAGAGTATGATGATGTTTTTGTCAGAGTATGACGATGTTTTGATGATGATGGTTCTGATTGAAATATCAGAGTATGATGATGTTTCAGATCGAAAGATCAGAGTGCAATGATAATGCTGCTGATCAAAAGATCAAAGTGCTGATGTTGATGTTGCTGATCGAAATGTCAAAGTGCTGAAGATGTTGCTAATCGAAAGGTCAAAGTGCTGAAGATGTTCCTGATCAAAATATCAAAGTGTTGAAGATGTTGTTGTTGATCGAAAGGTCAAAGTGCTGAAGATGTTGTTGTTGATCAAAAGGTCAAAGTGCTGAATATGTTTCTGATCAAAAGGTCAAAGTGCTAAATATGTTGCTGCTGATTCAAAGCTCAAGATGCTGAAGATGTTGCTGATCTAAGTGGCCAAAGTATTGATGATGCTGAATACTGAATATTGAAGATGAAGACTACATGATTTTGAAAAGCTTCCAATGATTTATAGATGTGTTACCCTGATGATGTTGATGATGTCCTCTATCTCTCTCCCACTATTGTTGTTGTTGATGTTGTTGTATAATACCCTTCTCATTAAGGGGGAGTGTTGAAATATTGTAACTTCAAAGAATATTCTATATGTATCTTTTTGTGGTCCCCAATGGTCCTACAGGGAAAACCACTTGTATTACTTTGTACCCCGATGCTTCTAATTGGAAGAACTAATAAGAGTAATGAGGTAGTCCCCTCTAATTGTAAAGGTAGGTCATTAGCACCCTGGTGTGGTTACTTGAGCGTACATGTGTAACTCGAGCCTACATGATTTAACTCAAGCCTACATGTCAGATGAGTTAAGTAAAGTGAACAGATGAATATAAATAGAGGTGTAGAGCTCCTCATTTGGTGCACACACTCTCACTTGTGTAGCGCATTAGTGGAGGAGAGAGAAGTAGTTGGAAAATGAGGAGGATCAGGATTTGATCTCCTTTTTGGTTTTATCTTTTACATGTTGGGGCATCTATATTGTGGAAGTTTTTGCTAGGTTTTTCCCTTTGGGGTTTTCCCAGGATAAATCTTTGTGTTCCTTTTGTATGGTTGTGCTTGTCTATCTTTCAGTGATCCTGTTTATATTCTTTTGTTATGAAATTGAAATGAAATACTAATGATCTAGCTTATCATATGAAAATTTAACAGAATGTAGGAAAGTCCTACCTTTTGATCAGTTCATCAAGGCCTCTCTTCAGTTTGAGCATGGAGGAAGTGGGAATAAGAAACCAAGTCTTAATCAGGAATTAAAATTTACCATGGGAAAAGTAACTATTCCTTCCTTTGATGGTTCTTCCCAAATTTCTTCTAGTTCTTGGTTACAAAAATTAAGTGTGTAGTTCCAGTTAAATCCTAGGGTTGAAGAAGATGCATTGAAAATGGCCATTTTACATCTTGAAAGGGAAGATAGTGATTGGTGGTTCCATGGTATTAGAACCTTGGGACATGATAAAATTTTATCTTATGCTGGTTTCTCCAATGCATTAATAGAGATATTTGAGAGGAAAGACCTTGAACTTCCTTTCAAAGGACTAGCAAAATTGAAGAAAATTGTAACTCCTGAAGCATATATGTTATAATTTGAAAATCTTTAAGTAATGGTTTCTAATGTATTTATGTCTAGGTTGGTTTTACTATTTACTGAAGGATTGACAGAACATTTGAGAGTGATGTAGAAATCCCACAATCTAGCTACATTTAAGGATGCAATGAATTTGATAAGAGACTTGCAGAATGTGTTTTCAAAAAAAAAATACCCCCCTAATCCTAATTTCCCTTCCAAATTCAAGGAAGGTAATAAACCATGGAAAAATGACTACTTTTCCAAAGAGAATGAGGGAGGTTCAAGAAAATAATAACTCTGAATAATGAAGCTATGCTTCACATGTCAACAACCTTGGGTTCTAGGACATAAGTGTGCAAAGGGGAAGGCACACTGCATTGAAGTTTTCTTTGAATATGAGGAAGAAGGAGTAGAGGGAGAAGCAAAAGTTGCAGCCCAAGAAGAGGGGTATGAAATAACAGAAGAAGAACAACCCACTCTTGAGACTAGAAAAGTTGCAGTACTTTTAGGTGTACCTATAATTCACACCCTTAGGATCAATGGTAAAATACAACTTTAAAAGGTTATGGTCCCAGTGGATGGAGGAGACACTGATAACCTCATATATACATCCTTGGTGGAAAGGATAAATTTACAATGTGAAACTTTTGATGGTTTCACAGTCATCATTCCAGGTAACAATTCTATGGACTGCACCAAATGGATTCCAAAGCTTCAAGTTACTACAGGAAATCATACTATCACTGAAAATTTATATGTAGTGAATGTGGATGATACAAATGTGGTTTTTGGATTCCAATGGTTGTATTATTTAGGGGATCATATAGTGAACTATCAATTCCCTGAAATGAGGTTCAAAAATTCGGAATAGAAACCCATTTTGTTGAGAGGAATGCACACTTACCCAAATCAAGTGGTTTCCTCTCAAAGTATGAGGTCGATAATGAGCAATGGAGAAATAGAATGGGCTTCTTAATGTTTTATTACATCTTCTAAACCTCACTTGAAGGTTTCCAATCATCTTAAGGAGATAGAGCAGTTATTGAGTAACTATGAGAGGGATTTTTGAAACCTTCCCCCAAGAAGACCACCAGACAAAGGGGTGGATCATATCATTGAGTTAGAGATAGGAACCCAAGCTATAAAAATGAAGCCCTATAGGCACCCCAAAAGGATTTGATATGAGATTGAGGAGGCCATTAAAGAAACTTTGTAATTGGGTCTAATAAGGCCCAGTTCAAGCACATATGCTTCTTCAGTTGTTATGGTAAAGAAAAAGGATGGAACTTTGAGGATGTGCATTGATTTTATAGATTTGAATAAGAAGACAATGAATAATAGATACGCCATCCCAAGGATTTATGAGCTCATGTATGATATCCATGGATCCAATTTATTCTCAAATATTGACCTTAGATATGGTTAACATCAAATTCAAATGAAGGAATAAGACATACCAACGACTACTTTTAGATTCCACTGTGGTCACTTTGAGTTTTTTTCCATGCCCTTTGGCTTGACAAGTGCTCCTACCACATTCCAATCATGCATGAACAATATATTACACAAGAAACTTTGTAATTTTGTACTAGTTTTCTTTGATGACATTCTTATTTGTAGTAAAACATGGAAGGAACATTTTAATCATCTAGAAGTGGTATTAAAATTTTTGCATGATCAATATTTGTTTGTTAAGATGTCAAAATGTGAGTTTTGTTTGACATAACATTTGTATATTGGAAAAATCATTTGTTAATATGGTGTGAAGGTGGATATGGAAAAAATAAAATTCATTATAGAATGGCCTCGTCCCAAAAATCTCACTAAATTAAGAGGATTTAGGAATTTGTACCTACTATAGAAAGTTTGTGAAGGGGTTTTCCCAACTTAATTCACCTCTCACTTATTTGAGAAATAAATATGCTTTCCAATGGCATGAAGAGGCTGACAAGGATTTCCAAAGAATGAAAGAGGTAACAAGCAATTGCCATATTTTAGTCTTTCCTGATTTTTCTAAACCATTTGTCTTGGAATGTGATGCATCATGAGAAGTCATTGGAGTGGTCCTAAAGAAAGGACAACACCCAATATCTTCCAAGAGTAGGAAGCTACAAAAACATGAGATTATTTACTTTGTTTATGATGAATAAAGGTTACGCCTCATCCATGCTTTGATCAAGTTTAGACAATGCTTGGTGGGAAAAACATTTGTGGTCAAAGCTGACCATAATAGCTTAAGGTACTTCCTCACTCAAAAGTATCTAAATGAAAGGAATCAAAAGTGAGTGACTAAGATTCAAGAATTTGACTTTGATATTGAATATGTGAAGGGAAAGAATAGTATGGTAGCAGATTCTTTATCTAGAAGACCTTTTATTTCTCTAATGGATGTTGCAGAAAATTGGAAGCTATATTAGAAGTAGAATATGCCAAGGATAACTTTTCTTGTGAGATTTCTTATCGGACTAACCATGATGATAGGTATAAGGTGTTGGAAGGAATCATCTACTACAAATATATAATATATTTTGTCCCAAGTTCGAGTTTGAAGGACAACATTTTAAAGAGAGATCACGATTCTCATCTAGTAGGTCACCTTGGTTTCTTCAAAACATATAGAATGTTGAGGGAAATATTCTCATGGAAAGGGTTGAAGGCTGATATTCTGAAATATGTTAATTAATTCCCCACATGTCAAAAAAAGAGGAGCACACTCATCCATATGGAATCTTTATTGGAATAATCAAAACCCATCCCGATACTTAGGATTGGTATGAGGTCTATAATGAGGAATGGAGAGATATAATGGGATATTGAATGTTTGATTACATCTTTTAAACCTCACTTGAAGGTTTCCAAAAATATTAAGGAGATAGAGCAGTTATTGAGTAAGTATGAGAGGTATTTTGGAAATCTTCCCCCAAGAAGACCACCAGACAAAAGGGTGGATCATATCATTGAGTTAGAGATAGGAACCCAACATATCAAAATGAATTCTTATAGGAAACCCAAGAGGATTTGATATGATATTGAGGATGCCATTAAATAAATTTTGGATTTGGGTCTCATAAGGCCTAGTTCAAGTACATATGCTTCTTCAGTTGCTATGGTAAAGAAAAAGGATGGAACTTTGCGGATGTGCATTGATTTTATAGATTTGAATAAGAAGACAATGAATAATAGATACCCCATCCCAAGGATTGATGAGATCATGGATTAGATCCATGGAGCCAATTTGTTCTCAAGTATTGACCTTAGATATGGTTGTCATCAAATTCAAATGAAGGAATAAGACATCCCAACGACTGCTTTTAGATTCCACTATGGTCACTTTGAGTTTTTTTCCATGCCCTTTAGCTTAACAAGTGCTCCTACCACATTCCAATGATGCATGAAAAATATATTCCATAACCAACTTCATAAGTTTGTACTAGTTTTCTTTGATGGCATTCTTATTTAGTGTAAAACATGGAAGGAACATTTTAATCATCTAGAAGTGGTATTAAAAATTTTGCACGATCAATCTTTGTTTGCTAAGATGTCAAAATGTGAGTTTGGTTTGACAAAACTTTTGTATCTTGGACACATCATTGGTCAATATGGCACGAAGGTGGATATGGAAAAAATAAAATTCCATTATAGAATGGCCTCTTCCCAAAAATCTCTCTAAATTGAGAGGATTTATTGGAATTTGTACCTACTATAGAAAGTTTGTGAAGGGGTTTACCCAACTCACTTCACTTCTCACTGATTTGACAAAAAAATATTTTTTCCAATGGCATGAAGAGGCTCAAGAGGCTTTCCAAAGAATGAAAGAGGTAATAATAAATTGTCATATTTTAGTCTTGCCTAATTTTTCTAAACCATTTCTCTTGGAATGTGATGCATCAGGAGAATGCATTGGAGCGGTCCTAAAGAAAGGACAACACCCAATATATTTTGAGAGTAGGAAGCTACAAAAACATGAGAATATTTACTCTATTTTTAATAAATAAATGTTATACATCATGCATGATTTGATCAAGTTTAGACAATACTTGGTGGGAATAGCGTTCGTAGTCAAAATTGACCATAACAGCTTAAGGTACTTCCTCACTCAAAAGTATCTAAATGAAAGGAATCAAAAGTGGGTGACTAAGATTCAAGAATTTGAATTTGATATTGAATATGTGAAGGGAAATAATAATGTGGTAGCATATGCCTTATCTAGAAGACCTTTTATTTCTCTAATGGATGTTGCACAAAATTGGAAGCTATATTAGAAGTAGAATATGTCAAGAATAAGTTTTCTTGTGAGATTTATTATGGAACTAACCATGATTATAGGTATAAGTTGTTGGAAGGAATCATATACTACAAATATATAATCAATTTGTTCCTTGTTTTGAGTGTGAAGGAGAAATCTTTAAAGAGAGATCACGATTCTCCTCTAGCAAGTCACCTTGGTTTCTTCAAAACATATAGAATGTTGAGGGAAAGATTCTCATGGAAAGGGTTGAAGGATGATATTCTGAAATATGTTAATGAATTCCCCACATGTCAAAAAAAGTGGATCACACTCATCCATATGGACTCTTTTTTGGAATAATCAAAACCCGTCCCGAGACTTAGGATAAAATAATTGATCTTTTTGATTAATTTCGTAGGACCTACACTAGCTAGTTTGCACCCAATTCCATTCTTGAGCTCCAAATTTCCAAAAATTACTCTTGGAATGAATTAGAAATATCTTGGATAAGATTCTGACAACTCTCCAGTCTCCCCAGATTGACAACTGTGTAGTTATTTTTTTTTAGGAGTTTCCCTCTTTTCTGCAGTTTTAAGGAAAAATCTAAAGCTAGTTTTAATGTAGACTGCCTTTTTTTACACCAACTAACCTCCCTTATTTTACTCATATAAAATCATGATAAATTCAAATTTACATAAATGATGAGCTATACATACTCATTCATAAAATTCAAGAGCATCTTGACTAATTTGGAAAGTGCTTTATGAACCTATGGGAGATTTTGACTAGTTTAGTAAACCTGCTTTTGTACTAATTCAAATAGCATCCTAATACTTTTGAATACTTGGAGTATCTAATTTATGAGAAGACTATATCTATTTAATCATGGTTGATGTAAAATAATATCATCAACAGTTTTTGGATTATTTAATTTACACTCTCCTTCTTGAGTGTTTCTTGCATATATTCAAGCAATTTTATGAGTTGAATTGTTCTAATATTGGGCTTAATTTCCACATGGTATCATAGCCTTAGTGGTTCGATTGTTCTCGTATTCTAATTTAGTTTTGCAAGTTTGAAATCACTCACTAGGAGCATAGACTATTTGTTCAAGGGTGTAGTTGCTGAAGAATGGATCAATCTCAAACAATCACCTTGACTCCATTCAAATACATCGAATGGAAGGCACATTAGAGGAAATTTGAGGTCTAAAATGGGCCTCGTAAGGAAAATAATAAAATAATAAAATAATATTTATTAATTTTGGAGGAAGAAAGGAAAAAAATATTATTTTTGTTCGTATTTTCAATATATCTCCCTATTTTTTTACTCAAATTTCAAGTGGGGTTCTCATTGGATGTGTAATTCAATTCCGCATCCAATGTGTACCCAAACTGCATACTTTTAACGGACCCCCCTACCCCAAATATAAGAAATACCTGAAAAAAGTATTTCTTGTTTTTTCAAGTATTTCAGGTTTTTGGGGTAGAGTGGTCTATCAAAAGTATGCAATGTAGGTACTCGTTGGATGCATAATTTAATTATGCATCCAATGATCACTCTTTCTCGAAATTTGAGTAAAAACACATGGAGATATGTTGAAAATACGAACAAAAATAATATTTTTTTTATGACAAATATGTCAAGTCAACCATTATAGTTGAATCATTTTAGTGAAAATATATTGGTTCTTGAATTCCAACTCACAAGAATTTATTGTTGGCTTGTTTTCTTATAAGGCCAATTTTAGACCCCAAATTTCCTCTAATGAGGATAAATATTTTTAAGAGGAGTAAATGCATCTACAGAGTGACCATGGAAAATGAAATTGAGCCTAATGTAGAAAAAAATAATATCAAATGAAATAATAGGAGAGATGAGGCATATGGTCTCTTATGTCTCGGCATTTCCAGAGACCTTCTATTTCATCTTAATGGTCTTACATCACTAAATGAATTTTGGGAGAAGCTTCAAGATCTGTTTGGGAATGAGTTGATTTCACTGAGTCCAAGCAACTTCAAATCCTTGAAAGTCTACTTCTCAAAATTCAAATCATTGGTTTTTCAAGTAAAACAATGTGGTATTGATAAACAAGATGAAAAACTAATCTTGGCCATCCTTTTGAAGCTTGGCCCTAATTACTCAGTATTTTTTTTGACCTTCCATTCCACCAAGTTTACTATTCAAAACTAGAAGATTTCATGGAATCCTTAACTCAGGAGCAAGACAAATTGGTCTTGATGGGAACCATCAAACATTCCAAAGATCAAGTTTTGATTACGTGATATTTCAAGGTGAATTCCAAAGATAAGAAGAAGGATAAAAAATCCTCCAGATAAAAAAGGAGACAAGTCCAAGTCTCAATAGGAGTCCTCAAACTCCAAGAAGAAGAACTTTCAGAAGAAGAAAGGTAAAGGTGAAGGTAGCAAGTGTGCAAACTATGGTAAGAGATTTCATCCTGAGAGATATTGCATGAATAAGAAGATAGATATGTTGACTCAAATCTTGGAAAAGAACAACATCTCCCTTCCTGGTGGTGCAAGCAAGAAGGAAGGAGGATCCATTTTCGAAGACAAGGAGAGAGGTCATGCCATGGTTTCAATCACTGTAATATATCCTTCCTTTATCATTGATTCTGGATATTCTAGGCACATGGTTTCAACAAATGAAGCCTTCGTATCCCTTCATGATTCGAAGGGTCCTAATATTTTGTTGGGAGATAACTCAGAAACTCAAAGTAAGGGTAAAGGTAGCATTGATTTTGACTATGGTTCGTTCAATAATGTTTTGTATGACTTAGGTCTTGCTTCTAATCTCTTGTTAATATACCAAATGACCCACATTGGGTGTCCTAAGAATTTTTTTTTCTCTCCAAATGAAGTTGAAATCTTTGATATTGCTAATGGTAGAGTCATTGCCAAAGTTCTTGGGAATAATAGTTCAAAATTTTATAGGTTCTCACACTTCATGCCTTTCTCTAACCCATCTTCCCTCCTCACCCATGCCAATGAAGAAATCAAAATTTGGTATGATAGGTTTGGTCATATAAAATATAAATACATTTCATATTTGTGTGAAAAATATATGGTTTCATGGTTTCCAAAGATATTTTTTTCAAAAGGAGTCTGTCAGGGTTGCATTATAGGAAAACATCCAGAGCATAAGTTTGAGAGAGTCAGTCATGAGCGAGCCTCTACACCTATTGAGCTCATCCACAGTGACATTGTTGGTCCTTTCCCTCATATTTCCATGATTCAATCTAATTATGTCCTTACCTTCATATATGAATTTTCAAGGTACTGTTGGGTTTACTTCCTTAAACTCAAGTCTAAATTTTTTGACCACTTCAAGGTTTTCAAGGCCTTGGTTGAGAACCAGTTTGGAAGGAGACTCAAGATCCCCATATATGAAAATGGTGTTGAATATGTAAAGTATGAGTTCATTAAATATTTTGAATATGAAGGTATCCATATTAAGCACTCTATTCCTTACACACTCATCAAAATGGTGTGGCCAAGAGGAAGAACATAAGTCTTAAGAAGATGGCTAGTTATCTGATGGAGTCTAAGAATTTTCCACCAAATTTTTGGGCTAAAGCTATAAACTATGCATCCTACATTGAGGATAGGTTTCCTCACAAGCATCTTGATGTAGTTACTCCTTTCAAAGCTTGGAGTGGGAACAAACCAAATGTGTCTCATTTCAATATTTTGGCTCAAGGGCATGGGATAGAATCCCACCAGATAAAAGGAGGGATTTGGAACCCAAAATTAAAGGGTTCCTATTTGTTGGGTATTATGAATATTACAAAGGGTATAATTTGATCAACATGAGCACTCAAAAATCCTTCATTTAAAGGAATGTTCAGTTTGAAGAAGAGCTTATGGTAGCAACAGAAATTGGAGCGTCCTCATCACCTCCTCCACCTTTGTTCGTAAGTGAAGGAACTAACAATATTTCTGATTCTAATATGTCTGAAAATCATGATTTAATTGTAGATAAAAACATCCCCAAAATTCCAAATTTGGCAGAAAATACCATATTCCAAGTAGTTGGGGAATTAGCTAGAAATACTAGTGATTCTAGGAGGATTAGATCTCAATTCGAGAGTGCCCTTTCTCTCAAGCACCATTTATTTAATGATAAGTTTTTTCTAATTATTTAATACAATCCAAATATATATGAAGAATCATGTGAACACCCAAGATGTAAAACAACCATGAAGGAGTAATTTCATTCCCTCCAAAAGAATGCCACATGGGAACTAGTCATTCTTTTCCCAGGGAGAAAGCTAGTCAATTGTAAGTGGGTTTTCAAAAATAAATTTGATTCTAATGGTTCTCCTCTAAAGTGTAAGGAAATTTTAGTGGAAAAGGGCTTATCCCAATTCCAAGTCATTGATTACAATGATATCTTTGCACCAGTTTCAAAGATGGGCTCCATAAGACTAGTTTTGGCCATTGTATCTTCCAAGCAGTGGGAAGTACATCACATGGATGTAAAGAGTTATTTCCTACATGGTGATATGAAATAAGAAATATATATGCAGAATCAACAATGTTTTGTTACTAATCCATCTCTTGTGTGCAGGTTGAAGAAATTATTGTATGGGATAAAAAAAGCTCCTAGAGCTTGGTATGCCAAGATTCATGGCTTTTTGCTATCACTGAACTATTGTAGATGCAAGTATGATCCAAATTTCTATTTGAATATGATTCATGTTTCCTTAATCATAATTGTATTGTATGTGGATGATTGTTTTATCACAGGAAGTTCCAATGAAGAAATTTTCTCCTTGAAGAGTGTAATGACCCATGCCTTCTCTATGACTGATTTGGGATTGTTAAGCCAATTCTTAAGGCTTGATATTTCTCAAACAGATCTTGGAATCAAGGTACATCAGTCCAAGTATGTTTCATACTGCTGAATAATTTCATAATGAATCATTTCAAACCAAGCAAGACTTCTTTCCTTTCAAGATTTAATCTTGAAAAAGCACAATCAACTCCATTGGAAAACAACACCCTGTATAGGCAACTGCTTGGTTGTCTTCTTTATTTGAATCACACTCAACCTGATATATCTTATGTTGTGAGTGTAGATTCTAGACACATGGATCAGCCTCATGAAATCCATTGGAGGTCATCAAAGAGAATCCTAAACTTTGTACAAGGAACAAAAGATCATGGGATTCATTATGTTGCACAATCTAGCCTAGAGTCAGTTGGTTTTACTAACTCTGATTGGGAAGGTGATAAAACTGATAGGAAATCAACGTCTGGATATGTTTTTATGCTTGTAGATGTACCAATTAGCTGCTCAAGTAAGAAACAAAGTGCAATTTCACTTTCATCTACATAGGTAGATTACATAGGAGCTGTGAATGAAACTACTCAATGTTTGTGGTTGCGGGAAATACTTGGAGAGTTTTTGATCGAGTCAGACACTTCTACAGTCATCTATTGTGAAATACAGAGTGTCATTCCAATATCAACTGATCTAGTACTAAGGCATCATACAAAACACATCGATATCCATATGCACTACATCAAAGGACTTGTGCATGATGGGTTCATTGATTTTCTCTATTACGCATCATCTGAGCAAGTAGCATACATCTTCAACAAGCTGTCTTCAGAGAGGAATTTCAGAAATATCAAGTCTTTACTTGGGATATATTATCATGTGGTGAATATAGATTGAATACCATATTTCATACATTTTTGTTCATGTCCACGCTTAAGGGAGAATTTTCCCCTTGTTGTTTTGCCTCTTTCCTTGTTTTGTATGGACATGCAGTATGTAAACGGTGACTAAGCCTTGTTGCTAGGACCTATATCTATGATATTTTATGATATTGTAAATAAATTCAGGATTAAGAGGGTTTTTTGGAATAATCGAAACCCATCCCAAAACTTAGGATAAAATAATTTTTTTTTTATTAATTTCGTAGGACCTACACTAGCTAGTTTGCACCGAATTCCATTTTTGAAGTCAAAGTTGCCAAAATTTCTTCCTTGAATGAATTAGAAATATATTGGATAAAATTCTGACAACTCTACAGTATTCCTAGATTGGAAAGTCCTCATTTTTTCTTTTTCAAGAGTTTCCATCTTTTCTGTAGTTTAAGGAAAAAGCTAAAGCTAGTTTTAAGGTAGTCTTCCTTGTTTTTGCACCAACTCACCTCCCTTATTTTCCTCATATAAAATAATGATAAAGTAAACTTTCCATCACTTATGAGTTGTACACAGTCATTCAAAAAATTCATCTTGACTTATATGGAAAGTGTTTTCTGCACCTATGGGGGATTTTGACTAGTTTAGTAAGCCTGCTTTTGTACTAATTTGAACAGAATTATAATTCTTTCAAATCCTTGGAGTATATACTTTAAGAGAATCCTATATCTATTTAATGATGGCTTATGTAAAATAATATCATCAACAGTTTATGGATTTTTCAATTTCCAGTCTCCTTATTGAGTGTTTCTTGCTTATTTTCAAGCAATTTTGTGATTTCAATTGTTCTAAGCTTGGGATTAATTTCCACACTCTTACACCCCTTTCCTATTCTAGAACAAAAATATTGGGAGATAATTTCCATGGATTTCATCACTGTTTTACCCAAGGTACTTGGTAAGGATTGCTTATTTGTAGTGGTCGATAAACTCACTAAATTTGCTCATTTCTTTTTTGTTACCACAACTTTGATTGCTGCAAAAGTGGTTGAGCTATTCTTTAAATAAGTTTTTAGATTTCATGGGTTTCCCAAGAGAATTGTTAGTGACAGAGATATCAGATTTTTAAGTGCATTTTTGCAAGAGCTCTTCAAAATGGAGGGGACAAATTTGACACCTAGCACAAGATATCATCCACAAACTAATGGGAAAATAGAGAGGGTGAATCAATTATTGGAAGGATACTTGAGGAACAATGTTAGTGGGTAGAAAAAAACATGGATCAAATGGTTGGGTGAGTTTTTCTACAATGCTACTTTTCATATGTCCATTGGCATGTATCCTTTAAAATAAATTTATGGTTATGATGCTTCCACTTTTATTGACCACATTTTTGGTGATAGTAGAGATCCAAAGGCTAATCATTGAATTGAAGAAAGTAAAAAAAAAATTGAAGGTTTTGAAAAATAACTTCCAAGTTGACAAAAATCAGTAAAAACAATATGCAGACCAACATGGAGTGGAGAGACACTTCCAAGTGAATGAATTGTTATATTTAAGGTTGCATTACTACAAACAAACCACCATAAAGGGTAAAGGTTCAGAAAATCTCAAACCAAGGTTTTATGGTCCCTACAAAGTGATTCAAAAAATTGGAGAACTAACCAATGAATTGGGGCTTCCAACAGGAAGTAAAATTCATAATGTATTTCATGTTCATATCTAAAGAAGGTTATAGGTCAACATATGTCATTTTAAGATACATTACCTCCCTTGGATGATGAAGGAAAACTTATTCTCATTCTGGACAAAATATTGAAAACAAGGGAAAGAAGGTTAAAGAATAGAACAATAAAAGAATACTTGGTACAATGGAAGGATTTTCCTAGTGAGGAAGACACTTGGGAATATGAACAAATTTTACAGCACCCAAACTTGGAAATGCTTGAGAACAGGTAATATTGAGTGGGTAGGATTGTCATGTCCCCAACAAAATGAGACTACTAGTTAACATTGTTTCACCAACCTACTAGTTACCTAGGTTAGGGTGGAGGCATGAAATCTTGCAATAATGGAGCTATCAGAACCCAAGAGAACATTAGTTTACCATATGCACATTAAATTGTTCATATAAATAATAAATATGGAGAAAATAAAGTTTCATTGCTTCATGAAGACACTTGAAGGTTCATGGAGACCTTGGGTGGCTAGATTCCTCCTTACACTTGTCATGACCTAACCCCAAATTTGGAATTATGAGGAATGGAATGTTCTTGGAAGGTGAAGAGGTGTCAAGTAAAATGTATTGAGACCAAGGATTTGAATGGGTAATGAGGAATAACTCCCCATGGAAGAGGAAGAGACTAGGTAGAAACTATGTGCCACTCGGAGAGAGATTCACTGTGCTTTATGACAACAATGATGGAAGATTCTATGAAAAAATCAGACCTTATTGAATACCTATTAAAATATGATATTTCATGGCTAAAAATATCCACCAAGTGGGCACATATCGAGGTTGGTGGCAGCAATTCGAATTTGGAGGAAGATTGAGGGATGAGGAGAAGGACAAGTGTCATAGGGGTTACTAAAAATCAAGGATGAGTTGGAGGAAGAATATGGGTGGGAATTAGACCTTCAAAGACCTTATGATAGTCATAAAAATATTTCATGAGGAAGGAGAATTGATTTTTATCATTTGATAAATTTACTTTGTCATTTTGGAAAGCACTAGCTTGTCCATTGCACGATGAGTGCTTAGTCTCCCTAATAGTGAGCCAATTTCGAGGGAGTTAGATTCTAATCCAAATTGGTTGTTGTAGAGGCCATACTAAACTATTATTTTTAGCTTAAAATATTTTTGTTATTGAATATAGGAGGATGATACAGTTTGGTATCTATCTCTTTCTCCATTCTCTCATTCCCCACCTCTCAATTCCCATGTTTCCACATATAGGCGAACTAGTGTGAATGATACTTATGCTTTGTTGATCTCATTTGATGAAAAATAATGGGTTGATTATGTTTGTCTCTATAATATTCTCCTCATACTCTCTGTAAGTCGAATTAACAGAAATACAAATGAAAAAATGTCCATAATTCCAAGCTATGGTTTGACTAGTTTCCATGTATTGGTTTCCATTTCAAAGGGAATGTGTATATGATGTGTGTTGGGGGGTTTATATGATGTTAATTATTTTTAGTAGGATATTTATGTGTTTTTTTATGTTCTATAATCCTCGTTCTTTGTGCTAAAGTGTTATAGCTGATTTTACCACACCTGGTAGATCACACTTTTTTGGCCTTCCATGTCCCTATGCAGACTCTTTAGACCCCATGGACTTATATTATACTTTGATGTTCCAAGATAATCCCAAAAAATCACCTATTTATACCTATACGTGACTTTTAAATCCATACTCGTGTGTATATGCAAATTTTGACCTCAAACCCACGTACATCATGATGTGTGCATAAAGACAAATATTTGGAGTTTTCCTCATATGAGTTTGAATATCTTGTCTCATGGATTTCCATATTCCTTGAAAATTCTTGGATTCGAACCTCCATTACCTATTAGGAGTGATATATATTGAGCCTCTTAGATACATTGAAGGAAGAGAAATTGAAGAGTAAGGAAACTATAGTCCATTGTTGCCTCGATTTTGCTTATACTGGATTATGCATCCCTTTGTCCCTTGGAGCACATAGTGTTCTTCCCAAGCTCTCCTTTTATTTATTAGATTGATATCAAGAGATGGAGGATTGAAGTGGTGGAGGACCAGGTGGAGGACTCGGTTTCTCCAATTCGCAGAAGTGTCAACAGAGTTTGTCACTATTGTATCTCTGTTTTATTAATAGAAATATATTTTCATGTCCAATACATGTGCATTTGAATACGAATATTGAATCCATGGATGTATTTAATTGCTTATACATGATTGATTATATATGCTCTAGTATCTCTAACACATTTATATATATCATGCTTGCTTTGTGTGTTGTTGTTGAGAGAAAATTATAATTACAATTGCATTGGAAAAGCTCAACGAGGATCTACTTCAACCGTCCGGAATAAGGTACGATTATATATCCCTTAGTGTTAGATTTTCTTGTTGTTCTTGCATATTGCGAAGGATTGATTCCTGGTGTCATACTGTCTGTTGTGGTACCCCCAAGCCATAGGAAGTTTCTCTCCATAACAAAATTGGTGACTCCACTGGGGAAGTTCCTAGTTGTTTTTGCTTTGGGGATTGCGTATACAATGTGCTTGAATTGCTCTTTATTTCTCTATTTCTGTGTCAGGTGTGGATGTATGTTTTTTCGACTAATTTTCTGTAGGAGTAATTTGACCTTGGATTATCAATTTCACCCATTTTTCTTTTTATACGCAAGTATTTACTACACAGTCGCGTATATACATGGTTTTCTCCTGAATTCTTACATTTGTACATTGGTTTAATGTGAACAGTCATGTATTCTTTTGTTTTGAGCTTTATTTGGAGGATTGAGTGTTGCTGGGTGAGTTTTGATGATTGCTGATTCTTCTTGGGTGTTGTTGGTGTTTGTATATAGTCTCTTTTTCTGACCAGAGACCCTTTTTATTTATTTTTAGTTAGTTTTTGTTCTTGCCATTCATTTATTCCTTTTTTGGGGGATTGGTGCATTAGGTCTCTTTTATCTTGGTGCCTTGCTTGGGTGTTTTTTGTGAGTGGTTGCAGGGTCTGAGAGTCATAGAGTCTATTATTTATTTTATATCTCATTTATTTCAAAAAATACAAAAATTATTTGCTTTTGCATACTTATGCATTCTTTCTTTTTTACACTTGCATGGTACTTGCATTAGGTTTGCTTATTGAAATTATAGTCAGGTTTTCATTTAGGAATGATTCCATTTTCATTTGAAGGAAAAACTTGCATCTCATGTAGTGGCATACCCTATTTTTTCATTCGACAAAATTGCACTTGGCATTGTTGGTTAGGTGTGCATATTTATTTCACTGCTGAGTCACAATATCATTAGTTGCATGGCCATTTCCATTTGATTAATCATAGCCATTAAAATCAATGCTTAATTAAAATGAACTACACATTTTTCTTTGATAGGGTTCACCAAGAAGATTAGGATTTAGAGTCTTGGAATAGTTCATTGTGAGTTAATTCTTGAAGACTACTAAACACAACAAGTAGGTGTATGTCTAGGTGAGGGAGAGAAATACTTGGTATAATTAGTGTTTCTTAGAAATATCCTCTTACATTGGAGTCAAGCATGAGGAAGCACACATGATTGTGATTGCGATAGACCTTGGTCACTTTCTGTGAGTGCCAGAGATATTTACAGGATCGTATTGATATCTAGGAGATTTTGAGGTACTAGTTGGTGCTTTCGAGATTCGGGATTTGCTACCCTTCCCATACGGTCGATCCTGCCTATGACTATCCTCCAAATAATTGGTTATATTAGGGTGACCTTAGTTTCTTTACCTAGGTATCGTAGGGGGTACTTGCAGAGGTTATTATGTAGGTTTCTTGGCCAGGTAGGAGTCAGAAAGAACAGACGCTTTATGCATTGAAAAGGGACACTATAATTGGTTACAAACCTCCACTTGTAGTGCATGAGAGCCTCAAGCCTCTCCCATGCAAGGCATACCTGCTGCATTCGAGAGCTCACATATCCTCCCCTTGGTTTGCTTATTTTTTGGCTGTAGATTTTCTTAGAAGTGTGCTCTATGTACGCTATATTTCTTACGGTTGTGTATTTAGATTGAGTATTTTTCTTTTGTTAAGTCATAGTGGATTCGGGTGTGGCACCCCTCTGTTCTCATCGTTTAGCGGGTCTTTCTCCTTCTATGTCTTCCCCTCCTTTGGGAGAGAGAACTATACATACCGGGTAGACTAATTCTCACTTTGATTCACACACATATCTCACCATGATTCACCATGGGCCTTTGATCTTGGAGCGTCTCACTTATCCACCTTTCATGTCAGAGGTTCAACATTCAAGCACATATGGGACTCTGGTAGGATCCGACCACCATGTGGCTAGGGAATCACATGAATATTTATCATAATTTCCAAAATACATAAACACATGCCATTGGTATTGGTCACATAATACGAGTGGTGAGACTCACCATGCACCCACTAGCACTAAAACAGTTAGGTATGGCATGCTGGACCTTCCCGAGACTGATCTGGCACCCAATGTTGGATCGAGTGTTGACCCTGGTGTTGCATCTGGGGGCACTTCCATTCCTTTCTAAGAAGAGAGATTTTTTAGTACTAGTCATATTGCACCTTCCATCCCTATGGTGGGAGTACCTTCACACATGCATCCTAGGACTAGAAATGTCATTCTTGTTCATGGAACTGATCCTAGAAATGTGAATATTGGGGTCACAAGTTACATCTCTTCCCATGTTCCATCATCTTCAACACCGGTTCCTTCAAATGCATTTTTTATGACACATCCTCCTCCTAACTCACATGGTCCTTTGGGCTGGAGTTCTACCGTTAGCCATGTTCATCCCGTGTCTACTCACACCGTAGTGTCACAAGGCCATGTTCCTCCTTATGTGTCAACCAGGGATGTACCATCTTATGGAGAGTATTATTGCCAGTCTTATGTACCACCTTAGGGAGCGTCTTATGGACAAACTTATACACCTTATGGGTCTGGGTATCAACCCGCTTATGATCCAGATTTATACAGGAACGCAACAGAATACACAAATAACCATAGAAACAAATATGCAGTGGAAATAACACTTCATTTCATTAATCAATAACTAAAACTTGTTTACATACAGAATGGGAATAAACTAGCTAGAGTGCTGGTAGCTTATCTTTGAGAAGAGATGTGGTGGCTACATGCCTTTGAACTCTGTTTTACAATGAGGCTCGAATTCCTATATATTATTGAGAAACAAGGAAACCCTACACATCCAAAAACCTAACCCTAGGAGGTGAAACGCCTTAATGTGGGCCCTGTTGGGTAACTTCGTACATCAATTTTCCGGGGTCGTAACTTTAGCATACTACCTCCGTTTGACGTGCATGATACATCGTTAGAAAGATATATTTAAGAACTACATCCATAAACAAAAAATATGAATTCTAGAACAGATTCATATTTTCCTGACCATTTGATGCCAAAAAAACATCGTTTAGGGCCTCAAAACGGCTCCAGAAGTTTAGGACCCGTAAACTGCCAAAAATAGTAAATTGTGCTACAATTAAGGAAACTAGAAAACTGAAAGAAACAATGGTGGGGGTCCAAGAGGAATAGGTGGGTGGCCACCAATATCCTCCTGGATTAGCTTATCAGTCTCCTAACTATGGATTTGTAGCATCCCAACCTTAAGGTAGTCCAAACTATAATATGCATCCCTATATGGGTCAAATGGGAAGAGGTTACTATCCCACTGGCTAAGGCCATGATGTTTATAACAATCAAACCTATGTGAACCAGCCTTATCAAGGATATTGGAATCAAATGGATAAACCTAGGCTCCCTTTCCATGCGATGTTGAATTTACCTGAATTGTCGAGATTGAAAAATGACCTGGTATCTCATGACCCAGCATGGCTGGTCATTCCCGCCAAGCTTCCTTCAAACATTCCCAAGTTCGAAGGTAAGTCTAGTGAAGACCCTGGTGAGCACGTCGTGAATTTTCACCTGTGACGCTCTTCAAACTCATTGAATCATGATTCGGTTTGTTTAAGTCTATTTCAATGCACCCTCATGGGTCCAATAGAGAAATGGTATATAGAGTTGTGTGGGGGGGATTATATGACATTTAATGACTTAGCTATGACTTTTCTCAATAACTTTCAACTACCATGCATTACGATTCTGATACTAAACTCTTGTCGACATTTCGGTAGGACAAAGACACGCATATCTCTGATGACATTCAAGAGTGGCGTAGATGGAAGAAATTGATTAAATCCTTCATTCCACTAGATTTCCTTTTGAATTGGTTCCTCAAGTATTTATTGCCTTATATAGAGAAGGATGTTTCCACATCCAAAGTGAAGAATGAGGAATAAGATGTCGTCCGAGCTCAAGAGTTAGATTTGATTTATGCTAAATCTGGGCTCTTGTATGAGATAATACTGAATGCACCTAGATCCAATTTCGAACCTAAGTTTAATCCTGGGCCACATGTTGATGGAATTGTTGGATCTGCAAATGATAATCTTGTAGACTCATGTTGAGGCCTAGAAAATCCCAGGTAACAATAGTTAGGGAATCTCCCCAATAAACGTTCCCAACTAGCCCATTATTGTTTGGTATGGGGAATCCGTCCGGTTTACGGTCCGGCTACAGTAGGTCAAGTAACAAATTAAAACGTTTTACTGGTTATGGCCCAGTCCACCGTGTATATTTTTAGTTTTTTTGTGTTTAAGTATGATGTGCAAGTGCCTATCTAAAAATGCAGATTAATAGAGATAACGAGTAGTGTCACAATGTGATGCGCTCTCATCTTAACTCTCTCACATCTAAATCACACAGCAAGAAACTAAATTTAACTAACTAACCTATCCCTAGGGAGAAAAATTATTAGTTATCAATGAGTAATGTATTTTTGTGCATGCATTAAGAAAAATTACAGATAGTTGTTACTTATTTCAAAACACATGAACATTAATAGAAATATGAACAACAAGATAGCTTATTGTTTATGACAACTTTCATTATGCACAGTGGAACTTTCATAGAATAAACTAGAGTGCATTCATAACATGAACATAGATTCAATGAGTTAGAATGATCTCACAGTTAATGGACATAAGCTGAAAATGAAATAGTTCACATTCAACTAATCCATAGCAAAGCATTTGAAACATTCCACCAAGCTTTCTCCAGTAGCAAACCTGTAATTCTTTATTGCAAAAGGAAATAGTTCTTCTTACAATATACTCTCACAAATGATCTGGGAAAAAGTCCTCTCTACATATAAACTCTCCTTTATTTATACAAAAAATCAAAACCTTTGGGCTGCCCCTCGATGACCATTGGGCTTCCTCAACCTTTCAGTTCCAAAATTTTGCCTTGTAGTATGTGATCATAATTTGTACAATATGTTACATTTTAAAATAAAATTTAAGAGCACTTTATGAACAGGGACCAGCTTGGTCGCTGATTAACTTTTTCCAAGCCTGGGCCTCTGTTGCTATCGATATGCTAAGTAATCTGCTGATATTTTTGAGATCATGTTAATATCAGAACCTCACTTTCTTCTTCTCTTTTCTTTATCTCTTCCTTCCTTCCTGCTTCCTCTACGGCTCTCTTTCTTTCTTCTTCTTCATTCTTCAGCCAAATCTCTATCATAAACATAGCATGTTCTTAGGCCATTAAGATTTTACCAAAATAACAAAAACTGTATCAAGCTATTTACCTCCTCCATATGCATTCTGTAGAATAATTATACACAGTATTAATGCATGAAAAGAAAATGACAAGGAAAAAGCAAATCTTGCAAATTTGTGTCTTAAAATCTTCTAAGTACAATGTCTGTAACCAAAATCACAACCCTGATAGAATAGACTCTTTATGAACCACATTGCCTCTACTGCTAATCTCCAAAACACTAGACTCTGCATTATGCTCCTCGTCGTGGAAAACCATGAGTGGACCAAAACATTGCAAACCTCTGCTGTCCCCCAAAAATAGGGTCAACACATACAAAAACAAGGAAAAAAATGTGGGTTTCAACACGGATAAAAGATAAAATACTGCTTCGTACGTATATAACCATCGGCGCTCGGAAGCACTAGATGCCGGGAAAAATAGTCCTATTCACAGCCACAATGGCGAACTGTGAACACACTAAGGGTCACGTGAGACGCTAAACCTGTCGACGTCGGAAACTCTTAACACTAAGTTTCGAAGCTTCAAAATGAAGCATTTCCATAGTGTCGGTGATCGGAAGCTCTAAAAGCTAAAGTTCAGTAGTTGACAACACTAAACATGGGGGGAATAGTCCACTAGATAGCTGCAATGGCGGGTGACAAACCAACTATGGGTCTCGGTAATCATAAAACCGTCGGCGATCGAAAACTCTACATGCTATGGCTCGGTGAATCACACCTCAATATCTCCGCAGTGTCGACACTTCACAACTAAATGCTTCGACAGTGTTGGAAATGCCAAGCACTATTATCACGGTGATTGTGTATCAGCGATCGGAAGCATTAACAACTAACTCCCACAACATAGTATCAACGAGATATAAAATAACCGTTCAACTTACTTTGTCAGTGATCAGAGAGACTAATCACTATAGCATCAGAAATTCAAACCACAACATTCTTCGTAATGTCGGCGATAAAAAAAAGTATTATTGCGACTAAAACAGCATCGGAGCTCAGATGTCTAAGTCATCGGCAATCAGAGAGACTAATCACTACAGCATTGACTTTCAGAAACACTATTCTCCAGGTCACTTATCAATTTTCCTCTGAAACATCGACGTCGTAGAGAACTAAAACTCTGACAGTGATAAAACAAAATCACTGACAGTCAAAATAAAAAAATATGAGAAATAAAACAAAGGAGATGAAGTGCATCGGCGAAAAATAGAACTAATCATCAGGACGTTCATTGTTTTCCTTCCAAAACATCCGCGGCATAGAATACTAATGCCCCGATTCATTCTTCAACCGAATTTCGACAGCGATAAATAAAATCATCGAAAAATAAAAAATGTTAAGAACTCTTCGCAGGGAAACGACAATACTAGATCATTTAACCTTCGAAATAGCAGAGAAAAAATAGTTAACGAAAAATCAAATGTTAGGTTCCACAGTCTTCTATGTTTCTGACCTCAAAGATCAATTTAAGTGGAAAAAAATGGACTTCCAGGACAGATTTAAAGAAATCAAACAAACCTGGGCTAGATAAAATCGAAAAAAGGGTCCAAAATTTTAAAAATTTGGGAAAAAAGTTTGCAGCTGCAACAATTGGAAACTACCTGGTGAACACAGATCTCTGGACAACTTCTTATTTGAGCAATAGTCTATTTTGACAATGAATACTAACATGCCAAATTCTTCTAAATGCCTGGATTTCCCAAATGGCAGATATATGTACTTTAATCATTGATGATAGTCCAATTCAGGGATAATGGGAACCAAGATTTCAAAGTCTAGAAAACTCTTTTGAGGCCAGGAATATGAGTTTCATTTTTACCTCTGTCTTCGAGTAGATCCCATATTGGACACCACAGGATTGTAACATATGGTAAACGAAAATATTTGTTTGTTCCTCATTCCCATGCCATTTTGCACTTTTGTGCTTTTAGACTTTTTGTCCTTTCTGAGTCCTCCTGCATGCCTTCTTTCTGATTTTTTTTATTTAGGCTCCTCTATCCATAGTGTCCTTTTGTGTGAGAGATGTATTTAATTTTCAGCTCATGGACGGAGAAGAACTTTGGCAATCTTGTACTCATATGGTTCAATACTTTGTTTTGATACATATTTCTTTCATAGGATATTTTGACTCTTATTTTCCTTTTGGATTTCAATTCTTGGCATGGGATCATTTAAATATAATATACTATTTACCTTGCTTCCTCTCCATGGTCTTTTGTTGTCACCCCCTAAGACATTTTTTAAATGTGAGATGATTGAGCCTCGAAATAGTATTTCAGACCTTTTGATCTTGAGTTATTTTACAAGGATTTAGTAGGACTTCAATGTGTTCATAGCCATTTAGAAAAAGTGCTGAACTAGAAGAATTTCTTTCAAATAAATCATTAGTACACAGTCTTATAACCAAGGATTTTAGTTAATCCAGAAGTCTGATGAACTCCATGCAACCAAAGGTTGTGCTTTCTTTATTAAAATCAATTAAACCCTAACTAAACAAACAAAAATCAACAAATCAAAACTAAAATAAAACAAACCAATCAGTTTATTTATGTACAAGATAACCAAGAAATAAAATCAATAAAAATAAAGTTTGAGAACTAAACCATTAACTGGTAAGTTCTCTTCCCACCCCTGTAAATATAGAAACTTGTGAGTTGAGGGCTAAGCTTGAATGCAATTTGAAAAGAACCTACCCATTATCTAGTTCTACTGAACTTGAATTAAAAACTGCATCTGAAACTAAATCTACTATTTTACAGTCAATCTCATCATCCTATGAAAATCGAAGGAGATCGGGCTGGGTGTCTAGTGTACTACTGGCTTCTTCAGCTAGGTAATTTCCCAATTCCAATTCAATGAAGTAATTTCCCAACACAGAATTCACTGGTTCATTTTTTCCCTCCAACTGAGTAACATTGTACTTCATCTTAGGCTCTCTTAATATTTTTATCTGATTGGGACTTCCCTTTTGAGGCAACCATAGATGTGACCAATCTGATGCGAAGTATCCATCTAGCCTTGTCGACTAGTCTCGACTCAAAACAAGTCCATAAACATTAGGTATGTCTTCTAATACAATATCAATGTACTGACATACCTTCTCATTTGCAGATAAGCAAATTAGAATATCTTCCATTTCTCCTATTACTTTCATAGTTGTCCTGTCTAATTGAATAACCTGCCAAGTGGATGGTTTAGGATGTCCATTAATTCTCTTGTAGACTGAAAGTGGCATAACATTGATTGATTCCCCTGAGTCTACTAAATAGTTATGCACATTATAGTTGAAAATCTCAAAAGTTAGGAGAAATGGTGGGGTTTTAAACTTATACTTACCTCCCACACTTGCTTCAACAACTTCTTCTTCAGGTTGGTTGTCAGTAGGAAGCTCTTCTTCTGGTACTTCAAGTGCTTTTAATAATTTTTCTTTCTGCTGAGGTACATTACACATTTCAAATAATGAGATCTTTGCCTTAGCCTTTTTAATATCTTCCACAATATCATACCCCATCTCAGGTGCTTTGAGATTCTTCTTGACATTATCAACCTTGTCTTCAATAGGCTTAACAGGCATGTTAATTTTCTGTGGGTCTTGACTTGAAATGGTAAATTCAGGTATTTTAACAGTTGTAGTGTTCTTCTGTATCTTCTTCATATTTTCCTGAAGTTTCTTAATATTTGGAAGTATTGAATTGTCTTCTTTTAACAAACCCTGGCTTCTTGTTGTCACATTAGTTTTTGATGTTTCCTCTTGTTTAAGAGAATCTTCCTCTTCTGTATCAAACTTTGAGACACAGTCCCATAAAACCAAAGTATCCTCTTCTTGTTTTCTTGTGTATTGATTGTCCTTTTCTTCCTCCTTATCAGCTTCTGTTAATTTGGAGTCCAATAACTGATTCATTACCAACGTCATAGAATTGATCCACTGTGGGCAGTTCTTTTCAGAATGAGACTGCTGATGAAAGGTACAAAAATTATCCATGCCTACATCAGTTAAATTCATTGCTGCAGGACTGTGTGGAGGATTTTTAGGTTGATTGTTGTCCTCCCACTTTTTATAGTAACACTTATATGGTTTGTGAGCCTCTCTTTCCCTCTCTATATCTATCACTTTGTTGGATAGCTTCTGCATCATCTTCACCATCCCTTCAAAATCTTGTGATCGCTCATCCTTAGGCTTAGCTAGTAATAAAGGTTTCTTAAAAAAAAACATTTCTTCTGACTGCACAGGATAATTCTCTATGCTCTCTATCTCAGCCTCTACCCTCTCAGCTTATTCATAGGTTTCCGATAATGTAGGTTTTACTGATATCTTAGCAAACATGGCCAAGTCAGGCCCTAGAGCTGAAGTATAATATTCAATCAGAACCTTTTCAGATGGCTTATCAGCTGCAGTAAATTTTTTTAGATAAGCAGTAAATCTTTGAGTGAAATTATGCACTTTTTCCTTCCTTTCTTTCTTTAAAGTGCATAGCCCTTTCATTAAAGCTACATGAGTTTTCTAAACTGCATATTTACTTCTAAATATTATCTCAAATGTGTCCCAGTTTGTGATTGAATTTGCAGGAAGAGAAAAATACCATGACGCCGATGCTCCTTTCAGGGTGTGTGGAAACAATCTACAGACCACATCTTCATGCTCTCCTGCTCGTAGTCCTTCTATAGCCAAGTAAAAACTTTACAAATGATCATCTACTGGAATATTTTCTCTTTGGTCAAACTTAGGAAACATTTTGTCAAAAGCTTGAGGAAAATCATGCAAGGGAGCTGCCAGGTTTAAAGGTGACCTAGCCTTCCAACCAGGTGGTGGATTTGGTTGCATTTACATGAGCCATGATTTTGAGTGGAGAATGAGGTGGTGACTGAACAAAGGTATGAATAGGTGAATAGTAAGGTGTATCTGGATTCAATTGATTTAAAGGTTGGTCAACTTCCTGTAAGGCTACTTCTACCAGTTCTTCAAGGTATTCTACCAACACTGAATCTTCTAATTTAGGAAAATCTTTATTTTGATATTCTCTTCTAGGTAAGAAAAAAATGATAGGTAATCCTCCGATATTATTTGCATATGCCCTAGTAATTCTTCTCAGATCATCAACCACTTCCTTATCTACAGGATATAGATACCCTTTCCCTTTATATTCAGGAGTGGATGTGTGAAACAAACTACTTTCAGAACTGTCACTGGTGGAGTAATTTCGAGGAAATGAATTTCCTCAGCAGCCATCCCTGCACTAGTGGCCCTCCTTCTAGCACCAAAATTTTTTGAGTCCTGGAAAATAGCAGGTAACAACAGTTAGGGATTCTCCCCAATAAACATTCCCAACTAGCATGTTGTTGTTTGGTATGGGGAATCCATCTGGTTTACGGTCCGACTACCGTAGGTCAAGTAACAAATTAAAACATTTTACCAGTTATGGCTCGGTCCACCGTGTTATAGCGGATTTCACCTCACTAGGTGAATCACACATTGTATGGCCTTCCCCTATCCCGCTGCAGACTCATTATTCCCTATGGACCATTTATTGTCTTTTGATGTATCATTGACCATCCCTAAAAACATTAGAAAAATGATATACGCGGCATTTTCCCCGATAACCGCATACATACGTGGATATTCCCTCTATAGTCATGTACATCGGGATGTGTGCATAATCCAAAACTGTTGGACCGTTCCTTGCCTTGAATCCGACTCATATGACTCCTGGCCTTCCATATGCCTTGAGATCGCACAGATTCGACCTTTCAGTATCACTTTGGAAAGCTATATAAGGAACCATTGAGACATTGAAAACAAGAAGAGAGAATTGAGAGTACTGAAACTATAGTCCATTGTTGCCAGAACTATACTTGAGTATGCATCCCTTTGTCCCTTTGGAGCACTGTTGTGTTCTTCCCAAGCTTGCCTTTGTTTGTGAGCTTGCTATCGGAGTGATGGAGGATTGAGGTGGTGGAGGCCCAAGTGGGGGATTCAGTTTCTCCGGTTCGCAGACGTGCCGTCAGAGGTTGTCACTTGTAATCTCTAATCTATATTAATAGGAATATCTTTTCCTGTCTAGTAATGTGTATTTGAATGAATGTTGCATCCATTGGAATATGTCAAATGCTTATACATTATTGATTATATATGCTAGAATAGATCTAACACCATGAAATATAGTATGCTTGTATTGTTTACTTGTTGTTGAGGACGTGCTATAACAATTCAAGCTGAAGATTGGAAAGCTCAACGGGGATCTACTTCAACCGTCTGGAATAAGGTACGAGGTTTGATCCTTTAGTGTTAGATGTTTTTATTTCTATTGCATATTGTGAAAGATTGATTTCTGGAGTCTAGCTGTCTGTTGTGGTACCCCAAGCCATAGGAATTTCTCTCCGTAACAGAATTGGCGACTCCACTGGGGAGTTCCTAGTAATTGTCCTTTGGGGGTTGATCTTTTGGCATTCAATGTATTTGAAGTGCTCTCTCTCTCTTGTTTCTGTGTCGGGTATGGGGGCATTTATGCCTGGTAGAGCCTGATTGGTGTGAATTTAGTCTCAGCCTGTCTGTTTGCCTGAATTTTTTGCATCTTTTTCTTCCTGTACACGGGTTTGTCATTTACAGTCGCGTATACATGCGGGTTCCTCTGGAATTTCCGCGTATACATGCGGGTTCACTGCGCACAGTCGCGTATACCCTGGTTTTTTACCTTTTTGTGGAAGATTGTGGATTGCTGGGTGAATGTTGTTAGTTGCTAAGTCTCCTTTGGCACTGCCTGAGTCTGTTAAGGCCTCTGTTTTTTACCAGAAACATTTTTTTTTAGCCTAAATTTTTTTTTTGGAAAGTTCTTGTCATGGCATCTTTGATTTTTTGTTTGAGATTAGTGCATTAGAGTCCTTTTGCCTTAGTTCTTTGCTAGAATGTTGTTTATGTGTCCTTGCAGAGTTTGGGGTGGTTAGAATCATTCTCTTGCTTTTTGTATCTCTTTATTTTCAAAAAATCCTAAATATTTGCTTATCATCATGCATTGCATTATGCATTTTGCATTGTACTTGCATTAGATCTAGATTTGCTTTGGAGTAATAGTTAGGAATTCATATAGGGAAATTTGCATTCAGCATTTGAAGAAGAAATTGTGCATTCACGTAGTACGCATACCCTATTTTCATGGACACAATGCATTTGCATTGATTGTTAGATGTGCATTTTACTTCTTGTTGTGTCATAACACCATTAGTTGCACGGCCATATCCTATTTTTGAGTAAATAAAGACAAACTAAAATCAACGCTAAATAAAATGAATTACACTCTTTTTCTTTTTAGGGTGCACCAACAAGCTTAGGTTTTAGGATCTTGGAATAGTTCATTGAAAGTTAATTCTCCAAGATCACTAAAATACAACAACTAGGTGTCTGTCCAGGGAGTGTGTGAAATCCTTTATATAACTAGCGTTCTCAGGAAGCTCCTCTCAAAAGGGATTCAAGCACTAGGAAGTGTGAGCGGTTGTTGATCGGGATAACCCCTGGTTGGTAACTGTGTAGCACCGGCGATATAGCCAGGATTGTATTCGTATTTGGGGGCTCTTTCGGGAGTTTCGGGCTTTGCTACCCTGCCCATACGGTCAATCCTGCCTGCGACTGTCCGCCTGAGCGTTGATTATATCGAGGTGACCTTAGTGACCTTACCTAGGATATCGAGGGGGTACGTGTAGAGGTTATTTTGCATGTGTCCCGGCCAGGTTGGGGTCGGACAGCACAGTCGCTATACGCGTTGAAGCTGAGGGCCACTATAATTGGTTACGTACCTTCGCTTGTAGTGTATGGGAGTTTCGAGCCTCTCCTAGGCGAGACATACCTGCTGCATTCGGGAGCTCACATATCCTCCCCTTGGTTTGCTTGTATTTTGGCTGTAGATTTTCTTAGGAGTGTGCTCTTTGTGCGCTAGTTGGCCTTTGGGATCGTGGTTACTTGAGTATATTTATGCTCTCTTGAGTTTGGGTCCTTTTATTTTCGTCATGCCTGATATCTTGTCACCCGTCCTTGGTCCTAGTACGGACACTGGTGTTAGACTTGGGGGCATCACAACCCCTTACCGTGCTCGTTGATTTGGGAATGGTCATATTCCACCCTCTACTTCATTTGTGGAGGCCTTTTATTCCCTTCGCTCGGTCTTTACACCAGTGGTCACCCTCATGGGGGGTGGTAGTGGATGCGTGAATGTTGGGTCTACACCTTACTTTCCTTTTTATGTCCCATCGTTCACCGCATTGTTTCCTTTGGGTGCTATTGTCATGATCATCCCTCCCTATATCCTATAGTTTGGATTCTATATTGACTATTTTGGGGGTTTTGGACTAATATGGTTGTCATGTAGGATCCAATTTTTGTACACTCTCTCCGAGGTTTTGACCTGTTCGTTCCTATCATAGGTATTATGTCTGAACTGGCATATAGGTTAGGATTTCACATCCGCTTGCACTTATGCATTGCCTTATGACCATTCCATCTTAACCTTAGGTACGAACCCATTCCATGGTATCACGGAACCTTCATGCTGCTGTTAGAAGTGGTACTATGTGAATGGTAGAGCTTTCCTTTACATGGGTGCCCTAGTTAGATCCCTTTTTCATTTGGTACCCATGCTGTGAGTCCTCTCTTAGGTTCGGGAGTCCGTTGTATAGTATTGCCATGACATTTAGCAAGAGCCTCATACTCCTCTTGATCTTATGCTGGCCTGTATCCCTCCGAACTCCCCTTATATCGAGTTGTGAATGAATTATCATGAGCTTTTCCTGTCTTATTGAGCTTTATGTCGACTCCCCTGACATTGCATTTCAGCCATATAGCCCGAGCTTGTCTCATGTCTATCCATGCAGAGCCTTTATTTATATCTTTTGCAGCTTGATTCCCTTTTTTACCGGGAGGGGATTTTCCCCCGAGTGTCGATATCCTACACATGTATCCTTGCATTGAGCATAGGTATGTTCCACTGCTTGGAACTAGTTTGTTTTCCTTTATGACACTCGTCTCCTCCTAGTTTGTAACTATAAAGCTAGTTTATTCTTTTTTCAAGCTTTTCAAATAACTGAAAAAAC
>LPNX010792684.1:405230-430745 GCA_001517045.1 Pseudotsuga menziesii | reverse complement strand
GGTATTATGCTGATTGGGTGGCTGGTCTTCCATTTGGGTACCTTCATCACTTCACTTCTGGGATGGACTTATAATGTATTTCGGCCATCGTATAACCCCCTTGATCTCATACATTAGGGGACATCTGTTATAGCGGATTTCACCTCACTAGGTGAATCACACATTGTATGGCCTTCCCCTATCCTGCTGCAGACTCATTATTCCCTATGGACCATTTATTGTCTTTTGATGTATCATTGACCATCCCTAAAAACATTAGAAAAATGATATACGCGGCATTTTCCCCGATAACCGCGTACATACGTGGATATTCCCTCTATAGTCGCGTACATCGGGATGTGTGCATAATCCAAAACTGTTGGAACGTTCCTTGCCTTGAATCTGACTCATATGACTCCTGGCCTTCCATATGCCTTGAGATCGCACGGATTCGACCTTTCAGTATCACTTTGGAAAGCTATATAAGGAACCATTGAGACATTGAAAACAAGAAGAGAGAATTGAGAGTACCGAAACTATAGTCCATTGTTGCTAGAACTATACTTGAGTCTGCATCCCTTTGTCCCTTTGGAGCGCTGTTGTGTTCTTCCCAAGCTTGCCTTTGTTTGTGAGCTTGCTATCGGAGTGATGGAGGATTGAGGTGGTGGAGGCCCAAGTGGGGGATTCAGTTTCTCCGGTTTGCAGACGTGCCGTCAGAGGTTGTCACTTGTAATATGTGATCTATATTAATAGGAATATCTTTTCCTGTCCAGTAATGTGTATTTGAATGAATGTTGCATCCATTGGAATATGTCAAATTCTTATACATTATTGATTATATATGCTAGAATAGATCTAACACCATGAAAGATAGTATGCTTGTATTGTTTACTTGTTGTTGAGGACGTGCTATAACAATTCAAGCTGAATATTGGAAAGCTCAACGGGGATCTACTTCAACCATCCGGAACAAGGTACGAGGTTCGATCCTTTAGTGTTAGATGTTTTTAATTTCTATTGCATATTGGGAAAGATTGATTTCTGGAGTCTAGCTGTCTGTTGTGGTACCCCAAGCCATAGGAATTTCTCTCCGTAACAAATGTGTGAAACAAACTACTTTCAGAACTGTCACTGGTGGAGTAATTTCAAGGAAATGAGTTTCCTCAGCAGCCATCCCTGCACTAGTGGCCCTCCTTCTAGCACCAAAAATTTTTGAGTCCTGGAAAATAGTAGGTAACAACAGTTAGGGATTCTCCCCAATAAACATTCCCAACTAGCCTATTGTTGTTTGGTATGGGGAATCCATCTGGTTTACGGTCTGACTACTGTAGGTCAAGTAACAAATTAAAACGTTTTACCAGTTATGGCTCGGTCCACCGTGTATATTTGTGGTTTTTTTGTGTTTAAGTATGATGTGCAAGTGCCTATCTAAAAATGTAGATTAATAGAGATAATGAGGAGTGTCACAATGTGATGCGCAGGTTCTTACCTCTCGTCTTAACTCTCTCACATCTAAATCACACACATCAAGAAACTAAATTTAACTAACTAACCTATCCCTAGGGAGAAAAATTATCATTTATCACTGAGTAATGTATTTCTGTGCATGCATTAAGAAAACTTATAGATAGCTGTTACTTATTTCAAAACACATGAACATTTATATAAATATGAACAACAAGATAGCTTATTGTTTATGACAACTTTTATTACTCACAGTGGAAATTTCACAAAATAAGCTAGAGTGCATTCATAACATGAACATAGATTTTATGATTTAGAACGATCTCATAGTTAATGGACATAATCTGAAAACAAAATAGTTCACATTCAACTGATCCATAGCAAAGCATTTGAAACATTCCACCAAGCTTTCTCTAGCAGGAAACTTGTAATTATTTATTGCAAAAGGAAATAGTTATTCTTACAATATACTCTCACAAATGATCTAGGAAAAAGTCCTCTCTACATCTAAACTCTCCTTTATTTATACAAAAAATAAAAACCTTTGGGCTGCCCCTCAATGACCTTTGGTCTTCCTCAACCTTTCAGTTCCAAAATTTTGTCTTGTAGTATGTGCTCATAATTTATACAATATGTTACATTTTAAATTAAAATTTAAGAGCACTTTATGAAGAGGGACTAGCTTGGTCGCTGATGAACCTTTTCCAATCCTGGGCCTCTGCCGCTATCGATCTACTAAGTAATCTGCTGATATTTTTGAGATCCTATTAATCTCAGACACTCTCTTTCTTCTTCTCTTTTCTTTATCTCTTCCTTCCTTGTTTCTTCCTCTGTGACTCTCTTTCTTTCTTCTTCTTCATTCTTCAGCCAACTCTCTATCATAAACATAGCATGTTCTTAGGCCATTAAGCTTTTACCAAAATAAAAAAAACTGTATCAAGCTATTTACCTCCTCCATATGCATTCTGTAGAATAACTATACACAGTATTAATGCATGAAAAGAAAATGACAAGGAAAAAGCAAATCCTGCAAATTTGTGTCTTAAAATCTTCTAAGTACATTGTCTGTAACCAAAATCACAACCCCGATAGAACAGACTCTTCATGAACCACATTGCTGCTACTACTAATCTCCAAAACACTAGACTCTGCACTATGCTCCTCGTCATGGAAAACCCTGACTGGACCAAAACATTGCAAACCTCCGCTGTCCCCCAAAAATAGGGTAAACGCATACAAAAACAAGGAAAAAAAAGCGGGTTTCAACACGGATAAAAGATAAAATAATGCTCTGCACGTATATAACCATCGGCAGTTGAAAGCACTAGATTCCAGGAGAATAGTCCTATTCACATCCGCAACGGTGGATAGTTAACACACTACGGGTCCCGTGAGACTCTAAACCTGTCGATGTCGAAAACTCTTAACACTAAGTGTCAGCACTTCAAAACTAAGCATTTTCGTAGTGTCGATGATCAAAAGCTCTAAAATCTAAAGGTCGAAAATTGACAACACTAAATGTCCGGAGAATAGTCCACTAGACAGCTGCAACGGCGGGCGACAAACCAACTGTGCGCCCCGGTAATCATAAAACCATCGACGATCGGAAACTCTACACGCTACGGGTCGGAGAATCACACCTCAATATCTTCGCAGTGTCGGTGCTTCACAACTAAATGCTTCTATAGTGTCAGCAATGCCAAGCACTATTATCGTGGTGATTGTGTATCGGCGATTGGAAGCATTAACAACTAACTCCCACAACGCAGTATTGGCGAGATATAAAAGAACCATTCAACTTACTCTGTCGGTGATTGGAGAGACTAATCACTACAGCATCGATGATCGAAAACACTATTCTCTGGGTCACTTATCAATTTTCCTCCAAAACGTTGACGACGTAGAGAACTAAAACTCCGACTATGATAAAACAAAATCATCGACAGTCAAAATAAAAAGTTTTGAGAAATAAAACACAGGAGATGAAGCGCATCGGTGAAAAATAGGATTAATTATCAGGACGTTCATTGTTTGCCTTCCGAAACGTCTACAGCATAGAATACTAATGCCCCAATTCATTCTTCAACTAACTTTCGACAACGATAAATAAAATCATCAAAAAATAAAAAATGTTAAGAACTCTTCGTAGGGAAATGGCAATACTAGATCATTTAACCTCCAAAACCGTAGAGAAAAATAGTTAACAAAAAATAAAACATTAAGCTCCGCAGTCTTCTATGTTTTTGACCTCAAAGATCAATTTAAGTGGAAAAAACTGGACTTCCGTGACAGATTTAAAGAAATCAAACAAACCTGGGCTAGATAAAATCGAAAGGAGGGTCCAAAATTTTAAAAATTTGGGTAAAAAGGTTGCAGCTACAACAACTCAGTTACAAGCCCAATGAATAAATTGTCTATTAACCATCCTGCATCGGTACAAGCTACAACTTTATCTCATCCTACCCAAATGGTGGATGAACTTTTAGTGCAATCGTCAAACCAGAAAGGTAACCAACAATCTCGATGGAATAAGAAGAAAGGTCAAAACAATCGAAAGGGTGGGAATAGGAATGAAAATTTTAATAATGAAAAGAAAATCAATAATGTTGGGGGGAATAAACCGAAATGTAAGTTTAAATTTCCTTGCAATATTTGCAAGGATGATCACCTCACTCAAATGTGCGCTCGGATAGAATACGCCTCGAACTTCATCGCACATATCCCAGTTGTGTTGAAAAATCCTTTACCACAAAACTAGAATATGAACTCGAGGACCGTGGATCCTGGTAGTGATTTTGGTGGGACTCCAAACCCGCCAGACACCATTAGTGGCCATGGTTGCATCAATATGATGTCAACCAAAAATTTTATAACACGTTGTAAGGAATATGGTATGTCGCAACCTGACCTATGGAAAGAACCTACTCCATTTGAGAGCCCTTTGCATATTGAAAAGCTGAGTGACAAGCCTGAAGCTCCACCTCACATTCGTAAGGGAGTATTAAAGTGTTCAAGGTGTAATCCTAATGCCCAATCTGCCCAGAACTATTCTATTATTGAGGATTTGAGACAGATTTTGTGCGATGACTGCTTTAGAAGTTCTTCAGACTTCCCTTCACAAAGAAAGGCCTTGTTGTATGCTCTTGGGGTGGCTGATGCAAGCTCTCATTCAGTGATCAAATTTGAAACTTATGGATTCCAGCCTTGCTTTCCTTACTATGTGTCCCTTTTGGTTCATTTAGAGTGTCTAAACAACACCATCAAGTACATAGTGATTGATGAAGGCACTGCGGCTTCTATGGTATCTTTGGCCTATTGGAAGGGGTTGGGTTCTCCTACGTTGTCTAATTTGAGCACCATGTTTACTGCATTTGACGAAATATATTTTCAGCCACATGACATACTTCTTTCCCTTGAGCTCCAATTGGGAGGGAAGGCTGTTGCGATCGAGGTTGAGGTGGTTGATGCACCCCTCGACTATAATCTTTTGCTAGGTAGGAATTGGATTTATAACATGCAAGCAGTCGCATCATCCTTATTCTGGGTTTTTTTTTTCTTTGGATGGGAATATTGTTACGATCGATCAGATATCTTTTCATAATTCTATTTTGAAAGCATCGTAGGGAGCTTCTATTCCAGTTATTGATCATTCTTAGCCGACAACTGAGAATGTTGGGGTGGGCATGTATCCTTCGATGATGGGAACTTTTAGTTGTCCCGCACCTATTCTTATTATAGGTTATAGTCTTGGTAAGCCTTCCACATCATTGAATTTGGTTCCTTTTTGTGTTTCATATATGGAGGATCCTTGTATTCTTCCTTCTCCAAGTACTTCAGGTGAGGATTCTATACCTTTTGATATGGACATGTTGTTTTCTATAGCATTGGTGGCTTATCAAGCTAATATTGATTATGTTGTACATTCTAGTCCTTCCTTTTCATGGATGGAGGAGTAGGAACCTTATGCACTACCTGCTTGGGCAGTTGCGTCATCTCACTCTCATGGTTGCTTCGATGACACTTTTCCATCAGATGAAGCTATTCTCGAAGCTATGTTGGGTACTAAACTTCCTTGGGAAGAGTTGCATCATAGATCTTACTTTCTTCCTAAAGTTGATGATATAGGGTGTGATGACTATAAGGTGATATTTAGAAATAAATTTGGTAGGCTCGTGGTCCCATTAGGCTCTCCTAGAAAGTATGCCGAAGGGAACATGGCCAACTAGTCACGAACTATACACATCAATATTTCTCGCGTTCCTGGCAAGGTTGAAAACATGTTGGGGCAGATTGTTCCCTCGATGAGGTTAGAGAGTACACCGATATTTTTATATAATTATCAGATGTATTCGCTTGGTTGTCTGAGGAAATGTTAGGAATATACCCTTGTATTGTCGAACATGAAATTAAAACCTATATGGATGCTAAACCTATTTGACAATGCTTATGGGAAATGAATCCTAGGAAGCACCCACTATTAAAGTAGAGATAGATAATTTTCTCAAAGATGGCATCATATATCATGTTCCCTTGATGGAGTGGGTGTTAAATTCCATTCTGGTGGATAAGAATTAGAGAAGGATACAGATACACATTGATTTTAGAGACTTGAATCACTCATGTCCTAAGGATAACTTCCCCACGACATTTATTGATCAGATTTTGATTAGTGTGCGGGGAGGGAAGTTTTTTCCTTTATGGATGGCTTTTCGGAATATAATCAGATCCATATTAAACCTGAGGACCAACATAAGACTGCTTTCATTTGTCCTTAGATTACTTTTTCATATCGGAACATGCCCTTCAGCCTTAAAAATGTCAAAGCTACATTTCAATGGGGTATGACCTTCACCTTTCATGATATTAAAAGTATTATTGAAGTTTATTTGGATGACTTAGCTGCTCACTCTCATATGAGGGTGCATCATCCTTATCACTTGTGTTTGGTTTTTGAAAGTATTCGTTGCTATCAAATTTGGTTACTCATAAGTGCATCTTTTGCATGAAGGTTGGTCGCTTGCTAGGGTTCATTGTTTCCAAGGAGGGTATAAGGGTCGATCCTTTGAAGGTTAAGGAAATAATTGAATTGTCTCCCCCGCATAATATCTGACATCTTCAATGTTTGCAAGTTATGGCCAACTTCTTGTGAATATCCGTGGTCAATTTTTCCAATTTGACTAAAGGCTTCATGCATTTGTTGAAGAAAGAAACTCCATTTATCTGGGATGACTGAGCCCAGGAGTCTTTCAATGCCTTGAAGAGATCCTTGGAAACAACCCCCATGCTTAGTCCACCTGACTATATCCGTGACTTTTTGATATATGTGGCCGCATCTCAAGAGACGATTGGTATGGTCTTGGTTCAAGAGGATGAGGAGCTTCATGAACATGTCATCTATTATCTTAGCCAAAACCTTATTGATGTAGAGCATTGTTATACCCATGTCGAAAAGTTATCCTTAGCTACCATCCATGTGGTCCAGCATTTGAGGCATTATATCATTCTTCGCCAAAATTTGGTTGTGGCTCACATTAATCCATTTCATTTCATCCTCACCAGAAGGATGATAGTGGGAAAGTACAATAAATGGATTTTGATATTGCAAGAATTTGACCTCGAGTTTGTTTCGGAGAAATCAAATAAGTCATTAATTTTTGCTGAGCTCATATCTTATTTTCTGAGTTTGGATGAGGAAGAGGTTCATGAGGACTCTTTCATTGATGAGCACATTTTTCTCATTTTGACTGCGAACCCGTGGTATGGATACATTATTGTTTACTTGCAAAACTTGAAGGTTCCTTCTCACCTCTCACGAGATGAGCGTCAACAGCTATGTCATGTAGCAAAGAATTACCTCATTGTGGAAAACACTTTGTATTGTCATGCGGCTGATTCCATTTTGCGTTGGTGCTCAACTCACAAAGAGGCTGAGGTTGTGCTGAATGATTTCCATGGAGGGGAATGTGGTGGTCATTTATATTGGTTTTCTACAACTCAAAAAGTTTTGAGACCGGGATATTTTTGGCCATCCATATTTAAAGATTGTGTTAATGCGGTCAAGCGGTGCCACCTTTTCCAAGTGTTTGCATGAATGATGTGTTTGCATCATGCCCCTTTTCATCCGATTATCATTTTCGATCCCTTCACTAAGTGCGGGGTCGATTTGATGGATTTCAACCCAGTTTCAGCTAGGGGGAACCATCACATTATAGTGGACTGTTGACTATTTCACAAAATAAGTAGAGGCTATGCCCACTATTAAGTTCACCAGTGAGACAGCTGCACATTTTGTATTCAATCAAATTATCACCCGATTCGATATCCTGAAGGATCTTGTCACTGACCATGGCGGGAACTTTCAAAAAAAATATGATCGAAAATTTGTCTTTGAAGTTAGGGTATAAGCAAGAGCATTCCTCTTCTTACTATACTTAAGTGAATGGACAGGTTGAAGCAGTGAACAAGTCACTTAAGTCCATTCTCCAACGAACCATTGCACAAAGCAATACCAATTGGCATATCATGTTATATCCTATTTTGTGGGCTTATCGAACCACGGTCAAGAGTGCCACTAGTTTTTCTCCATATCAGCCTATGCATGGGGTGGACTCAGTCTTACCGGTTGATTGTGAAATCCCTTCTTTGAAGCCAGCCATGGAGCTTTTACCAGAGACTTCCACATTGGAAGAGTGTTTGATCCACTTGGAGAAACTTTGTGAGTAGTGTTGAGATGATTTAGTGGCTCTTAATATTAATAAGCATCATGTTAAGGTCTAGTACGATAAGTCTGTTTGTCCTAGGAGGTTTAGTGAAGGTGAATTGGTTCTTTTATGGGACCAAGATAAGGAACCCTTGGGGGAAGGAAAGTTTATCCCTATGTGGCATGGTCCTTACGTGTTCAAGAATTTATTAGAGAAAGGTTCCTACGAGTTAGTCGATTATGAAGGGACAGCCTTGGCGGAGCCTAGAAATAGGGTCTATCTTAAAAAGTACTATGCATGATTCTCAGTCGAGGTTTATTTGTTGTATATTATTGTACATTTGGATAGCTTAGTTTTGGTCGTCTTCTGGTGATCGCGTTTGTTGACTTGCTTCTGTTTGTCATGGAATATGTTGACGGAATATTCGGTTTATGTAGGATTTGCTGATGGTGCTAGCCGCCAAACTCAAAACTTAGCTTCAGCTTCTTGGGTGTTTTATACTCCTACAAGTCAAGTGTTGTCTTGAGGAGATTTTTGTCTATGGCCTTCATCGAACAATATTTGTGAGTATAGTGTTGTGATTGAGTTATTGCATCATTACATTTCACATTGTATTCACTCTCTTGAGCTACGTATTGATTCACAGTTAGTGGTCTCACAACTAAATGGCTTGTATCATGTTAGGGATCCAACTTGGCTATGAAGGTTATTGTGTGTAAGGTTTCTAGAATGGAAATTTGAGAACATAACATACATTCATATTACAAAAAATTTTAATCAAGTTGTTGATTCATATGCAAATTATGTACTTGATTGGAATTTGTTTCACAGATGATAAAGAATTCACAAACAAATTTACATGTGTAAATAAAATAATAGATCATCATAAGTATTTTTCATTAAAAAATAATTCCAAAATGTGGTGTCATACACAAAAATGGGGCTTCTGGGCCACCAAAATATACTACATGGTCATACAACAAAAATACACCCCGACCTCTAAGCATGGTAGGGAGGGTTATGATCATGATAGCGAACTACGACACTATATAGCCAATGGAATAAGCACACCCATGGGCATGGAACACCCACCTCCTAACATTGCATGGCCTCAGGAAAGTCCTCGACTTGCACCATGGAAACTCTATGTTTCAACTGAACAAAGTTTGTGTGAATGATTTGGAGTGTATTCTCTGCATCCACACCTATGATATCGTCACCCCTTCCCCTTCATCGATGACGAGGGAAACCATCTGGTCATCTAGGACCCACATCTGCACATATATGACCAAGTATCACTATATTTCATCACACCAAAAACATGTATTTTTGATTTCATATATAGAAAAACACAAAAAAATTTAAAAATTCAAAAAACAAGTTTGAGTCGAGATTCATTACCTATTTCCCCACATGCATATCCTGGTGGAATGGGCATGTCTGGGTCTCCACAGAAGTCTATCCCCTCATATGGAAAGTCATCTATGGCGATGATCTGCCTATGCCAAAAGAGGAAGAAATATCCTAGGTAGGGGTTGGACACTTGCCCCCCTCCTAGTCTCTGCACGGAATTCGCCCAGCGTAGCTGAGATGGATCTCAAGCACTATGTGGGGAAATATCAACTCTTGGGCTTAGGCCCAGCACATGCTCAAAAAAAAATCACTCAAGATGTTGTCATAGCCAAATTTCTTCACCCTTCCCATCTTGAAGTCTGTGAGCTACTGCTTCATGTTTCTCAACAGTGAGGTACTCCAATCATAAATAGTAGGCCACACACCCTCCACCACATAGAACATCAATGACCTAGAATCCTGGTGGACGGATGCTAACCCCAATATCCTACAAAGTTCCAACAGTATGGACTTTAGCCCTACGTTCTGGATCATGTTTGTTGGGATTTGGCTCCCAAACTTCTTTGTATCCGAGAGGCAATAAACAACAATGTATTCCTCTATTATGAGACCGCCTCCTATCCCACGAGCTTGTAGGTTCACAAATTCTCCTCAATGGGATAGTCCTGTAATGAAATACATATCCTCAACCTCAAGGCCGAGGGGCATCCCATATAGCTAGAATTTCTTTGAGTTAGGATCCCAATAGTCTACTAGCATTTGGAGTAGCCTTGGTTTTTCCCTCAAGATTCCAAGGTGCCAGAACTTGTACAAACCACAAGCCCTAAAATCTTTTTGAGCCAATATATCAACGTCCTCATGCTCATGTTCTCTCCACTCTAGGACCACCCTGTACAAAAATTTCCAAGTTTCATTAGTCTTTGATCTTGCTTTTGTTATTTGTGCCCCTAAATGCGACTGTTTTCAAAACAACTGCGTACATACATGACTATCATGGTTTTTTCAGAGTATGTCGATACCTATAAGCCGAAAAACACCCGATTTATACATGGGCCGAAACCTCCTATTTTTGGATGGCTTAAATCCAAAGAAACACCAAGAAAATGAAAAATAAAAGGATGAAAATGAAAGAGTGGGGCATGATGATCTACCTGAACCAGACAGTGTGTGATTTCATGGGCAAATGCTCCCGAAATCAGCTTCTCAAGTTATTTGTCCAAAAACACTATTGTGGGAAAATTTTGAAATGGTATGGAAAAAATATTTTTTTCATTATTTTAAATAAATTGTTTTGAAACTTTTACCCACTTTCCTATAGTTTGGACCATTTTTCACCATTTTGAGACTGTTTGGCCTAATTTTTTTTGTAGGGACACTATTTGAGCACGTTTTGACTGAGTCTTTGAGTCGTTTGTGCTTATCATAGGTATAATGTATAAAGTGGCATATAGTTTAGTATTTCACATCCGCTTGCATTTTTCATGGCCTTATGACCATTTCATCTTGACCTTAGGTATGAACCTATTCCATGATGTCATGGAACCTTCATGCTGTTGATTAGAAGTGATATTATGTGAATGGTAGAGATTTCCTATACATGGGTGCCCTAGTGATATTATGTGAATGGAGTCCCTTTTTAGTCCCGCCATGTCCTTGAGCAAGATCGTTCATACTCCTCTTGAGCTTTATGTTGGATTTTCGTCATAAAGACTCCCTTGTATGTATCAAGTTGTGTTTGCATTTCATGAGTTTTTCTTGCCATATTGAGATTTATGCAGGCTCGCTGCTTCAAATTTATAATCCATGTAGCATAATATTGTCTCATGTCTAGCCAAGCAGATCCTTTTACATATCCTTTACAGCTTGATAACCCCTTTACCAAGAGGAGACCTTCCCCCGAGTGTCATTATCATGCACATGTTTCCTTGCATTGAGCATAAGTATGTTCCACTTCCTGGAACTAGTTTTCCTATCTCTGACACTCATCTCCTCCTAGCTATGTACTATAAAGCAATTTTATTCTTTTTCAAGCTTTTCAAAATATTTGAAAAAGTCCAAAAAAAATCAAAAAACATAAAAATCCAGGGAAGAAAAGGTATTATCTTTGGAAGCAATCAAGTCATGTCTCCTTTGAACAGAGAACTATATACCACATCCATTGGTTTGGTTATTAGTTTGAATTTAGGAGTTGTACTCATTACTCTGAGTTTCTCTCCACCAACTGGTTACGCTTCTAGTCCCCATGGAGCCTCTATCAATGCCTCCTGTGTCACAGAGATGTCCCAGTTTGCATATCGAGTCCATGCTTACTACCTTTAGTCACCACTTTCCTTATTCTCTTGTTCGAAGGAAGTCGAAATATGAGTTAGCCATTCTTGGTACTGATATGGTTCGTACACATCGTGTTCGCTTAGTTCTTCCACATTATACAACATTGTTGAGTACCTCATGTTGGTTGATGGGGGATGCCTTAATTCACTCCTTCCAGCAGATTCCATTCCATTAACTTCAAATCATTTATTCTGGAATAGGATTCTAGAGTCATTTTAGTTCCTTAAGACTTATAGTCTACAGTGGTAGATTCTATCACCATCGATAGTTTTGGGAATACAACAATGTCCACTAATCAATGGATTCTTCCAAGTGTTCAACCTCAACACATATATTCACACTTCTTAAATTGCAATATGTACCTTGATTCCCATTTTCATTATTGGTGGGTTCTCTCACATTTGTTAATAGTATACATCAATGAGCGGTATTTAGATGATGGAATACTATGTTAGATCTCGACACATCTATTTAAATAGTAGGACATGTACTCGTAATGGTTTGTGTAGAAGACCTTCGATCTTGGTGGAATTCCATATATGCTACCTTCTTGATCATGCCAGTATTCATGAGATTTTCGCTCTCGTGATATTCATTCTAAATTCTAGTTTATATCAGATATCTTCATCCACAATGGAGACATTGATCCATTGTATATTGTACACGGTGATGATCACACATGACACTTTGTATATCATGTCTATTCATGGTCATTTTACTCTTATGTATTTGGGATTGTTGTATGTATTTGCAGTCACAAGAAGAGATCAATTATTTCATTGTACAGATGAGTGGCTGGTTCTTCAACCTTGTTCTTCATTACTTCACTTCTGGGATGGATTATAAATTTATTTCAGCCATCATGTTAACCCTCTAACCTCACACATTAGGGGGCATCTGTTATAGCTTATTTTACCACACCTAGTAGATCACACTTTTTTTTCCTTCCATGTCCCTATGTAGACTCTTTGGACCCCATGGATGTATATTATACTTTGATGTTCCAATATCATCCCCAAAAATCACCTGTTTATACCTATATGTGACTTTTAAAGCCATACTCGCGTGTAAACACATCTTGTGACCTCAAACCCGCATACATCGGGATGTGTGCATAAAGACAAATATTTTTGTAGTTTTCCTCTTATGAGTCTGAATATCTTGTCTCTTGGCCTTCCATGTGCCTTGAGAATGCTCAGATTCAACCCTCCATTACCTCTTTGTATTGGTATATATTGAGCCTCTTGGTTACATTGAAGAAAGAGAAATTGAAGACTAAGGAAACTATATTCCATTGTTGCCTCAGTTTTTCTTATACTTGAGTCTGCATCCGTTTGTCCCTTGGAGCACATAGTGTTCTTCTCAATATTGACTTTGCTTTGTGAGATTTATATTGAGAGATGGAGGATTGAATTAGTGGAGGACTCGATTTCTCCAATTCGCAGAAGTGTCAACAGAGTTTGTCACTATTGCATTTTTTTTATTAATAGAAATATATTTTCCTGTCCAATACATGTGCATTTGAATATGAATATTGAATCCATGGATGTATTTACTTTCTTATACATGATTGATTATATATGCTAGAGTATCTATAACACATTTATATATATCATTCTTTCTTTTTTTTTTGTTCTTGAGAGAAAATTATAATTCCAATTGCATTGGAAAAGCTCAACGAGGATCTACTTCAACCGTCCGGAATAAGGTACGATTCTATATCCCTTAGTGTTATATTTTATTATTGTTCTTGCATATTGGAAAGGATTGATTTCTGGTGTCATACTATTTTTTTTCGTACCCCCAATCCATAGGAATTTTCTCTCCATAAGATAAAGTATTTGGTTCTCATTTTAAGAGTCAAATGTAAGCTATCACTGTCATTTCCCTTAAGAAATAGCACTAGAAATATGCATTTGAATGTGAAGATTTATAAATATATTTGAAAAAATTATTTCCACACATAATGACATTAAATAAAGTCTAATATAATTCCCCATAAATTTTTTTTCAATTTGGGAGGTTCGCACATAAGTTGGGAAGTCATTTATGCTCACACCCTAGGGGGGATTTAACCACAATTTACTAGTCACATTTTCCCATTTTTTCCAATGAACTAGAATTGAGTTGCATATGTATATAACACTTTATAAAGTGATAATATATTCCATTGAGTGGTCCTAATAATCACCATATTAGTGTCTACCAAATTCAAGACCTTCTTGTGTCATTTGAAGCCCCTAGAGTCAAGACTAGTCAATACAATTTTGCCCCAAATTGTGCCTTTGTTTAGAATTTTCATCTTGGGTCATTAAATATAGATTTAAGAGTCTGGTATAGAGGTATAAATTCCTATAGAAAAGGAAATTATTAATATCCTCCTAGGCCTAAAATAGACTCTCCGAAAAAAGAAAAGGGTACAATTTGAAAAGGAGAAGCAAAAAAAGGGTATGAATAGAAAGTCGAAATTCCTTGCCAAGATTTCTTTCCAAGAGGTGCACCTTAATAAATCGGTGGATAATAAAAACCTTCTATTAGAACTCAGAATTGTACCCAAGGTTGTGGAAGGTAAATCCCAAGGTAATAGCAGAATGACTTTAAGAAAGGGAGTTGGATTCTTCCTTTCTAGAGAGGGATATCTCATAGATTTTTAACAAGGCTAGATACAAAATAAAATAAAATTCATATTATTTTTGTGGTTGAAACAAAGAAAGCATACATTGGAGTATGGAGTCAGCAAATATTCATGAATCATAGAACTGTTTGCAAGTGAAATTCTACAAAGGAAAGGTAACACTCGGTTACAGTCATAATGCTATGGGTCTGGTGATAAATAAGAAAGAATGAAAGTCCATTTAAACAAAGCACCAACAAGATGAATTCTGCATTAAATTTGGTTGGAAGGGTTCGTGGATATCTAAAACAATAGCCAAAGCATAAACATGTATGAATTCTGAACTATTACACACTCATTCCGGATATGAAAGAAAACATAATGATGAGTTTAAGAGGAAGAAATGCACATAAGAAAGGAAATTATAGACTGTAACTATGAAATAGACATGAATATTTGCAACAACGGTCCAACATTCGGATTTTTCATATTTAATAAGGACATATCCCAAAATACATAACCCAAAACCTGACAGGTTCTGACATCATCTTCCTCTATTGAGGGTATATTTATAGAATCAACAGGCTCGCAAGACCAATCTCTAAAACCTAAAATGAGTTACAAAATCGGGAATCAATACTAACAACTTCTCATCTGGTAGATTCTCCATGATCATAAACAAAATAGCAAAGCATGTTGGGATGGGTGTGGTGGATCAAATAGGAAATTTTGACATCTAGAATCCATGCCTACTGGATGAAAACAATGGATCAAAGAACCTTCAATGGTCTACAACAGTTTCATTCTATGCATGCATCTTCAACTGAGAAATTGATTCTAGACCATTGATCTTTTAACCAAAACAAGGATATGGAGACACGTGTATTAAATTACGCATTCTGTAAAATTCCACAAATACCCCTCATGACTTTCTCTGCGCTAGTTCATCTTGAGAAATTAATTTCATCCCTTGATCAGAATTCCCTTTAATTCTTGATCATTCAAACCTGGAGGACGTTTCCCTGATTTCAAAATTTTTTTTTCCTCACATTTTGAATCAATGAAATCACTCTCCACCGTAGATCCATCCCTGATTAGATCACCTCCATCAAGAATTTTCTTCCTTTAAGTAATTCCATGAATTTGAAAAGTTAATTTTCGTGAGCATATTAGATCAGCCGAATTCACCTCCATCATTCATCTCACCTCATCCTCAATATTTTCCATTGAAACATGTAGGCCTTTAATCAATTCTGCAGATCTGGAAATTTATTTGGTTCGTGCAAGTTTTGGTAGTGGAATTATTTTCCACCGTATATCTGAGATCAAGGGTGATATGGGTCGTTGAAAGTTGTGGGGCCTGCCGAGTTCTGCATATCAGGGATTCTTCTTACCTTGTGCTCATGTTCCCCTTTTCTACACCATTGATCTCCGGAAGATTCATTCTCATTCGTTGATCTCAGATCAAGTTTGTGGGTTGCAAAAAATGGAAGTCGGTATCTCTTCCTTCACGGTACTAAATTTTATTTTTGTGCCTTCTTCTTTCTCATTCCTTTACGCACCATTGATCTGTGCGAGATCCCCCTAAACTGTAGATCCTATGGATTTTGGAAAGAGGGACTTCAACCTTTCATGACAAAATATTTCGGTATTTCCACTTCCCGATCTCCACCCTTCTGCTCTTTCTGCACCATTGATTTTCATGGAAACCTTTCTGAACCATCATATCTTGGACAACAGAAAGTGGAATTCATGTTTTCCAATATTTGAAACCCAAAACTTTACCTTTTATGCTTCCTCCCTTTGCTAGACTGCTGATTTATGTGAAATCTCTCTCGATCGTAGATATTGGACTGTGTAAAACGGAATTCGGGCATACTAATTTTTATAACCAAGATTTTACCTCTTTTGCTCTTTTGCTCCCAACTTTCCTTTGGAGGAAATGAATTTTTCCCTTTGATCTTGTTCATTTTGCATTCAAGCCATTCATTTGTTGTCACCATTTAACCTGGAGAAGATTTCTTCATTCTTATTCATTAGCAAAGCTGAAACTGGAATTTTTCAATTGATTTTTGTTTCCAACTTAGAAATGATCCTTTAAAATACATGTAGAATCCCATTAGCATTCATCAAGGTCATATGATAAGGAAATTTTTAGACCTTATTCCTCCATTTACTGGCTTCCTTGCCAACTATATAGCCCAAAAATTGTGCTAACACCTTCCATGCTTCATTTCCTTCAACAAACTGAATCACCCATTTCATGTATAAATCTCAAGCTTGGAGGTGATTTTTTATGTTACCCAATGCTTCAAACTCTCGTGGGTTATAATAGAGTTCCTAGTTGATTATGTGGAACAACTTTATTTTTTCATTACTCTCCCATAAAAAGTTCTGAAAAACCTTTTCCATTATTTCATAGGCTTATTTATAAGAACCTCAACAAGAGGAATAAATAATCTAATATACATGAGTCCTGACTCACAACAAAAACCTTATGTAGATATGTAGTCACACCATTGATTGTAGTCTTTTAGCATGTATGTATCATTGTTTGGATACAGTGTAGTCTATAATATTTTTTATAATTTTTAACACATAATATTGATACTTCCAACCTGATGTTTCCTGCAAATTTGGGTGAAATGTATGGCTGTCACAGGAACTTGTGCTGATTTCAAGAATGGTAACTTTTGGTTTTTGTATACCACCTTTATACTCTCGATGCAATGACAATGTTATAATGAGCTATGATTTAAAACTCGATATGAATATGGAAGTTGATCCTTTAGTTGAATGCTTCACAAGAGCGTACTAAATTTGAAGATTTCAAACCATGGGACATTTATCTATTTAAGTTAGCACCAACATGGAGAAATAATAGGTTGGGAGATGAAGGGATTTCCAAAATAATTTGGTTTAAATGATTATGAATGATGTAGCAAGAATAATACCAAAGGTTGTAGTTGGAGGTGGTTATGACCATATTTCTATCATACTACAACTAGATAATCGTAGAATTAAGCCGCGAAGGCCTTGCAAGTTCAACCAACATTAATTGTAGGAGCCTAAGTTCAAATCCTTAATTATATAAGAATAGAAGCTTTAACAAATGATGGTAAATGAACAACAATATTCAAATTTAATAAAGATTTGAAATTTTTTTAAAGGTAACAATGGAAAGGGAGAAAAACAAGCACAATACTTATTAGAAGGACATACAAGAAGTATAAGAAGGTCATATATCCCAACTATCTGATCAAATTCTAGTGTGATATTAAATGGAGATGAAATTTTGGAACTTAAGATACATGAAGAATCAGAGAGAACTTTGGTGAAATGGGAAAATGAAAAGTAGCTACAAAAATGAAAGGATGTTTAGCAGCTAGCTAGCTCAGCATGATGAAAATACCAAAATTATTCCTTCACTATGGAAATATGAGACAAACTACAAATACTATTTGGGATATGCAGAGTGTTGATGGATCCAAAGTTCATAGTTTAGAGATCCTTTCTTTCCAATTTCTTTAGTATGTGATCTTTGGTTTTTCTCTTAGATTTTTGAACAATTTGTAATTGTTTAAGGTTAAGGGTGTTTTCTGATCATGTTGTAAAAGGCCTATATTTCGATTTCAATTTGCAGTAGCTTGGTGGTTGTCTTATTGGTAGTTCAAGATGTTGATGTATTTGTATCTTTGGAATGTATTCACTTGTATATTATACCCCAATGTCCCTATTGGGAGTATCAGTGATGTAATTGTGTCATGTCATACCCCAATGATCCTATTGGGAGAATCAGTAAAGTAAACAAGTCATGTAAAGTCATTGAGGGTAACCCTCCTTATTGTTTAAGGGTTAAAGTCCCTGCAGTTGCGGGGCACTAGGGTTATTAGACTCTGCTAGAGAAGTTGGCCCTAGTGAGTTAATGTCAAGTCAAGAATTAGAATAAATAGAGAGTGAGCCTCTTTGTTTATCACGCAGTCACACACACTCAGTTGTAGTGCAGAACCAGGAGAGACAAAAGAAGCTGGGACAAGAGAGAGAGAGACTACTGCTGTCAGGCGATCATATTTGTATCTTTGGGTTTTACTTTTGGTGTTGATTCTATCTCTGAGAAAGTTGTGGGGTTTTCTCCTTTATGGTTTTCTCGAGGAAAATATTTGTGTTCGTTGTCTCTTGTGAATGATTTATTTGCTTATTATTCTCTCGGATAAGATCCTAAGATCATATAGCTTAAATATTAAAAATCTAACATGGTATCAGAGCTAACCTGAGAAGAAGACACTATGCAGCTGTTGAAGCTAGGGATTCCTACTTTTTGGATCTCTCTCCACATATTTTCAGCAAAAGGAGGCTAGGATGACTCTCCTCTCTAGGGTGCATCTTTCTGTTGAAGAAGAATCTGATTCTGAGCATTTTCAATTTTTGACCCGACACTACTGCGGGAAATTAGGGCTTTCCACAGAAGTGGAATTTTTGAGTGAGCCCAGGCCTGGATTGATCTCCTCCCCAAAATCTAATTTTAGAGATCAAGATAAAAAAATTTGGTTGGGTAGAACTCCGAGAAAGTCAAACCCTAAATATGCTCCTGAACCAGAAAACCAGTTCTGCAAAAATTTAGCTCAAAATCCAGTTTCGACATCTTAACCTGGTAAGATATAAATATTTTGCATTTCCATTTGAGGTTCTCTTTTAAGATGTCTCATCATACCAAGCTTAATGAAAAGCTTAAGGGAGATGATAACTTCTGAGCCTAGAAGTATAGGATCTCCCTAGTCCTGGAAGAAAATGAATTGGACTCCTACATAAGTGTGGAAGTTCCAGTTCTAGAGGGAGAAGAGGCTAAGGCATTACACAAAAATAAATTGGTCATGGGTAAGAGGATTGTTGCTGATCCAATCAAGGATCATCTCATACCTCATGTGTCCTCCATAAAGACACCTAAAGGGATGTTTGATGCCCTGACCAACTTATTTGAAGGGAAGAACATAAACCGGAAGATGACTCTGAGAAACCAATTGAATAATGTAAACATCCAAAATGCAGAGACCATCCAGTATTACTTTACAAGGGTATATTAGATCAAGGAACAACTTGAAGCTATATATGAAGAAGTAGAGAATGTAGAAATTGTGATGACCACCTTGAATGGTCTCCCTAGGGAATGGGACTGTTTCATTCAAGGGATTTGTGCCAGAAAGAAGCTAGTCAAGTTTAGCATACTGTGGGAGGAGTGCTCACAAGAAGAAGCTCGAATATTAGCTCGAGAAGAAAATATGGGAAGTGAAGATCAAGCTCTCACAGTACAATCCAATAAAACCAAAACAGAACATCACATAGGTAATCACTCTTTCTAGAAGAATAACACTAGAAAATCTAACAAAGATTTGTCTAAGTTCATTTGCTATACATGTGATGAAAGAGGACACCTTGCAAGAGATTGTCCTAGAAACAAATATAGATCTCACAAGAGGAAGGGAAACAAGAAAATACATCATGCTCATTCTATAGAAGATGATGAGCCTTCCAAGAAGAGAATCAAACAAGACAGTGATGATTCTTCAAGTGATGAAGAATATGTGTTGATCTCTACCCTCACGGGAATTGTCATGAATGGAAGCAATGATTGGCTTATTGAGAGTGGGGCTTCCAAACACATGATGAGATTTAAGGAATCCTTTATGAAACTATCAGAACATGAATCACCCCACAAGGTGAAACTTGGGGATGACTACCAGTATCCAATAAAAGGTAGTGGAGAATCCTCCTACAAATTAGACTCTGGAAAGTCTATGAAAATGAAGGATGTCCTATTTGTACTAGGACTAAAGAAGAAAATTCTATCCATCTCTTCATTACATGCAAAGGGAATAAGAGTTTCATTTATATATGTCCAAGTCCTCATGTGGCCAAAAGGAAAGACTATTGACGATGCAATAGTAATTGGAGAACAAGAGGGAGGACTATATAGATTAAAGGGCCAACCAGATCAAGCTTTGGTTCATGACTCAGTAGAACCAAATGAACTTTGGCATAGAGGGATTGCACATGTGCACTATAGGGACCTGCCACTTGCAAGAAAATTTGTTGAAGGTTTTCCATAAATGAGGGAAAAACATGTAGGAGTATGCAAGGGATGTGCGAAAGGAAATAACATAAAGAAGACATTTCCAAGTAGTGAAAGCAAGGGAAAATGAATCTTGGAAATCATTAACTTTGATGTATGCAGTCCGATGTCAACCAGTTCATTAAGTGGGTACATATACTATGTTTCTTTCATTGATGATTTTTCTAGGAAGACATGGATATACTTCATGAAGAACAAAGATGAAGTATTCAGCAAGTTCAAGGAATTCAAAACCTTGATCAAAAACCACACAGAGAAGAAGATCAATATTTTTTCTATCAGACAATGGAGGAGAATTTACATCAAATGAATTCAAGGAATTAACCAGCGTTTTAGGAATTAAGAGGGATTCAACCACTCCATATAATCCACAACGGAATAGGGTTGCAGAAAGGAAGAACATAACAATCATGGAAGCAACAAAGGCAATGATCCATGATCAAGATCTTCATATGCATCTATGGGAAGAAGCTGCTAGGATAGTTGTGTATGTACAGAACTGTACTCCACATAGAGTACTCTAGAACAAGACACATGAAGAAGTGTTTTTTGGAAAGAAACTAGAAGTTAGTCATCTCAGAATATTTGGTTTTCCAGTGTACATACACATTCCAAAATAAAAGAGGACAAAGTTACATCCTTCAGGAAAGAAGGGTATATTTGTGGGATACTCTAAAAGATCGAAGGCTTACAGAATATACTTCCTAGGATTCAAGAAGATTGACATCAGTAGAGATATAACATCTGATGAAAACACAGCTTACAAAAAATCTAGGAAGAGACCAGTTGAATATCCTGAAGAAACTAAAATACCCAGGATCCAAGATACAACCATGGATGAATCAATTCCAGAAGAAGATCAAGAAATAGAAGAACCTCAAGAGCCTATAGATACACGTCAGGAGAAGAATCCTCACAAGAGGAAACCTGCATGGGTATGAGAGGCTATACAAGGTATAGAGAGATATTGGGCTCCAGAATATATGCACAAAGAAAGGAAGAGAACTAGGTCCTACTCCGGATATGTAGCTCTATTGTGTGACATCATCGATAAAGAACCTTCCAACTATAAAGAAGCGGCAGAAAAGAAAGAATTGAAGGATGCTATGATTGAGGAGTATTAGTTGATCATGAAGAATGATGTTTGGGATGTTGTCCCAAGACCAGAGGGGAAGTTTTTTGTGACCTCCAAATGGATCTATAAGATCAAGCATGCCGCAGATGGTATCATAGAGAAATATAAAGAAAAATTTGTGGCTCGTGGCTTCTCCCAAAAAGAAGGGATATATTATGAAGAGACTTTTGCACCTATGTCCAGATATACTTCCATTAGATCAGTACTTTATTTAGCTATAGTAATGAAATGGAAAGTACACCAGATGGATTTCAAGACAACTTTCTTGAATGGTGTAGTAGAAGAGGAAGTATATGTGGAGTAGCCACTCAACTTTGAGACACATGATAGGAAGACTTATGTGTGTAAATTGAAGAAATCCTTGTACGGTTTGAAACAGGAACCCAGGACGTGGTATGGTAGAATTGACAGCTTCCCGACTAATTTGGGCTTTACCAAAAGTAAAGCAGATTCCAACCTTTACTACAAGGTTGAAGAAGGGAACCCAATGATGCTCCTACTGTATATAGATGACCTGTTTTAACAGGTACAGATGGGTTGATTGTTGACACGAAGAGGAAGTTGGATGTTGAGTTCGAGATGAAGGACTTGGGTATGATGCATTAATTTCTAGGCATGGAGATGTGGCAGAATGCAGATGGAATCTCCCTAGGACAAGGAAAGTATGTGATCGAGATCCTGAAGAGATTCAAGATGATGGACTGCAATGCCATGACCACACCTATGGCATCAAATCTAAATCTATTGAGTGATGCTTCATTAGATTCAGTCAATGCTACGATGTATTGTCAGATGATTGGGTCCTTGATGTACCTGATGAATATGAGACCATATATTTTCTTTGCTGTGAACACATTGATCTAGTTCCTAACAGATCCGTGACATGTTCACTTGATTGCTACAAAGCATATTCTGAGGTACCTAAAGGGTACAGTTGATTATGGGCTCAAGTATGAGGCAAATTAGAAGATTAACCTAGAAGGTTATGTGGATTCAGAATGGGTAGGTAGTGCCATTGATAGGAAGAGCACTTCAGGGTGTTGCTTCAGTATGGGATCAAGTGTGATCTCCTGGTTTAGCAGGAAGAAATCCTATGTGGCACTGAGTACAGCCGAAGCAGAGTATGTTGAAGCTTGTTTGGCTAGTTGTGAGGTAGTGTGGCTGAAAAAGATACTTTCTGACTTATTGTATCTCCAACTAGATGCTACTTGTATATATTGTGACAACCAGAGTTGTGTGAAGTTGTCGGAGAACCCAGTGTTCCATGAAAATTCGAAGCATATTGAGATCAAATATCACTATATCAGGGATACGGTGCAGAGAGGAGCAGTGAAGCTCCAATATGTTGCGATGGATGACCAAATAGCTGATTTGTTGACCAAACCATTATCTAGAATGAAGTTTGAGTACTTCAGGGAGAAGCTTGGTGTTCTCCAGATCGAGGTTCCCTCCAAAGGGAATTGATGTGTCTGTTAGCCTTTCTGACATGGTGGAAGGCAGGGCTCCACATGGTCAAATGTAAGTGCAGAGATATTTTGATGTGATTGTGGGGTGTTTTCCCACATGATCAGTGCAGAGACATTCTGATGTGATTGTGGGGTGTGTTCCCACATGATCAGTGCAGAGACATTTTGATGTGATTGTAGGGTGTGTTCCCACATGATCATTGCATAGACATTCTGATGTGATTGTGGGATGTGTTCCCACATGATCAATGCAGAGACATTCTAATAAGATTATGGGATGTGCTCCCACATGATCAGTGCAAAGACATTCTGATGTGATTGTGGGATTTTTTCCCACATGATCAGTGTAGAGACATTCTGATGTGATTGTGGGATGTGTTCCCACATGATCAATGTAGAGCCATTCTAATGTGATTGTGGGATGTGTTCCCACATGATCAATTCAGATCCATTCTGATGTGATTGCAACCATTAGAGGAAATTTGGGGTCTAAAATGGGCCTTATAAGAAAACGTGCCAAAATAATTTTTTGTGAGTTGGAATTCAAGAACCAATAGAATTTCAATAAAATAAGTCAACCATAATGGTTGAATTGACATATTTGTCATTAAAAAAAACTACTTTTTTTGTTCATATTTTCGACATATCTCATTGTGTTTTTACTCAAATTTTGATTGAGAGAGCTCGTTGGATGCCGAATTTGATTCCGCATCTAATGAGTACCCACACTGCATACTTTTGATGGATCCCGCTACCCCAAAAACAAGAAATACCTGAAAAAGCATGATGATGACATCATCATCATGTTTTTTTCAGGTATTTCTTGTTTTTGGGGTAGCAGGGTCCATCAAAAGTATGCAGTGTGGGTACTCGTTGGATGTGGAATCAAATTCCGCATCCAATGAGCTCTCCCAATCGAAATTTTAGTAAAAACACAGGGAGATATGTCGAAAATACGAACACAAAAAGTAGTTTTTTTCTTTCTTCCTCCAAAATTAATCAATATTATTTTATTATTTTAACTATTATTTTATTATTTTAAGTATTATTTTATTATTTTCCTTAGGAGGCCCATTTTAGACCCCAAAATTCCTCTAATGATGTGTTCACATATGATCAGATGTAAGTGCAGAGCCTTTCTGACAAGATGAGGTTGGATGTAAGTGTAGAGCCTTTCTGACAAGATGAGGTCAAATCCAAATGCAGAGCCTTTCTGACAAGATGAGGTCAAATGTAAGTGCAGATCCTTTCTGACAAGATGAGTTTGGATGTGAGTGCAGGGCATTTTTGACATGGGTTTTGAATGTGTTCCTCCCATTTTCATATGTGAGTGTTGGGCTTGCCTTTCTGACATGGTTCTTGGATGTGTTCCTCCCATGGTCAAATGTAAGTGTTGGGTGGGAATTTCTGACATGGTTCATTCCATGGTCAAATATAAGTGCTGAAGATGATGAAGACCTACATGGAGGCTAGGCCTATAATCAACATGAAAAAGGGTTAGCTCTGTAGAGCTTCCCGTGACGAGTAGAATTGATAGATAGCACCATTTGTTCAAGATAGTGGAAGTAGTGACGATGATCCAGTGATGATCTAGACTTGATGATGATCCAATGATGATCTAGACTTGATGATGATCTAGTGATGACCCAGAGAAGAAGACTTGTGTTGATAAATTGTGTTGAAATAATACCTTCCTATTTAAGAGGGAGTGTTGATGTATTTGTATCTTCGGAATGTATTCACTTGTATATTATACCCTTATGTCCCTATTGGGAGTATCAGTGATGTAATTGTGTCATGTCAAACCCCGATGATCCTATCGGGAGAATCAATAAAATAAACAAGTCATGTAAACTCATTGAGGGTAACCCTCCTTATTGTTCAAGGGTTAGAGTCCCTGCAGTTGTGAGGAACTAGGGTTATTATAATATCCTAGAGAAGTCAACCTTGGTGAGTTAATTTCAAGTCAGGAAATAGTATAAATAATGAGTGAGCTTCTCTATTTATCACACAGTCACACACACTCAATTGTAGCGCATAACTGAGAGAGAGAGAGAATAAGTTGGGACAAGAGAGAAAGAGAGAGACTACTGCTGTTGGGAGATCATGTTTGTATCTTTGGGTTTTACTTTTGGTGTTGATTCTATCTCTGAGGAAGTTGTGGGGTTTTATCCTTTATGGTTTCCCCGAGGAAAATCTTTGCGTTCATTGTCTCTTCTAATTGATTGTTGTGCTTGTTATTCTCTCAGATAATATCCTAAGATCATATAGATTAAATGTTAAAAATATAACACAAGAAGAGTAAGGAACCCCTCCTTTGGGTCATTGTATTTTTGGTTGTATGA
>LPNX010792684.1:377266-396942 GCA_001517045.1 Pseudotsuga menziesii | reverse complement strand
AGATTCAGCTATTGCTTTCATCAATGCTCTGGTGTCACCTTCATCTGATTCAAAATCAAGAGAACTTTGTGATCACATTCTTGATGCATTGCTTGTGGGTATAGAGAAGGCATTCCTATCATTTGATGTTCCTACTGCGAAAGCATACTTCAATTTTGTAGTTCAATTGGCAAATGGTGAGTCCACAATAAAGCCTATTATCGAGGGCAATTGATATGGTGGTCAAGTTGTCTACCGATGAAACCCATCTGGAGGGTTTGAAGTTTGTCTTGGGTTTTCTGGTTTCTGCATTGGGTTCGTATGGTGCTAACAAGCATGTTTCTGAAAAAATAACAGAGAAGCCTTGGTCAAACACTAGTTTAAATGGGTCTCTGCTAATGTAAATATTAAATGTACCATATGCATTGTCTAGATCCAATGCTCTATTAGATGGATCCCCACCCACCCAAGCTGCTGAGCACCTCGCTCCTATCTCTCGGTGCAATGAATATCATATTCTGGGTTTATTCAGTGGTTAATGATCATATAAGATTCAGGTGTATGAGAAGCCTCAGATCTAGAATCCATGCCCTTCTTGTTCACTTTGTCTTCCCACGGTGTTTTTGTTGTCTGAACCCTTAAACAATTTTTGTAAGACTGAGGGGCATACTGTAGAGGAGTGCTTCTTATAAGCGACCCTTACATTGTATTTTGATTTTTCCTCTTTACAGACTAGATTGGCCATTGGGGAATACTAATATTTTGATGTTTTTAGCAATGTTTCTTTGTAATTTAGGATCTCTGTTAGTAGATTCTCTAATTCATGGCTTGCTTTACTTGTATGATGTTTTACCTTGCTGGAGATGTAGTAGTAATTCCCTCTGCACATTCTATAACATTGTATTTTGTTTTTTCCTGTTTATGGACCAGATTTCCCTGTGGGGTATATCAATATTTTGATATTTTTAGCAATGTTGCTTTGTGCTATAGGATCTCTGTTACTAGGTTCTCTATTTCTTAGCTTGCTCTACTTTTATGTTGTTTTACTTTACTAGAGATGTTGCATTCATTCCCATTGCACATTCTATTCATGTATTGTTTCAGTTCACAGGTAAAAGGTTATGAGTTCCATCCTCATTTGGTGCTACTGCATTTTTATTATACATCTCCAACAGGAAAAATCTGAATAAGCATCAATTGTGTGGGTACCTGGCCAACACAGGGTTGGTGTTTTGGTTAAAGATCCATATCCAAAGATAAAAAGATACGAGTTATGAGTTCCATTGCCTATTTTTTAGCTGTTTAATTAATGTATAAATTAAATTCCAATGTATGGTTGCTGTCAGCTATCTTCTACTTGTTGCAAATACTAGTGATAAGCTTTGCGTTACAGGAGGCTGTGCTATTTATTTTCACCTTTGTATGTGTTGCAAAACTTGCATATCCTTTAGTCTGACCAAGTCGGTGTAGGCAATGGCTAATCTTGCACTGAACATTATGTGAAGTAGTTCTTTATTTGCTGATGTTTATTTTTTTTCTTCCCACTTTACAAGTCTAGTTTGTTAGAATAATCAACCCATAGTTTACCCACTTAGACATTAATTCCATTATTTTTGTCTTATTTGCCTAGTTCATGTGTCCCACCTTGTGCAAGTTGTTATTTGCCTATCTATAATGGTAAAACTTGCCATATTTGACTCATGGAGTGCATGGGAGAGCTAAAGGAATCAATTCTTCTTTATTCCTGGCCTCCTAGGCACCCTTCTGCTTTTTCTACTTTATTGCCTTCTTTTTCAGTGTTTTAAGGCAAAAGGAAAAGCTAGACTAGGTGAGGTTGACTTGTTTTTTGTCCTACACATCCTCCTCTCTTTTCTCCATGAAAAAGAATGTATGAGCTTCCATTCCACCACTTTTTATCTTGCGTATTCCTTTTTTCCAATTCGTGAGCTCCATGACAGATTTGGGATCAGCTTTTTACACCTATGGGGGATTTGCTTATTTTTGGTAAGCCTGCTTTATGCTAGATTTGGATGCCTCCTCATGCATTCGATTTCTTGATGTATTCTATTTATTCAGCAACCTGTGTTATTACAGGGTTGGCTATTGTACACTTAGTTAATACAATTTAGTGTTACAGCTCCATATTCAGTCTCTTTTGTGAGCAATTTTGCATGATCAATTGATAATTGTTGTGAGTAAAATTAATCTATTGCTGGCCTTAATTTCCACATGGTATCAGAGCCATTGTAGGTTGTTTTCTCTCCTTCAAAAATTGTTTTGCAGGTTCGACATCAAAGACTGGGAGCCTTCTACTGACAACCGGGACAGATTTTCTAGAGCTATGGATCAATCACAGAAAACTATCTTGACTCCCTTCAATTTCTTTGAATGGAAAGAAGAGATGGAGATACTGTTGAGAGAAAAAGGCCTCTACAGGGTGATTATGGCAACAAAAGCAGAGCCCAATGCAGCTGTAGAGAAGATAAAATGGCACAACAAGATTGATGAGGCTTATGGCCTCCTGTGCCTGAGTATTTCCAGAGACCTCCTTTTCCATCTTGATGGATTGACATCACCGAATGAAGTATGGGAGAAGCTTGCTGATATTTTTGGAAAGATAGATGAGATGAGGGTACATCAAATCGAGAATGAGCTGATTTCTCTGAGTCCAACAAGCTTTGAATCCCTACATCTATATTTCTCCAAATTCAAAGCACTAGTTTTGCAGCTAAAATAGTGTGGTATTGAAAATAAAGATGATCAGCTCATACTGGCCATCCTCTTGAAGCTGGGCCTTGATTATTTAGTGTTTGTTTCGACCTTCTATGCCACAAAATTGACAGCTCGAACCTAGAAGATGCCTAGCCTTGCTGATTTCATGGAATCTCTCACACAAGAACAGGACCAGCTGGTGATGATGGACACCATCAAGCCATCCAAAGATCAAGCTTTGATTGCTGGAGATTCGAGGGTGGATTCAAAAATAAAAAAGAAAGCTAAAATGCCACCTGAGCAAAAGAGAGACAAGAAACAGTCTCCGGAGGATCAACAAGGTCCCAAGAAGAATAACCAGAAGAAGAAGAACAAAGGTGAAATGAACAAGTGCACATACTACAATAAGGGCAATCACTTTGAAAGCTATTGTATGAAAAAGCAGATAGACATGCTGACAAATATCCTGGAGAAGAATGGCATCTCCCTTCCAAAAAGCTCAAAGAAGAGAGAAGGAGGATCAAGTTCAGATGACAGAGAGAGAGTTCATGCTCTAGTTGCTGGCACATCAAGCTCACCCAGTTTTATCATTGATTCTGGAGCTTCAAGACACATGGTTTCGACTAAGGAGGCCTTCTCCTCACTGGATATGTCAAAAGGACCATCTATTGTACTGGGAGATGACTCTCTCACTGAAAGTAAAGGCAAAGGATCGATAGATCTTGATCATGGTCAGTTTAGCAATGTGCTATATGTCCCTGGTCTCGCCTCCAACCTCCTGTCAGTGTACCAGATGACCCACACTGGGTCTCCTAAGAAGGTCATATTCTCCCCTGATGAAGTTGAGATCACAGAGATTTCAACTGGTAGAGTCATTGCAAAAGGAGTTGCGAATCATGCTCAAAAGGTATACATGTTCTCACACTTCCTACCTTACTCAAACCCCTCTGCTCTTCTCATTCATGCTAATGAAGCCAGCAAGCTTTGGCATGAGAGATTTGGCCACCTTAACTACAAATATCTTTCTGATCTTAGTGAAAAAGAGATGGTCATAGGGTTGCCCAAGATAAAATTTTCCAAAGGAGTCTGCCAAGGTTGTATCCTAGGAAAACACCCAGAGCATAAGTTTGAGAGAGCTAGTCATGAGAGAACCTCTGAACCCCTCGAGCTGATCCACAGTGCTGTTCCTGGTCCATTCCCTCATATGTCCATGATTCAGGCCAAGTATGCATTAACTTTCATTGATGACTTTTCTAGGTATTGCTGGGTTCACTTCCTGAAACACAAGTCTGAAGTTTTTGGCCTATTCAAAGTCTTTAAGGCTATGGTTGAAAACCAGTCTGGAAGGAAACTCAAGGCCCTTAGATCTGACAATGGTGGTGAGTATGTCAAGTCTGAGTTTATTAACTATTGTGTAGATGCAGGTATTCAGATGCAGCATTCTATCCCTTACACACCACAAAAAAATGGTGTTGCTGAGAGGAAGAATAGATCACTGAAGGAGATGGCAACATGCATGATGGAGGCCAAAACTTTGCCACCAAAGTACTGGGCCAAATCTATCAACTGTGCAGCCTATATTCATAATAGGGTGCCTCATAAACAGCTTGATGTCGTGACTCCCTTCGAAGCATGGAGTGGGCACAAGCCAGATGTGACCCATTTCAGGATTTTTGGCTCAAAGGCTTGGGCTAGAATCCTGACAGAGAAGAGGAAGGCTTTGCAGCCCCAAAGCCAAGAGTGTCTTTTTGTTGGATACTCTAAAGATTCAAAAGGGTACAATTTGATAAATTTGAGCACAAACAAATCCTTCATCGAAAGGTGTGTTCAGTTTGAAGAAGAACCCCTTGCAGCAGTGGAAGTTGGTGAAGCCTCTTCACCAACTAAACCTCAAGAAGTAAGTAAAGAGTTTGTTGAACATGCTGATTCTGATTTTTCTGATGGAGATGAGTTTATTGCAGAACCTAACAGCCCCACAAGGCCAAAATGGGCATCCAAGACACTACATGCAGCAGGTGAGATAGCTGGGGATCCCAATGACCCAAGGAGGACTAGATCTCAATTTGAGAGTGGTCTATGCATGAGGGATCCTATGTTTGATGAAAAATGATATTTGATGGTGTATTTTTATCCTCAAACATATGAAGAAGCAATATAAGATCCAAGATGGAAAACACCCATGAAGGAGGAGTTCAGCTCACTCCAAAAGAGCAACACATGGGAGCTAGTGGATCTTCCCCCAGGGAGAAAACTAGTATAGTGTAAGTGGGTCTATAAGACCAAATTTTCTGCTGATGGTTCACCACTAAAGTACAAGGCCATATTGGTAGCCAAGGTATACTCATAGTTTCATGGCATAGATTACAATGAGACCTTTTCCCCAGTGGCAAAAATGGATTCCATCAGGCTAGCTCTAGCCATTGCAGCCTCAAGGCAATGGGAGGTACATCACATGGATGTAAAATGTGCCTTCCTGAATGGAGATATCACTGAAGAGATATATATGCAGCAGCCTCAAGGTTTTTCTACTAACCCTTCTCTTGTGTGCAGGTTGAGAAAGTCATTGTATGGGCTAAAGCAAGCCCCCAGGGCTTGGTATGCCAAGATCAATAGCTTCTTGCTATCACTGAATTTTGTTCGGTGAAAATCAGATACAAATGTCTATTTGAAGTTAGTTAATGGTTCATTAATGATCATTGTGTTATATTTTGATGACCTCCTCATTACAGGAAGCTCACAGGCTGAGATTGCTTCCTTAAAAGGAGCTATGAACCAAGCCTTCTCCATGACAGATTTGGGGCTCTTAAGTCAATTTTTGGGGCTTGAGATCTCTCAAACCAAATCTAGAATAAAGGTGCACCAGTCCAAATATGCCTTGCAATTTCTGAACAAATTCAAAATGAAGGATTTCAAAGCAAGCAAAACTCCTTTCCTTTCAGGAGTGAAGATGGAAGAAGCTAATTCTTCACCGATGGTAAACAATACACTGTATAGGCAATTGATTGGATGTTTGTCGTATCTGACACATACTAGACCTGATATTTGTTATGCAGTAAGTGTAGCTTCTAGATTCATGGATCAGCCTCAAGAGATCCATTGGAAAGTAGCCAAAAGGATCCTTAACTTTGTTCAGGGAACAAGGACACATGGGATCTTCTATAAAGCAAAATCTGATCTTGAATTGATTGGATTTACTGATAGTGATTGGGCAGATGATAGCACATATAGAAAGTCCACATAACGATATGTGTTCATGCTTGTAGAAGGGCCAATCATCTGGTCAAGCAAGAAACAGAGTGCCATTGCACTCTCATCTACAGAAGCAGAGTACAGAGGAGTTGTTAATGCAGCAACTCAATGTTTATGGTTGCAGGGTTTACTTGGAGAGTGTGGCTTTGAACCTGAGTACTCAAATTCCATCTTCTATGATAACCAGAGTACCATTTGAATCTGCAAGGATCCAGTTCAGAAGCAGAGAACCAGACACATTGAGATCCATATGCACTACATCAGAGAACTTGTGCATGATGGCACCATTCACCTACTCTTTTGTTCATCTTCAGAACAAGTAGCTGATATCTTCACCAAAGCATTTTGTGAGAATACCTTCAGCAATATCAAATCACTTCTAGGGATTTCTGATCATGCTGTGAAACCATGAGTGAAGACAATATTCTACAATTTTGTTTTACAGTCCATGTTTAAGGGAGGATTTTCCCAAGTTGGTTTTGCCTCTTTCCTTGTTTAAATGGATTTGCAGTATGTAAAGGGTGACTAAGCCTTGTTTCTAGGCCCTATAATTTTCTGATATATTACTCATAATTCAGGATTAAAGGGGGTGTTAGAATAATCAACCCATAGTTTACCCACTTAGACATTAATTCCATTATTTTTGTCTTATTTGCCTAGTTCATGTGTCCCACCTTGTGCAAGTTGTTATTTGCCTATCTATAATGGTAAAAATTGCCATATTTGAATCATGGAGTGCATGGGAGAGATAAAGGAATCAATTCTTCTTTATTCCTGGCCTCCTAGGTGCCCTTCTACTTTTTCTGCTTTATTGCCTGCTTTTTCAGTGTTTTAAGGCAAAAGGAAAAGCTAGACTAGGTGAGGTTGACTTGTTTTTTGTCCTACACATCCTCCTCTCTTTTCTCCATGCAAAAGCATGTATGAGCTGCCATTCCACCACTCTTTATCTTGCCTATGCCTATTTTCCAATTTGTGAGCTCCATGACAAATTTGGGATCAGCTTTTTACACCTATGGGGGATTTGCTTATTTTTGGTAAGCCTGCTTTATGCTAGATTTGGATGCCTCCTCATGCATTTGATTTCTTGATGTATTATATTTATTTAGCAACCTATGTTATTACAGGTTTGGCTATTGTACACTCAGTTAATACAATTTAGTGTTACAGCTCCATATTCAGTCTCTTTTGTGAGCAATTTTGCATGATCAATTGATAATTGTTGTGAGTAAAATTAATCTATTGCTGGCCTTAATTTCCACATAGTTAATGTTGGACTCATAGATTCTAGAATTCAAATAATAGATTCACACATGTAATTTTTAGAATCAAAATCAAATTGAATTGTTGCATAATCATGTGTACCATGGGTTGTTGCTTATCTTCCTGTACATGGAATGACTCTTAATATCATTAGTTTGTGGGATAGGATTTACAAGATAGGACATTGTTAAACTTTAATTGCTGTAGCATATGACAAGAGGGTTTGTTTTTAGGATTTTTATTAAATATCATTGTAGAAATTATGGACTGGGGGGTATGGTAAAAAGAACGCAAGGAATGCAGTTCAAATTGAATGTCTCCTAAATTGACATGAATTATTAGCCCAGATAAATGAGCTTTATGATGGATTGAAGTTGTTGTGCAAAATAATTATGTAAGGTGTTGATATATTTTTATAAGGAAGCACTGCTATTGATATTGAAACAGATTATAGATTTCATGAATTCAACATTTCAATCCCTTAGTTCTGACTATGGATAGTTACATTTTATGAATTCAAAACTTTTGTAGCGGTCCCTGGAAAACACTAACAGTCACCTAGATTAGTTGAACTAGTAAAGAGCAGTGCAACTGGTTGATGGAGGTTCAAATCCCATGGTGAAAATGTTGAACATACATGGATCTTTGTGTAATGGGAGGGGTTTGTGATGATCTTTATGTAACATGTCTTTATTGTTTTACTTAGAACTTAGGTTAGAGGTAGTTTGCTGCTGTGTATTCTAACAACAACAAAGTATTGCTGTGGATGCATGTTAAACCTAGATATTGTATATTGTTCTTCTGTGTTCTCTGCTTCTAGACAAAAGGATAACAATGTTTTCAGAACAAATTAAGAAGGGCTTGAGGGTGACATTTTGTTGTTGAATCACTCCTATAGTTGGTTGACATATATTATAAAGGGTTCGTGCTACTTTGAGTATATTGATCCCTTGCAGAATATGGATTGAATCACAATGGACACTTCTATTTAGGATTCTAAGTATTATATGATATTTTTATGGAACAATTGTGTGACCTAGATTAGTTGTTTGGGAAGATCTACATGGCTTATACGGTGCTTGGGGCAGTGGTTCCTTTAACCAGCCCCTTGAAAGGAAGTGTGAGGCCCTTGCAGTTAGTGGTCTTGCAGCATATGGTGACGAGATAGATGTTGTGGCTCCTGTTGACATTTTGAAGCAGATATTTAAAATACCATATTCCAAAGCTCGATTGTCTCTTGCAGTTCATCGTATTGGGAAGACTCTTATATTGAATACAGGGTATGCCGATGCCACATGTTTTCAGTAATGAAAAGCATGTGGCTATTAGTTTGCATCTATGGGAGGTGGAGCTGCAGGTAGAATGGTGCTTCTAGGAATTTTGTTGATTATGAAGTGTGATTTTATGGGCACATTTGATTTCTGTTTAGGTTTTCTTATGTTTTTTTTTAAACAAAGATTAGATTGACTAGCTTTAAGATATTACAGGTAACTCCATTAATGTGGCTTGATGCCTGGCTTGATAATGTAATGGCAAGTGTACTAGAGCTAGCTATTTGTTATCATCACAATGGTGTGGTTCAAGGCTATGAGCTTTTGAAGACAGATGAGATATTTTTACGGAAAGGTATTGCTGAAGATGGAACTGTTGTCTTTCATCCTCAAGTTGTCCAGCAGAATGGTCTTTCCATTTTGAAATTTTTGCAAGATAACTGCAAACAAGATCCTGGATCCTACTGGGTGAGTCATTGTTTGCACTTGACGTTGTCACATTAGGTAGTAGCATCTGGTCCAAGTTTGGTTGATGTATCTACTTACGTTTTACAGAATAATAAGTTGTTTTGAGCAGGATATGAATTCCATATTTTCTTTAGAGCACCATTTTGTTATGATCAACCTTGCACTTGCAGCTTTACAAAAATGCTGGAGAGGATTTGATGCAACTGTTTGATCTTTCTGTTCTATCAAAAATTTGTTCATCAGACAAAGATGAGAAGAGCCGTATCCCACTTCCTTCTTCCAAGAATAGAAGGAAGGAAGACTACTCACTACCACTGGGGATTCTTTTGTATCGTCTAGCTCACAGGCTGTCACTTTCAAAGGTAACGAGCTCTACTGTTTATGACCTCTAACCATCTGACCATCTGTTTCTTCTGTTATCCCATTCTTTGAGTGGCTTCTATTTGTATTAATTATAAAACAATTACTATGCCTGAATGCTGGGTGCAGCTTCATCGTTCACCTAAACATTGTGTGGAATTTGATGCCTCTCAATGTTGGCAATGTGGAAATTTACATGTTGGCAATGTGTTAAAACTCAATACAACTAACTTATGTAGTGGAAAAACAACTGGAGAACATCCGTGCTTTTCTTCCAATGGAATTTCTCTAGATTTTTCCAGGTTTGAATTTTTTCATACAGTTCATATGAAGTCCTACCAGAGTTGCCACTAATATCTGTGGATCAAGCAATTTTTGCAGCTCTGCCTCTGCTCTATCCAAAATGTGTCCTCTCTTGAAACTGGGATCTTTCTCAGAGACACTTTCCACAGACCTACCTAGAGCAATGATAAAATTAAAGACAGCCATGCACTATGCCTTAAGAATAACCAACCCCTTTCCTTCACACGATGCTCTTTGTATAATGTTTGAAGTTGAGAGAGTATATCTAGAATGATATTTTCCAGTTGTGATAGCTCCCCTGTATGGCCAAAATGAACATTATGGCACAGAATTCTGAATTTTGAATTTTTCACGTAAATGGCTATTTTAAAGTTAAACTTTGTATTAGTTTACAGGGGTTTATATGTCTCATTCCCCTCCGAATTCGAACCTCCCACATCGGAAATACTCGTTCTTAACTGTTAAATTCCACATGTTATACTCCTAAGCAATTTGTTTATAACAAACATAGCTAGAAATTTAACTGGATAACTAACAAGTGGTTAGAGACGTTGCAGAGAAGCGTTTTATAGTTAGGACTTTCTTGCAAAAAAATTGTCATTCTCCAAAGATTGAAGGCTTGGCTATATTGATTCTGTCACATTATTCAAGTGGTTAGAGTTAAACAGAAGGGTTTTATAGTTAGGACTTTCTTGCAAAAAAACTGTCATTCTCCAAAGATTGAAGGCTTGACTGTATTGATTCTGTCACATTCTTCCCTTTGATTGAAGAGCATTCGATACGAGAAGTCTTCTAGGAACTTTTGGGCTAATTGCTTTGCAACAAGGTTCTCTTTATTTTCATAATCTCAGGTTTGTGGTAGAAGGATTGTCAAAGTGTTTTTTCCACCCATCAATTTATTATGAAGGTATCTACACAAAACTCTAACTCATACTTCTAGTAACTAGAAGTGGATTTGGTAGAAGCATGCCCGGTTTTGCTAAAATGTAATTCATAGGAGTCTTGTCTAAAGTTATTTTTTTTGGCATAGATATGGCTAGATGACAGGAAACACAAAGGGACTAGGTAATTCTATGTATATGTTTTTTAAAGGAAGCCTAGTCATATATCATAGGAAGTTTGGTAATTTCACAATATTTTTTTTTTTTTAAATACCATACCGTCGCTTAAGCGACGCCTGTGTGTTTTAAAAAATACAATACCATCACTTAAGCCACGCCTGGAGGTGTCGGTTAAGCGATGCCTGTGTCCGGGAGGTGTCAGTTAAGGGACGCCTGTAGGTGTAAATGTTTTTTAAAAAAATTCATCACCGTCACTTTGTAAGTGCCAGATAACCGACACTTTACATTTAACCGATGGTAAACTGAGATGTCGCTTAACCGACGGATTGGAAAGATGTCAGATAACCGACGACACTCCACCGACGCTTAAAAAAATCAATAGTGTCGTACATGCGACAGGGAAGTGTCGAAAATCTAACAATACGGCCGTCGGATTTTTGGTCAAAATGTAGTAGTGTATGATGTCTTAAATGAGACAGTAAGACAAGGTCCTAAATGTAAATAACCTTATATCTCCCCTCACGAGTAATATACCTTTTCAAGAAGATCGTAACTTGGTCCCATGGTCTCGGCAATGTCTCCAATGCCACTCCTCTGTCCCTTCTCTGTACTTTCTCCTCTATTGCTAAAAATTATTTACCTTCTCTCAAATTGTGCCTTTTTCTGGTAAACCAATGTTCTCCATTCTGAGGCAGTCGTGTGAACTCTACTATAACTTGCTCTGATGCATCTATCCTTAATCCTTTTATTTCTGATTATTCTCCATTCATGTTCATAGAAAACTAGAGTGTTGTTTCCTCATGAAATTCGTTCAATATATGGAAATAGCCAATCCAACCAACTTCCCGAAAAATGTCATAGATTTCTCTATTTGTGGAAAGGACATTTAGATTGTTAGGTTCATACCTGATTGGAGGACCCATGATTCTCTTCATTGGTTGTAATAAATAGGTATAGTAACTGATAGAATCAGGCATTCAAGTTGTAGCAGTTGGATACATTAATAGATAGCAAGGGTTTGTATGGGTGTTCTGAAGTTCTTGGTGAAATTAGAAACATGATGTGTTGCATATTTTTGGATATAGCGTGAAATTTTGTTTGAAAGTACATGCAGGATGATTTGAAAGAAATGTTAACTAATTATGGAGTATTTTCAAGGGCCGAAAAGGTATAATCATTATTATCACATCATTAAATACTTTTTTATACTTACAATCAGAATCCATACCTGATCATTGTTACTCGAGCCGTCAATTCCCCGATATGATCCAAAATTTTGATGCCAACGAATCACGTGGGAGATGATTTCACATGAGCAATTAACGATAATCTGTTGTCAATTATTAATCAGGCAAAGCACGTTTGTAAGAACATTGATTTCCTGAACGCGTGGACAAGGTGTAAAATATATTATCATGAAACATTGAGATTCAGTTGGAAATCCGCCTTAAACGCGAAGAATTTTTCATGAGATTTTTGACACATACCGACAGAAACATTGGTGGAAACAAATAGCATAGTTGTAGCACAGGATGGTAAAAAACAACGGAAAATTAGTAGTGGTGCAATAGAATTCGGCCAAAAAATGGCTAAAAAAAATAGTGGTGTTGCAGTGAAAATCGGCCAAAAAAGTGGAAAATTAGCGGTGTTGCAGCAGAACTTGGACAAAAATAGCAAAAAAAATAGCGGTGTTGTAGCGGAATTTGGCCAAAAATGACAAAAAAAATAGCGGTGGTCCAACGAAAATCAACCAAAAAAGGCAAAAAAATTAGCAGTGCTATAGTGAAATTTGGCTAAAAACAGCAGAGTTGCAGTGGGATTTAGCCAAAAATAGCGGAGTTGTAGGAGATAAAGGTTAAGAAATTTTAACCATATTTCTGCTTAGAAAAAAAAATTGACAGGGCTCAATAAGAATAATTTTTTTGTCAAAGCTTTGCAATCTTATCCATTCATTCTTTCAAGGAGTCATATTAGTGAAGAAGGATCATCCATGGTTATGCAATTGCTTAGCCCATCACAACTGCTTCTTTTTCCTGCACCTTCTCATGAATACCTATTCATAATTCTCAGAAAAAACACACTCGATCATAGCGAAAAGAAAATTACATAGCGAAAATTAAACTATTTATTTATATATAGATTTTGTGGAATTTACTGCAGACTTAAAAAGTTTAAGAAATAGGGGAAGAACCCTACTTTTGTACCAGTTGACAGTCTGGATCAGCTGCGACTTGTGAAATAAATGCATCGTCGGAGATCGGTTTATGATAAATTCGTAATCGATGACCATTGGAAAACAAAGGTTTCTGATTTTCATCAATGGTGGTCAACTGAACGGTCTCGTTTTCAAATACCTAATCTATCTTGTAAGGTCCCAACCATCTAGTGTGTATCTTGCCTTTAAGGTTCCTTTTAAACCATGAATCATACATTAAATCCCAATATCCTTCACATAACATCTTCTTCTTGATAAATATATTGTGGCATTTGGAGCGCTGTTGTTGAATTAAAGCTCTATGATGTACAATAGCGGTGTGCTTTGCATCTAGTTCATTCAGTTGATTCGACCAGTTTTTTTGAGCCTCCATTGAATCCAGGTTTTCTTCCATGGTTGTTCTCGGTGTTAATTTAATTTCAAATTCAATAGGAAAAACAACACTCTTACCGTACACCAGTTCATATGGGGAGAATCTTGTATTGTTGTGCCATGTTGTACGGTAGGCCCATAATGCTTCTGGAATCCTATCATCGCAATCCTTGCAGTGACTCTTCACTATTTTTGTGAGGATTGACTTGATCACCTTGTTCATGATATCTACCTGCCCATTGGCATGTGGATTATACAGAGAGGTGACTCGGTGTTGAATACGATACTTCTGAAATAGGGCCTCCATCTTTCGAGACACAAATTGTGGTCCTCCGTCTGTCATAATTTCCCTGGGTACTCCAAAGCAGGTGAATATCTCTGCATATAAAAAGTATATTACAACCTTATCATTATCCTTTACCAAGGCCATAGCTTCTACCCACTTGATCATATAATCGGTGCAAACCAGAATGTAAAATTTATGTCTTGATGGATGGTTGATGGGCCCTACAAAATATAGGGCCCATCTATCAAAGGGCTCAACTACTAACTGTGGCTAAAGTGGCATCTCATCTAATCCATTTGGTTGTCCCATTCTCTAGCAGTTGTCACGGGCTTGAATTTATTTTCTTGCACCCTGAAATATAGTTGGCTAGAAATAGCCCATCCTCAATGCTTTATGGCATGTCCTCTTATCAGAAAAATGCATCCCACAGGGCTCATCATCGTAGGATTTCAAAATACTTTGTATTTAATCCTCCCTCACACATCACCTAATTTCCAAATTACGACCTCTGTAAAAGAGGTGTCCTTCGATCTAGAAGTACCTCACACTTTGTTTTATAATTCTTCTCTTTTCTCATTTGGACAAGTGCGATGGAAGTCTACCTGTAACCAAATAATTGGCAATGTCAGCTTACCATGGGGAAAATGCTGATACAGCAAATAAATGTTCATCGGGGAAATAATATTTTACTTGTGCATCATCATTGTTATTAGTCAGTTGAGATAGAAAATATGCAACTACGTTCTCCTTCCCTAGTCTGTCAATGATAGTGATGTCAAATTCCTGGAGTAACAGCAACCACCTAGTCACTCTAGCATTAGTAAGATGTTTGTCCATTAATTATCTAGTTGTTGAGTGGTCAATACGTACAAATGGAGGGTATCCAGTAATGTAATGTCTAAATTTATTGATGGAATAAACGATAGCAAGGAATTCCTTCTTCGTTATCATGTAGTTCAGTTCAACAGGAGACATATTTTTACAAACGTAATAGATAGCATATGGGTTGTGACCTTCCTGGTGTCCCAAAACAGCTCCAATGGTTGTGTCTAAAGCATCAAAGGAAATATGAAAAGGCAGGGCCCAATTAATCCCCCTTAATTTGGGTGTTGTAGATAACCTCTTATTTCGTTCTAAAAATTATTCCTAACATGCATCTATCCACACAAATTGGGCATATTTTGTTAGTAAAGTAAATAGGGGAGATTCCAACTTGGAAAAAAATTCTATGAATCTCCTATAATAACCAGCATGACCAAGAAAAATTCTTACCTATTTATTTGACCCATGGATAGGAATATTATAAATTACCTTTATCTTGGTGGGATTTACCTGAATACCTGTAGCAAAGATAAAATGTCCCAGAACCACACCTTCACTCATCATCATGTGGAATTTTTCGGTGCTCAGAGATAGGTGTGTATGTTCACAACGTCTTAGAACTTTTTCCAAATTATCCATTGCTTCATCAAAACTATCCCCATAAGGAGTGAATTCATCCATGAAGACTTCCATGCAATCGTTCACCATTTCAGAAAATATTCCAATTACAACCTGCTGAAACATGGTTGGAGCATTGCACAACCCAAAGGGAAGCACCATGTATGCAAAGGTTCCCCAAGGATAGGTGAAGGTGGTTTTTTCTTGGTCTTCAGGTGAAATATGTATTTGGTTTTACACACTGAAAGCATCTACGAAGGAAAAAAATTGTTTTCCAGAAAGGGTGTCTAGAAACTGATCGATGAAAGGAAAAAGGAAATAGTCCTTCTGTATCGCTTTGTTAAGTTATATGTAATCCACAAATACAGGCCACTTTCCATTATTTTTAGGTACATTCACAAGTATGGAAACCCACTCGTTTTCTAAAATCGGGTAAAGAAATCATGCCTCCATAAGTTTTTGGATTTCCTCCTTCACAATATCTCTCATGTTAGGGTTCATTCTGCATTGAGGTTGTCGTACGATCTTTGAATCATTTTTAATGTAAATATGATGGGTGCACAGTGATGAGGAAATTCCCCTCATATCTATGTATTCCCATGAAAAATACCCCTTATGTTGTTTTAGAATTGTGACAAGGCTTTCCAGCTCATCAGCTTTGAGATTAGGGTTAATGCTCATTTTTTCCCTGAGTCAACTTCTACTGGAACACTCTTGGAATTATCAATTACTGGAATCAATTCAATATTACTGACTAAGGATTCTTCTATGAGTTCTTCCTGTTCTTGTTCTTTCAGTGAGCTATCTAGGATACGATATGCTCTCTTAGTGATAGATGCATGCTCGCTAATGAAATTATAGATGGTATCATCTTCAGTTTCTATCTTAAAATTCAAGGCTCTCCCAATTGTTAATAAAGGATGAATATCCTCTTCTTCCTCTAAATCCATCCACATCGAAGTTTCAGCGTCTATGCTCAGTTTGGATGGAGGATATAAAGTAATATTTTTAATGGCACTTCCATTAGAAATTATCATGGAGCCTAATCTATAGCTGATGTATGCATCTTTTGTAGCCAGCCATGGTCTTCCCAAGATCAATGGGTGTCCCCCTAGCCGTGACTTAGGCTATAAAGAAACAAAGTCTGTAGGGTACTCCCATGAATCAACAGATAATACAACGTCTTCCACAACTCCTTTTGGTTTAATGGTATATCTGTCAGCCATCTCCAGGATAGTTCGGGTAGGCCTGAGATTAGCAAGTCCTAATCGTTTTAAGGTCTCAATAGTCATTACATTTGTCGATGCTCCTAAGTTGACCAAGACATTAGATATTTGAATCTTCCCAATACAATGATACATACTATGATAGTAGGGTTACCTGGATCACTGTATTTGTCCAATGGTACTTTTCCCATTATTAGTTTAGATAATTGTTCTACCACATGCACTATAGGGAGGACTCTCGGTTTCCTTCCTGGTTTTTTTACAGCCAGGTCTCTAATGGTTTTGGCATAAATAGGTACATCGTGCATGGCTTGTAATAGTGGAGTTCTTACATAAATAGTTTTCAACTCTCCTAGGAGGTTGAAACTAGGTTGTTCCATGGAATTTAGCAAGGTTAATCATTCATGATATGGTGGTTCTTTCAAAGACTTTGTACATTACATTTTCGTGTGTGTCTCTGCAACTGTTTCAACTATTGTTTCATCATGTATTTCAATCGTGTTGATGTATATGTAACTTCGGAATGTATTCTTCTATGTATTGTAACCTGATGTTTATTTCGAGATGTTTCTATTATGTATTTGAGTCATGTTGTCATGCCCCGATGTTCCGATCAGGAGGATTAATAATGTAAAAAAGTCATGTCAAGTCATTGTTGAAGTCCCGACAGTTTCGGGGCACTTGAGTTATTATACACTAATTAAGGTGTAGGCTCGAGTAAGTAATTGTTAAGTTGGGCCGACATGATTGAGTGCACTTCAAGTGAAAAAAAGAATATAAATAGAGAGTGAGACTCTCTATTTAACACACACATCATTCACTCTCACTTAATTATGGCGCATTAGTGAGGAAGGAAATATTGGGACTAGACAGAAGAAGAAGACTACTGCGTTGAGGCTTTTACTGTTTTGTGCTAATTCTATCTCTGAGGAAGTTGCAGGGTTTTCTCCTTTATGGTTTCCCTCAGAAAAAACTCTTTGTGTCTCTTGTCTCTTTTGATGTTCTTGTGTTTGATTGTTGTACTTGTTATTCTCTCAGTAAAGATCCTAATATAATGCTAGCTTAATGTTGAAAAAATAACATGGTATCAGAGCTAACTTGAGAAGAAGACACTGTGCAACTATGGGAACTAGGGCTTCCTAGTTTGTGGACCTTCCTCCACATATTTTCGGCAAAAGTAAGGTGGAACAACTCTCCTCCTTAGGGTGCATCTTTCTGTCGAAGAGGAATTCGATTCTGAGCATTCTCAGTTTTCGATGCAGAAATTAGGGATTTCTACAAAAGAGGAATTTTTGAGTGAGACCAACATAGAATTTTTCTCCTCATAAAAACCGAAATTTAGAGACCTGGATCAAGAAATTTGGATGGGTGAAACTCTGGGAAATTCAAACCCTAGTTTGACCTCGAGCTAGGAAAACCCTAAATACTAAAACTGATAAGTTTTGGTACAGTCGCTATATTCAGAGGTTAGAGAAGTCTCAGAAGCTGAACATTGCAGGGGCCGAAGATAACTTCCTAATGAACACTGTGTCCTAACATCAGCCTTATATTCGCTATATTTTGGGAGATATGATCCCTCCAATTTAAGGTTCCAGCCTCTTCCAGAATTCATCCCTAAACAGGACATCTGGGGAGATCTACAATATATTGGGATAAAAAGGTCCAAATGGAATTCCTAAAGATGTTCCAGAAAGGGCATGGAATGTACCTTTGGTGGTCCAAATATCATACTTAGAAGATGAACCAGTGACACGTGGCATGCCGTACAACTTCTCTGTTCTGAACAGTCCTGTAACAGGTCACCTTGGGAAAAGGATCATAAATCCCAAATGGTGAAACCAATTCTGATGAAACCTATGGTGTTATATCAGGGACATGCGAGGTTACAGTAGTGTGAAATTTACAGACATAGAGGATCAGTAATTTCAGAGATATCATAGAAATAGTAACAGGAATTTCTGCAGAAGAAATTGGAAAATTAGGGCTTCCTGTTCTGGGATCTTCCCTCCACTGTTTTCAGAAAAGGAGTACATTGGACAGCTCCATTTGAAGAGATATATCTATTTGTACAATCAGATATGAAATATTCCAAGTCTTGAAAATTAGGTTTTCTATGGAAAACCCTAGATCAGCCAACTCCGGAATCAAGAAAGACACCTCAAATCGGTAAGATCTAATCCTTTGCTATTTTCATTTGAGGTTCTCATTTCAAAGTGATCTATTACATCAGCTTGATGATAAGCTTGGTGAAGTTGACAACTTCCAAGCATAGAATTATTTGATCTCTCTGAAGAAAATGGATTGGACACCTACATGAGTATAGAGGTTCCAGTTTCAAAGGGAGACGAGGTTAGAAGCCTTTCACAAGAAGAACTTGGTCAAGGCCAAAGAAGACATCATGCTCATGCTGTAGAGCATGTTGAACCATCCAGAAAAAGATTCAGATATGAAAAGTGAAGATTCTTCAAGCAAGGATGAATATGTTTTGATATCAGCTCTCACAGGTAACATTACTCATGGAAGTGATGATTGGATTATAGACAGTGGGGATTCCAAACATATGATGGGATTCAAGGAATCCTTTGTAAGACTGTCAGAACATGAATCACCTCACAAGGTGAAACTAGGAGATGACTACCAATATCCAATAAAAGGTAGTGGGGAATCTTAATACAAGCTAGACTCTGGTAAGTCTCTAACAATGAAAAAAGTATTGTTTGTTCCAGGACTGAAGAAGAACCTTCTATCCATTTCAGAATTGGATACAAAAGGAATGCGGGTGGCATTCACAGATGGTCAAGTCATCATGTGGCCAAAAGGAAAGACTATCGATGATGCGGTAGTGATTAGAGAACAATAAGGAGGATTGTACAAATTGAAGGGCCATCCAAAACAAGCCTTGATCCATGAAATAGTAGAGCCAAATGAGCTTTGGCATAGAAGGCTTGCACATGTGCATTACAGAGCACTACCTATTGCAAACAAAGCTGTTGAAGGTCTTCCAGAATTTCAATCTATTTGAAGGGAAGAACAAAAATCAAAATATGACCTAAAGAAACTCGTTGAAGAATGCGAAGATCTAAAATGCAGAGACCATGCAGTCATAAGAGTCTCTCAAATCAAGAACAACTTGAAGTAGAAGTGAAGATGCAGAAGTGGTGATGGCCACCTTGAATGGCCTCCCGAGATCGTGGAATTCATTCATGTGAGGAATGTGTGCTAGAAGGAAGTGATTACTTTCAATAGACTCTAGAAAGAGAACTCACAAGAATAAGAAGCTCGAGAAGAGAAGGTGGGAGCAACTGAAGATCAAGCTCTTACCATCCAAAGGAGATCCCTCAAGCAATGAGGAATATGAAGAACTCAACTCTTGAATAAGAAATGATGCTATTATGAATGAAGAAGACGATGAAGCTGAAGGCTCAAGAAGGAATCTACCCATGAAACAAATAAAGATAAGTATTCAATTTTCAT
>LPNX010792684.1:295806-377091 GCA_001517045.1 Pseudotsuga menziesii | reverse complement strand
GTTCATAGTTCCATCATGCAGTAGATGGAAACATCGTGGGATACAAAGCAAGATTCATAGCATGAGGCTTCTCACGAAAAGAAGGCCTAGACTACGAAGGGACATTTGCAACCAGTAAGAGTTTAAACACATACATGATGAGCCTGATAAAGATATTAACCTTTGCTACAAGGTTGAAGATGTAAGTCTATACACTAGATGGTCACATAGAATATTAGTAGCATAGGAAGCTACTTGTCACTCCGGTATAGAATGTTTCAGTGCATAGAGCACAGAAGACAGAGGGAGTATGATGCTCCACTTCAGAAGGAGTGACTACAGAATATATTGAGGTTCGACATGGTACAACAGGATGGGAAGATTACTGATGACTCTAGGCTTTACTGAGAGTAAAGTGGATTCCAACCTTGGCTTCAAGGTTGAAGATGGAAGACCAGTGATGCTCCTGTTATGTGTCGATGCACTATTGTTCTAGGAATGGAGGTGTGGCAAAGTACAGATGGAATATTCCTTGGACAAGGGAAGTATGCAGTAGAGATCCTAAAGAGGTTTGGGATGATGGAATGCAAAGCTATGGCCACACCTATGGCATCAAACCTGAAGCTATTGAGTGATGCTTCATCAGAGTTGGTTGATGCTATGATGTATCATTAGATGATTGGGTCATTAATGTACCTGATGAACACGAGACCAAATATTTGCTTTGCTGTGAACACCTTGAGCCAGTACTTGACAGATCTGAGAAGTGTTCACTTGACTACTGCAAAGCATATTCTGAGGTACCTGAAGGGTACAGTTGATTATGGGCTCAAGTACAATGTGAATCAGAAGATTAACCTAGAGGGTTATGTTGATTCAGATTGGGCAGGCAGTGCCATCGATAGGAAGAGTACTTCGAGATGTTGCTTCAGTATGGGATCAGGTGTGATCTCTTGGTTTAGCAAGAAGCAATCCTGTGTGGCACTGAGTACAGCTGAAGCAGAGTATGTCACAGCTTTTTCAGCTAGTTGTGAGGCAGTATGGCTGCGAAAGCTACTGTCTGATATATATTTGATCTCCAGTTGGATGCTACTTGTATACATTGTGACAACCAGAGTTGTGTGAAGTTGTCAGAGAATCCAGTGTTCCATGACAAGTCGAAGCATATCAAGATCAAGTATCACTATATCAGGGATATGGTGTAGAGAGGAGCAGTGAAGCTCCTATATGTTGCAATGGAGGAACAGATAGCTGATGTATTAACGAAGCCATTGGCTAGGCTGAAGTTCGAGTACTTCAGAGAGAGACTTGGTGTTCTCCAAATCGAGGCTTCCTCCCAGAGAAAGTGATGAGACCCATAGCCATTCTGACATGATGAGAGGATTGGTTCCTTCCATGGTCAGATGTAAGGGCTGAGCCATTATATCATGGTGATAGGGTTGCTCCCTTCCATGTCAGATATGAGTGCTGGCCATTCTATCAAGTAGGACGGATGTAAGGGAAATTGCCATTCTAGGAATGGAGGCACCTGGTCAGTTACCAGGAACACTCAGTGTAGGACTGAGTAGCCATTCTGATGTGATAGAGGGATGCATTCCCACTTGATCAGATGTAAGGGATGAACCATTCTATTCATGGCTAAAGGATTTAGTTCCTTCCATGTTAGATGTGAGTGTTGTCCATTCCGACGAGTAGGTCGGATGTAAGGGAAACTTCCATTCTCTAGGAGAATGGAGGCGCCTGGTCAATTACCAGGTAGCTCAGTCGAGGACTGGGGGCCATTCTGATATGACTGCTGGGATGTGTTCTCGTAGGATCAGATGTGAGTGCAAGCCCTTCCATCACTGTGAGTAGGATGTGTTCCAACCTGGATGGATGTAAGTGTAGAGCCTTTCTGGATCGACTGAGGGATGTGTTCCCACGTGCTCAGATATAAGTGCTGAAATCTCTCATCACTGTGAGTAGGATGTGTTCCGACCTGGATGGGAGTCTTTCATCATTGTGAGTAGGATGTGTTCCAACCTGGATGAAAGTGGAAAAATATTCCATCACTGTGAGTAGGATGTGTTCCGACCTGGATGGGAGTCTTTCATCATTGTGAGTAGGATGTGTTCCAACCTGGATGAAAGTGGAAAAATATTCCATCACTGTGAGTAGGATGTGTTCCGACCTGGATGGGAGTCTTCCATCAGTGTGGTAGGATGTGTTCCCCTAGATGGTTGTGCCTTTCTGACGAGTAGGTCAGATGTAAGTGCTGAGCCTTTTCACATATGTTAGTGATGTGATGTCCTATCATGCTGGTGAATGTGAGTGCTGGGCCTTTCTGATGTGATTATAGGATTGGTTCTTATATGATTAGATGTGAGTGCTGGGCGTGCCTTTCTGACGAGTAGGTCAGATGTAAGTGCTGGGTGAAGACCTACATGATGGGTAGGCCTACAACCAGCATGAAAAAGGGCTAGCTCTGTAGAACTTCCTGTGATGAGAAGAATCATGAGATAGCAGCAGTGATGATCCAGATCCTGTCTAGTGATGATGATCCAGATCAAGTGATGATCCAGATCCAGTCTAGTGATGATGATCCAGATCCAGTCCAGTGATGATGATCCAGATCGAGAGATGATCCAGATCCAGTGATGATGTTCCATGATGATCCAGCTCGAGAGATGATCCAGATTCGATGATGACTTGAAGCCGATGATGACTTGAAGACGAAGATGACTTGAAGACGAGATGATCCAGCTGATACAGAGAAGAAGACCAGTGCTGAAAATTGTGTTGAAAGAATACCTTCCTAGTTGAGAGGGAGTGTTGATGTATATGTAACTTCGGAATGTATTCTTCTATGTATTGTAACCCAATGTTTATTCCGGGATGTTTCTACTATGTATTTGAGTCATGTTGTCATGCCCCGATGTTCTGATCGGGAGGATTAATAATGTAAACAAGTCATGTCAAGTCATTGTTGAAGTCCCTACAATTTCGGGGCACTTGAGTTATTATACACTAATTAAGGTGTACGCTCGAGTAAGTAATTGTTAAGTTGGGCCGACATGATTGAGTGCACTTCAAGTGAATGAAAGAATATAAATGGAGAGTGATACTCTCTATTTAACACACACATCATTCACTCTCACTTAAGTATGGCGCATTAGTAAGGAAGGAAATACTGGGACTAGAAAGAAGAAGAAGACTACTGCTTTGAGGCTTTTACTATTTTGTGTTGATTCTATCTCTAAGGAAGTTGTGGGGTTTTCTCCTTTATGGTTTCCCCAAGAAAAACCTCTTTGTGTCTCTTGTCTCTTTTGATGTGCTTGTGTTTGATTGATGTACTTGTTATTCTCTCAGTAAAGATCCTAATATAATGCTAGCTTAATGTTGAAAAACTAACAAATCGGTGTTTCAGATGGTGTTTTAGTTGGTATTTCAGCGTGCATTTTAGAGTCCTCAATGATGGGGATCGATGAACTAAATGAATTTCTAAATGGTGGATTCATTCCTTCATCAATCGTGGAGGATGGAACATCCTCTGTAACTATTGGTTCCACTACCCTCCCCAATCGTAGGTGTAAATTATTGCAAGGGAGAGGGGAAATGGATTAAGCTGGCATGGTAGAAATTTCGAACTGTTGCACTTCCTTATTGTTGGGATTGGGGTTAGGTTGGGCAGGAAATTGAGGATAGAGCGGTGTTCCCATTGGTGCCACATTATTTGTAAGTTACAACTGAGGTTGTTTATACTATGGATATGATGTTTGGTTATGTGGAAACTGGTTATGAGGAAACTGGTTTCTTGGATATGGATTTCTCCATTCCGGAGACCAGAGAGCTTTTCGGTTTGGCTATGGTTCCTATGAAGTCCAGGGGTTAGGATATGGTGATGCAGGTTGTGAAGGTTGGTGCCAATGTGTGTTAGGATATGAGTATGGTGGGGGGAATTTATTATTATTATTATTCCAAAAATTGAAAGTAGTAGGCTCAGGATGCATACGTAGAACCCGTGGTTGCCATAGCTTCTTCTGTGAAATGAAATAGGCATGTTCCATGTCTAGAGTGGATGCTTAAAATATTTCTTTGGATTTCATAAGTAAGGGAAAATATTTGGTATCATGCTCTAATTCACACATCCCACACACTTCTTCCTTATCAAGTGGACATTTTTTCAGCGGATGCTTCTTCCTACACTTAGAGAAAAACACCCCAAGTACCAGATATTCAGCCACTTGTTTCTATTTTTCTCTCATAACATCTAGTTGTGAAGAGATGGAACTCATCATGTTAGATTTGAAATTATCGAGGAGATTGCCAATATATTCCCGAGCATATCCTCTTCCAACTGACTTCTATTCCCATGAGAAAATGTCTCGATCCTTTGTAGTGGTTTAGGTAGATCCCCAAGCATATCGTCGACATAATTCCAGAATGTGATCAAAGGATTCCTTGGATATATCTCCCTTCCCTAACAAGTTAAGCATGTCCTTACAATCGTCATGTATTCCTCGCAACAGATGATCTTAAGAACGTCCCTTCTAATAGTGGTTTGTCCTTCCCTCTGTACATTATACAAAATCATTTCCACAAAATCCTCCAAACCCTATTCATATTTTTGTACCATCTTAAATAACTCTTCTCTCTTATCCTTCATCCTACATTATTCTTGATATTTCTGAGAAACACATGTTTCCAATTTGTGACAGTTTCACTAACCAAGCTCATAAATCAGCGTAGGGCATTGTATTTTAAGGTAGCAAGAAAGAGTTTCAACTTCTTCTCACTGGAGGTGTAGCCATAACTTTGACACATAATTTCAAACTCAAAGAGGAACTCACCGGGATCTTATGTCGCCTTCCCATGAAAGTGGGGTGACATTGAGGGTGAAATATTCTTCATGCGGGCCTGTCCAGTTGGTTTCCAAATGCGGAACTAAAGTGTGGAAACTGTCTTCCTCACGATCATCGTGGTGGCATTCATTATTCCTTTTGATCTGCTCCTCTTCCTGTTTTCGATTCTTATAATATTCAAACTTATGTCAAAACTGTAACCACTCCTCTTTTGTAATTTCCTTTCCTTCTATTTGGTAAACCTCCTTTGTTCCACCTATTCCCACAGAACTAACCCTATCTCTTGGAATTTATTCCACAGGGACACTAGATGGTGCTGTAGCTCATACTATTTTCTCACCCATTGACACTTATGCTTCCAGCCTAGGAGAAACAAGGCTTCTTCTGACAAATGATGCCCCTTGATTTCAAGCTCTGGTAGAATAATTATCCCTAACAACTAATTCATCAATGAATATCTTTATCTCTAATTCTGGGCTATAGCCACGACCTATACCACCTGTCAAGTTAGTATTTTGGGGAGTTCTAGGAATATCCCAGTGAGTTATTCTCGTATTCATGCAAACCTATAAATCATGCAAGATTAAAATCTTACCTCCTAAAGGAAATGAATCAATTCAACTACTAACTAAGCCTACGAATTACATTCCCCAGCAATGACACCAAAATGTTGGGCACTCTATTTACTCATTCATTACTTAACAAGAAGAGTGTTCAATATTTAAGTGTCAACCAATGGAAGTCTATTATTTCAAAGGAAATCAACAAAGTATATGCAAAGACATGTTCAATAGTTGATAAGTAAAATTAAAGTCACCTAGTTCTAATTAATGTTCAGTCAATTCAGCTCCCTGTAAGAAATGAAACATTACCCATCTAGGAATTGAAAAGAACTTCTATTTCCTATCATACTAATCTGAATTTTTATGATCTAAAGATAAATCCACCTAGAACTACTTTTGCAAGAAACGAAAGTCTAATTTACCAAATCAGAAAGATCTCTACTAATTAATCAAACAACAAATTCATCAAAGCAAAGGAGTTATCTAATTAGTCAAAATCTAGAAAGATAAATAGCACACACACACAGGGGCTGAGAAAGTCTGTAATAGCTACTAAACACTTATGCATAAAAGGAAGGACTAACCACACAGACGACTATCACACCAAATCACTTACAACAAACCAAAGGAAAACCAACAGATGCAATCACTAAACAAACGCAATTGAAACTAACCATGAAGATGTATCAAAATTAAATTCCACACTTAAACATAAATAAAATAAACTACAACATATAAACAGCCACCAAATATGTAAGGCGGGCCATGGCCTTCAAACATAGATTTTGTTGAAAACTCACAAAGGCTGCAACAGATAAATAATGAGAATTGTCACTCTTTTATTAATATAACAATTGCAGTTATAGTCACAAAAACTCTGTTGTGTCTCTTCCAACTTGTGAATGAACTGAACCCTTGGCTCTCCCTTCCTGCATATTCCTACACAAGAACAAAGCTATTATGTTACATCAATTTTGGGTAGCCATGAATATATTTGATCTTTAGGATTTCGAATCATCGAGATAGTTACAACTAACAATCCTTGCACAAAATCAGCTCGAGAATAATTGAATCTTTTACTTCGAGTTGTTCCCTGAACCGACATGCCAAGCAACTTGCGGAACTTTCTTGGGGAGTTTTAGCTGCAACCATTAATGTTGACCACATCAATTGAGCAGGTAGTTGACTCCAAGCAAGACTAACTTCCAGATATAACTAGTTGTTGTAGTTGTTCCACCTGGATATGACAAACTATTGTTGTTGCGCCACCTGTGATTCTGAATCTTTCTTTCAAAGCATGGATAGAACAACAAAACGATAGGTAAAATCCATGATTATAAATAAAACCAAGCATAAAATGAAATAATAAATAATTATTTATAACAAATATTTTCTTCTGCTTGTTTGTATGAGAAGCATAAAGATCCATCTGCAAAACAGGGGTGAAAATAGGGAAAAGGGATGGAATAGAGTATGGAAAAAAGGGGTAAATCTAGGACCCAACACTACCTATATTCGTCGAAACAATCAATTGTAGTGTAACATGAAACATGGTGAAGTACAACACCAATACAAAGCAAAATCCTAATGAATCCTCAGGAATTCCATGGAAACACATCATCGCATGAAATGACATCATATATTGACAACAAATGGTAGTCAAAGTGGCATCATAATGGCATTCCCAAACTAATATCACTTATGGGAACACAATTCTGGAAAACTGAAGCAATACTGAAAGAAAAAAATAAGTACTAATATGACCATGCAATAAATGTCATAATAGGTATATCTAGATCCATGGAACCTACAAATAGAGATGGCATATATGCTAACACTAGGATTTGTAATAAGAGATAAAATGACAATTCGATGAAAGGTGGTTGTTTTTGTTGGCTAGCTTGATGATGAATAATAAATGGAATGGCTAGTTGGGGGGGATTATTCCTAATGTATGCAGCGGATAATGATGTGATCATTCCTTCATATTATTTAATACATGTGTACACATTGTTTCTTGATTAATTTTGTTTCACTGTCACTTTTAAACTCCTAACTTTGAGAAAACAAGCAATACATCAGGTTGTTTGGTGATAAGGAAGAATAAGAAACAAGCCATTAATATGGGCATATCAATATTAACTTTAGTGGGAAAAGCTTGTGGATGCTTGAAATCAAAGAATCTGAGCATAAACCTATGAATTCTGATCCAATATACATGTATCCAAGCATGAAAAGATAAACATGAAACACATTCAAGTAAAGGAAAGAAAGTATAGACTGTAAAATGAATAACACAAGAATATCTCGTAGAAAACCTGCTCAGCTCTGAAATATTTTTATTAATTTTGAATCTCTCTTGCAAAAACTAGTTCTTGCTCACCGGTTCCAACCATCATTACATTTCAAAGTAATTCTTAAATAAAATAAAATTTCTCCTTGAGATGATAAATGCTTACATATTAAAAATATACATGTATACCTGCCTTATTACATCTGCCAATTATTTGCTAACAAACTAATATTTTTAAAAATCTATTACATTATTACAAAACAAACTTGGTCTTCTACATGAATCAAGCCTTAAGATGAAATATTTACTGATGTAGTATATATTTCATCTTGCCAAATTTCTCTATTGTCTTCCACTGGCCTCCAGATGAAAACTCCAAATTGTCCATATCTCTTGAAAGTACTCTCATCTCTACATGGTCCACATAGGCTATAGGTGGCAGCTTCCTACCAATGGTTCTAAACATGTTTAGCAATTCAAAATACACTGCTAGTTTTTCAATAATGACTTTTCCTGACAAAGATTGAGTCATGTATTCAAATTTCCTATGATCCAATATAGACTTGACTAGCAATGCTTGATACTCGGCTTTATACATAAGTATGCCATATTCTTCCCCCAAAAAAAGCAGTTCTTTTTTAAACAAGGGCATAACTAAATATTTGAAAATTTTAATTTGATGTAGCATTATATCAATTTCTACTTGCATAGTTTCTATGTGTTGATGTTTTCCTACCACCTTTTATCCCAAGTAATGACTGTAATTCTATCGTTGATTCCAGTTGTCTTTAATTCCTCTTCAGATGGAGTATTAAGGAAATTTATTGTATTTTTAGCTGTGTTAATTGGTTTCTTGTTCAGTGACTCTTTCACAGTTGTGCAACTCTTCCTAGCAACATTTATCACCGTCTCTTTATCCTGTATGAAATTTAATAAGGTATGGTCTTAGTGGATTCTGAGGTCAACATATCCCAAAGGAGATATCAGCTATCTCCTTGTACTGGTAATTGACATGTTAGTTGATTCATTAATTTCTCATTTTTATCCATCAATTCTATAATTTTGTTCTCCAATGTTTTCCTCTCTTCTTCCTTTTTCTCGACTACATCAACCAAATTTTGATTCTAACTTTTTAAACCAACAATTTCTAAGTCTCTTAGACTCACTTGTGACATAGCCTGTATAATAGACTCAGTATTCAAGTTTCTGTACTAGCCTGAACTATTTGTACTTCATCTTCCTTGTTTTTATCTTATTTATTCTTTTCTAAAATCAACTTATTTTCATTCAGAATGTCTACCTTTGCAGTCAAGAAAAATATTTCTTTCTCCCGTTTATTTTTCTATTCAACAAGCTTCAATAGCTTTTCCTTACTGTCATTCAGCTCTCGGGCTAGAAATTATTTGTCTTTTTCTAATTATGTTAATTCAGAATTATGAATTAATTGATTTGCAGGGGTTTTTAAATTATTTTTTGACAATTGGATGGTGTTTTCTTTCTCATATAGAATCTTCTGTGTTACCTCTCCTTTATCAGCTTCGTTATCTATGGTCAATAAATCTCCCTGGAGTTTCTTTATTTTCTGTTGGTGCACTTTATTTCTACTTTCTCCTATCTTAGTTGATTTTATATTTTGGACATGGTGGATTGCAGCTTGGATATTTTAAGAGTACCTTTCATCAAATAACTATAAATAACTTCCCCAATCTTCTTATGCAAGTGAATCATATCCAGCACTGTAATTCCCTTCAAATTTAATCTCATCTCAGCTATTCTACTCCTGGTAACAACTGCTAAATTTAAAGAATTCCAGGGATGATGTTTAACAATGACGAGTGAGACCTCTTTACTTGATATATTCCTGACTTCAGAAAATATAGTTTTGAGGATTCTTTTGAAGATATCTCCTTATCTTTCTTATACATATCATACTTATCATACAAGTCAACTTTGGATTTAAATTTATTACTTGATGCTTCTTATACCTCTGAAAACATGTATTCCTATTACTCTCTCAGAGGAGGTGTAATTTAATTCACAACAATCGATAAAATATGGGAAATTTAGGGTTTTTTCAAGGAAAAAATGATAAAAATGAGACTAGAATACACCATGTAGGTCAGTTCTATGGTATTTAAAGGATTCTAGCTTGAATTTCGGCTGGTGAACAGGGCCAAAGGATAGAATAGTGTCTAAATTGTCACCATCTCTATCTTCAAAAACCTCCAATTTCTAAAACTCTAATACTTGTGTCTCAACTTCACCTCCGCTATCCATTTTCAAATATTACTAAGTGGGTGAAAACGTGGCTTACCTAGAGGATTGACGGCTGGAAAGATAGTTATCTGACTTTTCTTTGTCCACGCAGAGTTGATTTCTTCTTCCAATGCACAAAATGACAAATAACCCTTAAACATGTGTTCCTTCATTTTATAATATTCTCAAAATGGTGGTTCCAGAATCAAGGAAAGTGGTTTCCTCCTACCACTTTGTTCTAGTGGAATGCTCCTCTATCATCCATGTGGAAGAACATATATTTTCCATTGGGGGAATTCTCTTTAAAATCCATACATTTCACGAGAGAGGATTTCGTTTTGACAATAGATTTAATCCATATCTCACTTGAACCGTTGATCTTAATCTCCTTTAACTTTAACCTTTTTCATTCCGCTACATAACACCCTGTCTATATATCATGCATTTTTCTCTAGCGTACCATCTATACACCATATATTTACTTGATATTCATCACAAACCATTGATTCCCTTTACCCTTTAACCACCACCTTTATTTTTCGTTGTCCCTTGATTTTCAAATTAGTGCGCAACTTCCTTTTGCAGATCACCTAATAGACGTCAATCTCATCCACATGTTATTCTAACCATTGATCAAAGAAGGTGTTTAATCATTGTTGACATAGACCTAGCTAATAAAAACAGTCTAAATGGGTTTCCACTCTGTCAACAGAAAAACCACTGTGATCTCCCTGAGCACCAGCCAAGGAGGTTTTACCCTATCCAGCAACGCCCACAAAGTGGATGAGGTCTCAACCGAGATGTTCAAGGGAGGACTGACGAAACCAAGTTTCTGCAGAATAGGTAAGAGGACAGTGTGACATAACATTAGCATATTAGTGTAACATTAATAAATCATTTGACTTATTCCTTCACATAACCATTTATTATCATTCTTTAACAGTTTGCGTCATTCAATCGTAATTGTGGTAAACATATTGATGCGTAAATAGATCCAACGAGATAACATCATTTAAAATAGGGAAACATTGCATAATAGATCCATGTCGCAAATTCACATAGCATTCATCATTGTGTTGTAGAAAATAGTAAAACAGTAAAACAGAAAGAACACAGTGATTTAGATCAACTTTCACCTTATCATATTACTTCCACACAAAATCACAATTCACAGATCAACAGATCTCAGTTCAGATACTCAAAGATATCCTTCTCTAAGCTTGGATTCTTCACCCTTACAAATATATCTAACATTTTCGATTCAAAATATACTTATAGGCTTGCATCTTTATATTAAAGGTCCACTTAGACAACTTCTAACTAATTCTTAACGGATTCTACAAAATAATGACCAATATCGACAAAATATGGTCCAAAACTACAAAAGGTGACACAAAATATATAAAATATTATATTATATGCCTTGCACACTATCTTCCACTTGCGCGGTGTCTTTGAGCTTGTGCAGCATCTGCGATGCTACGCAGCTAATTTATCCCAAACCCCTTGCCAACAGGCCCCCAACACAATCTTGTGGCTCACCCTCGAGCCACGCTAGCTGGACATGGTGTACTCAGTAATATTGAGCTTGAAATATTCATACCACTCAGTAATCTCCTTGAACTATTCTTTAAATTTGTCTGCTATCTCCTGGATTGTCGTCAAATCATGAATGACTGGATGCTCAACCTTATTCTCAATGATCTCCTTTTTTTCCTTCTTGTGCTTCCTATATCATATAAACCGCTTTGATACAAATCTACGCTCCAATCTCCTAAAACTCATCGAGTTGTGTAGTGTATTGTTTTTTCCTTTTCTTGTGCCTTCACTACCCACTGTTGCATCTCCTTTATCTCTACTAACTTGGTGATCTAAACCATCAGTGGCATTGCTCTCAATGATGTCTTCAAGGTCGTCAACTACCCTTCTGCTTCCTGCAATTGTGTGGTCAGTTGCGCTAGTTGTTCATCCTGAACTATACTTCCCCAGAACTCCGTGGTCCCATCCATCACTTTCTTGGATTCCTACTCCATCTCGATGAGCTGTGGTGCCAGATATTCAATAGCACTCTTTTGCACTGATATTTTATTTGGTGGTGTGGTCGGGTGCACCAAAGCCTCCAAAATGTTATTCTCACTCTGCAATTTTGAAATAACTGCCCCGAGTTGTTATTCTCATGCCACCACATCCATATCCATGGTACTCTCAAAGACATACTGATAGTCATCTACAACTACCTGTTTCAACTTTACCTGAATATCCCAAAGATGTTCCTTCTCAAAAACAAGGAGATATTACTACTTCTTCAACTCGATAATCTCCACAGCGCTCTTCACCTTCAACTCCTCTTGCTCTTTCTTCAGTGCTTCAATTTGTTGCACTTTCTCTTCTATCAACTTCTCCTTTTCTTGTCGCAATTCCTCAACTTATTTTTGTGCTTTCTCCTCTTTCTCCTGGGACTACATGTATCAATCGTTGATTTCTTTCTTTCTATCTGCGAACTCCTGGTTGGAAACTTTTTGCATGTGTGCCAATGTTTGTGTTGACAACGCGTTGATATCTAGTGAGATGTCCTGAAACTGCTACAGTGAAGTATTCAATTCCTCTCTTCCAGCATCAATTGCAGTTGGGGGAATTTAAACATTCTTAGCCCGCGGCTCAATGTTGATTGACATAATCTCCTACATAGTCGCACTTTTTGGTGCTCTCTTCAATACAACATCACATAATGAATCTAGTTTTGTTCTTACCTCCACAAATCTTGCTTGTGCAGACTTTGTCATTTCCTTTGTTGCTTCATTGGTTGCATATGTGATGGAATTGACAAACCAATTCAACTGCACCTCCATTTCTGATGCGGTGCTACTACTCACACCCTGTTCCATGCACCTCTTTGTTCTTAATTCATTGAACATGTGTTCTGCTTTTGGGTAAGTAGGTGTTGTCGATGATTCTTGGTCTAAATTTTTATCACTTTGCTGGTCCTCCTTGTGCACTAGATCAATAGGTGCATCCACCAGGGGTCCCATCGAGACTTCATCCAAACTGAATGGATCTCTTCATTCTGCAGTCCAATCATTAACCATCATGTCCAACTCTGCATCAGACAATTTATAAGGTGTTGAAAACCATTACTTGTTTGGGTCACACCATGCTTGTACGTGAATGGTGTGTGGTCTGATTGCAAACCCTACAATCCCCTTATACTTTACTACAGCTTCCGTAGATAACCTAATAACTTTCACTACTGCCACCTATAATGCTTCCCAGTAGATCCAAAATTGGATCGCACAATCCGTTAATCTTTTGTGTTCTTTTACCCACCATAGATTTTGATATCACGCACCCTTGCATACCTTTACCGCTTCCACATCAATTCCCTGGTAGTCATATAGCTCCATCCAAGCCACTAATGTGATCAAGATGAGCAATGAAATGTATGTGAATGGTCTTTCACTCTCCTACACTTCCACTACATCCTCCGTTAACTGCTTCATAAGAAAGAGTGACCAGCTCATTTGTATACCTTACACACACTTCTCATCACATGCAACCACCCCTAAGTTACATTGGACGAGGTAGTTCTTCCTGACCACTTTGATGACCAAAATTCTTGCACCAATGTGCACTGCTCAATCATTGATACTGTTGATGTGGTAAGCCCTCCCATCACGCTCTAAAGCATAGCGCTTCTTCAATGTTTCCGTAATATTCTTATCATTTTCCTTTCCACGGAAATACTATGAGGGGTCTATCCTATCATTAGGAAACCCCGTCATTTCTAAACTCATCCCCACAGTGACCTCGACCGACTTATCTAGCCACAAGAATCCTCCATGGAAGCATGCTAAAAGCTGCTTCACACACGCATTTACTTCGGTTGGCCTCCAAAAATGTGGCATGTTGATTAGACCTAGCAATATAGCTATGTCCATCCCACTCACCCACTCATGCAAACTGCACTCTATCAGTCCGCCTCCGACTACTAACATTGGTACGTAAGGTTCATTTGCAACATCCTCCAGTGTGAGAAATTCATGGTCTTCATATTTCATCTACATCAGTGTAGGAACGATGTCAGAAGTGCATACCATCCCTTGTGGTATCGCTGGAATCCTTATTTGATACTTTTGATTTTTCGTGGGCTTCCTGGGATTTGTACCAAGTTTACTGGGAGGTATATACCTAGGGATATCCTTAATAGACACCCTTGTGTGAGCTGCTGACTCAACAACTCCTGAGCTCGATGGCCCCATCTGCATAGTCTCCTCCACTACCCTTGTAGATGTTCTAGTCTACCTCTTCTACAATGTCGGAGAGGTAGGATTCTGACCCTTTTGCTTCTTCTTCGGCACCGATGATGAACCTATCTGCATACTGGTGATCTCTTCCATGATGGTTACTGAGCTGATTGGTGAATCTCGTTCACTTGAAATATCTACAGTTTCTAGGATAATCTGCATGTTGCACCAATGCCCTGCAAGACTTAACTGTCACTCAACCTCACAACACTTAGCAATGCACTCAATTTACTTGGAAACTCACTCTACAACTCTGCAACTCAACTTAAACTATACAAGTCTGCAACTCAACTCAATTCTGTTGATGTATTTGTAACTTCGGAATGTATTCATCTATGTATCTTATGTCTTGTAACCAGATGTTTATTCTGGGATGTATCTATTATGTATTTGAGTCATGTTGTCATGCCCCGATGTTTCGATCGGGAAGATCTATTATGTAAACAAGTCATGTCAAGTCATTGTGGGTAACCCTCCAATTGTCTAAGGGTTAAAGTCCCTGTAGTCCCAGGGCACTAGGGTTATTAGACTCTCCTAGTAGAGGTTGGCCCTAGAAGGGTTTTAGTCATGCCGGGATTAGTATAAATAGAGAGCTGGAGTCTCTATTTAGTACACAACTCATACACACTCAAGTGTAGCGCATAGTTGAGGAAGCAGAAGACATTAGGGCTAGATAAGAAGAAGGATACTGCTGTCGGAGATCACTTACTGTTTTGGGATTTTCTATTTTGGTGTTGATTCTATCTCTGAGGAATTTCTGGGGTTTTCTCCTTTATGGTTTCCCTGAGGAGAAACACTGTGTCCATTGTCTCTTGTGTTTAATTGTTGTGCTTGTTATTCTCTCAGTTAAAGATCCTAATAATGCTACCTTAATGCTAAAAAACTAACATGGTATCAGAGCTAACCTGAGAAGAAGACACTGTGCAACTACGGGAACTAGGGATTCCTAGTTTGTGTATCTTCTGCCATAGATTTTCAGAAAAAGTAAAATGGAATAACTCTAATCCTTAGGGCACATCTTTCTGTCAAAGCAGAATCCAATTCCAAGGTTTTTCAGTTTTGGACCTGTCACTGCTGCCATAAATTAGGGATTTTCACAGAAGAGGAATTTTTCAGTGATCCCAGGCCTCGATTGATCTCCTCCCCAAAATCAAAGTTAGGGATAAATTTCAAGGCATTTGGGTGGACAGAACTCTAGAAAAGCAAAACCCTAATCTACTCCTAAACCAGCTCTAGAGGATTTCAGCTCAAGTTTCAGATCCAACATCTTAACCCTAGTAAGATATAAAATCTTTTGTATTTCCATTTGAGGTTCTCAATTTAAGATGTCTCATCATACCAAGCTTGATGAAAAGCTTGAGGGAGCTGACAATTTCCGAGCCTGGAAGTATAGGATCTCCCTGGTCCTAGAAGAAAATGATTTAGACTCCTACATCCATGAGGAGGTTCCCGTTCCAAAGGGAGATGAGGCAAAGGCCTTACATAAGAAGAAGATGGTTATGGAAAAGAGGATCATTGCTGATTCTATCAAGGATCACCTTATCCCAGAGGCATCCTCTCTCAAGACACCTAAAGCTATGTTTGATGCCCTAACCAAATTGTTTGAAGGGAAGAACATAAACCGGAAGATGACTCTGAGGAATCAACTGAAGAATGTGAAGATCCAGAATGTAGAGAACATCCAGTATTACTTCACAAGGGTTTCTTAGATCAAGGAACAATTGGAAGCAGTAGATGAAGAAGTGGAGAATGCATAAATTGTGATGACCACCTTGAATGGTCTCCCTAGGACATGGGACACTTTCATTCAAGGGATCTGTGCTAGAAAGAATTTAGTCAAGTTCAGCAGACTGTGGGAATAATGTTATCAAGAATAAGCTCAGATAGCAGCTCGAGAAGAGAAGATGGGAAGTGAAGATCAAGCTCTCACAGTACAATCCAAGAAACCCAGATCCATCCATCATAGAAGTAAGTACTCTCATCATAGGAATAACTATAGAAAGCCTAGAGACAGATCTAAGTTCATTTGCTATACATGTGATGAAAAAGGACACTTTGCTAGATATTGTCCTAAGAACAAATGTAGCTCTCACAATAAGAAGGGAAGCAAGAGAAGACATCATGATCATGCTACAGAGGATGATGAACCATCCAAGAAGAGATCCAGATATGAAGGTGAAGATTCTTCAAGCGAGGATTAATATGTTTTGATCTCCGCTCTCACAGGAAACATTACTCATGGAAGTGATGATTGGATTATTGATAGTGGGGCCTCCAAACATATGAATGGATTCAAGGAATCCTTTGTGAAACTTTTAGAGCATGAATCACCTCACAAGGTGAAGCTAGGAGATGACTACCAATATCCAATAAAAGGTAGTGGGGAATATTCCTATAAACTAGATTTTGGTAAGTCTCTAACAATGAAGGAAGTATTGTTTGTGACAGGACTCAAGAAGAACCTTCTCTCCATATCAACATTGGATGCAAAAGGAATGAGGGTTGCATTCATAGATGGTCAAGTCATCATGTGGCCAACATGAAAGACTATCGATGATGTAGTGGTAATTGGAGAACAAGAAGGAGGTTTGTACAAATTGAAGGGCCATCTAGAACAAGCCTTGGTCCATGACATAGTAGAGCCAAGTGAAATTTGGCATAGAAGGCTTGCACATGTGCATTACAGAGCACTACCTCTTGAAAGAAAAGTTGTTGAAGGTCTTCCAAAAATGCAAGTAAAACATGACAGGGTCTGCAAAGGATGTGTGAAAGGAAAGAATACAAAGAAGACATTTCCAAGTAGTGAAAGAAAAGCAAAAGGAATCTTGGAAATCATCCACTCCAATGTATGCGGTCCTATGTTGTCAAACTCACCAAGCGGGTATGCATATTATGTTTCTTTTATTGATGATTTTTCTAGGAAGACATGGGTTTAATTTATGAAGAATAAAGATGAAGTATTCAACAAGTTCAAGGAATTAAAAGCCTTGATCGAGAATCACAGTGAAAAGAAGATCAAGGCCTTTCGATCAGATAATGGCGAAGAATTCACTTCAAATGAATTCAAAGAGCTATGTAAAGAATCAGGGATTAAGAGGGAGTTGTCCACTCCTTATAATCCACAACAGAATGGGATTGTGGAATAGAAGAACAGAACTATCATGGAAGCTGCAAAAGCAATGCTTCATGATCAAGATCTTCTTATGCATCTTTGGGAGGAAGCTTCCAGAACAGCGGTGTATATACAGAACCGAACTCCACATAGAGTACTCAAGAACAAGACTCCTGAAGAAGTCTTCTCCGGCAAGAAACCAGAAGTCAGCCATCTCAGAATATTCGGCTGTCATGTGTACATACACATTCCAAAAGAGAAAAGAACAAAATTAGATCCTTCAAGAAAGAAGGGTATATTTGTAGGATACTCTGAAAGCTTGAAGACTTACAGAATATATTTCCCTGGATACAAGAAGATTGACATCAGCAGGGATGTAACATTTGATGAAGACACAGCTTAAAACAAATCTAGAAAGAGACCTGCTAAAGAACCTGAAGAAGAAAAAGCACGCAGAATTCATGATACAACCATGAACGAAGAAATTCAAGAAGAAGATCGAGAATTTGAAGAACCACAAAGACCTATAGATCCACCTCTGGAGAAGAATCCTCACAAAAGGAAACCTCCTTGGGTATGAGAACTTATCCAAGGTGTGAAAAGATATGGGGCTTCAGAAGAGAATCACAGAGAAAGAAAAAGGACCAGATCCTACTCTGGGTATGTAGCTTTACAATGTGATTTCATTGATAAAGAGCCTTCCAGTTATGAAGAAGCAGAAAAACAAAAAGAATGGAAGGATGCTATGATCGAAGAATACCAATTGATCATGAAGAACGATGTTTGGGATGTTGTCCCAAGACCAGAAGGGAAGTTGGTTGTAACTTCCAAATGGATCTACAAGATCAAGCATGCTATAGACGGTAGCATTGAAAAGTATAAGGCAAGATTTGTGGCTCAGGGTTTCTCTCAAAAAGAAGGAATAGATTATGAAGAAACCTTTGCGCCTGTAGCTAGATACACTTCCATCATATTAGTACTTTCTCTGGTTGCAGTAATGAAATGGAAGATAGACCAGATGGATGTCAAGACTGATTTCGTGAATGGTGTATTGGAAGAGGAAGTGTATGTCGAACAACCACTCAGTTTTGAGACACATGAAAGGGAGTCTCATGTGTGTAGATTGAAGAAAGCCCTGTACAGTTTGAAACAGGCACCCAGGACATGGTACAGTAGAATTGATAGCTTTCTATCCAATTTGGGCTTTACCAAGAGTAAAGCAGATTCCAACCTCTACTACAAGGTTGAAGATGGCAACCCAGTGATGCTTCTACTATATGTAGATGATCTATTTGTGACAGGTATGGATGGGTTGATTGTTGATATGAAGAGAAATCTTGCTGCCGAGTTTGAGATGAAGGACTTGGGTATGATGCATTATTTCTTAGGTATGGAGGTGTGGCAGAGTACGGAAGGAATTTTCCTTGGACAAGGGAAGTATGCATTAGAGATCTTGAAGAGATTTGGGATGATGGACTGCAATGTTATGGCCACACCTATGGCATCGAACTTGAAGCTATTGTGTGATATTTCACCATATTCGATTGATGCCATGATGCATCATTAGATGATTGGGTCCTTGATGTACCTAATGAACACGAGACCAGACATTTTCTTTGTTGTGAACACCTTGAGCCAGTTCTTGACAAATCCGATAAATGTTCACTTGATTGCTGTAAGCATATTCTGAGGTACCTGAGGGGTATAGTTGATTATGGACTCAAGTACAAGGTGAATCAGAATATTAACCTGGAGGGTTATGTTGATTCGTATTGGGTAGGCAGTGCCATCGATAGGAAGAGCACTTCAGGATGTTTCTTCAGTATGGGATCAGGTGTGATCTCTTGGTTTAGCAGGAAGTAATTCTGTGTGCCACTGAGTACAGCTGAAGTAGAGTATGTTGCATCTTATTCAGCTAGTTGTGAGGCAGTATGGCTGCGGAAGCTACTGTCTGATATATTTGATCTCCAGTTAGATGCTACTTGTATACATTGTGACAACCAGAGTTGCGTGAAGTTGTCAAAGAATCAAGTGTTCCATGACAAGTCGAAGCATATCGAGATCAAGTATCACTATATCAGGGATATGGTGTAGAAGGGAGCAGTGAAGCTCCAATATGTTGAGACAAAGGAAAAGATAGCTGATGTTTGATGAAGCCATTAGCTAAGCTGAAATTCGAGTACTTCAAGGAGAAGCTTGGTGTTCTCCAAATCAAGGTTTCCTCCAAGAGAAAGTGATGAGACCCATAGCCATTCTGACATGGTGAGAGGATTGGTTCCTTCCATGGTTAGATGTAAGGGCTGAGCCATTCTATCATGGTGAGAGGATAGGTTCCTTCCATTTCAGATATGAGTGCTGGCGATTCCATCAAGTAGGAAAGAAGTAAGGGCAACTTTCATTTGGGAAATGGAGGCACCTGGCCAGTTACCAGGAAAACTTAGTCTAGGACTGAGAATCCATTCTGATGTGATAAAGGGATGTGTTCCCACATGATCAGATGTAAGGGCTGAACCATTCTTTCATGGCTAAAGGATTAAGTTGCTCCCATGTCAGATGTGAGTGTTGGAAATTCTGACAAGTAGGTCAGATGTAAGGCCAACTGCCATTCTAGGAATGGAGGCACCTGGTCAGTTACCAGGTAACTCAGTCTGGGACTGGGGGCCATTCTAATGTAATGATAAGATTATTTCCTTCATGATTAGATGTGAGTGCACACCCTTTCGATGCGATGTGTTTACACATGGTCGAATGTAAGTGCAGAGCCTTTCCAACAAGATGAGGTTGGATATAAGTGCTGAGCCATTCTGGTGTGATGTGTTTACACATGGTCAGATGTGAGTGCTATGCCTTTTTGAAAAGATGGGGTTGGATGTAAGTGCAGCACCTTTCTGACAAGATGGGGTTGGATGTAAGTGCAGAGCCTTTTTGATGTGATGTGCGTACACATGATCGAATATAAGTGCTGAGCCTTTCTGACAAGATGAGGTCAGATGTGAGTGCTAGGCCTATCTGACAAGATGAGGTCAGATGTGAGTGCTGGGAATGCCTTTCTAACACGATGAGGTCAGATGTAAGAGCTGGGCCAGCCATTCTGACTTAAGTGTTAGATATAAGCGCTAATGGATACCTACATGAAGGGTAGGCCTACATGATTGACTCTATAGAACTTCATGTGACGAGAAGAATTGAGATAGCACCATTATGAGATAGCAGATGATGATCCAGACTTGATGATGATCTAGATCAATTGATCCAGATGAGATGATCCAGACTTGATGATGATCCAGATAAAGTGATGATGCAGTTGTGATGATGATCCAAACTCGATGATCTAGATCAAGTGATCCAGTTGAGATGATATAGAGTTGATGATGATCCAGATCGAGTGATGATCTAGTAGTGATGAGCCAGTACTCATGATGATGCAAATCCCATGATAAAGAAGAAGAGGATGACTTGAAGACTTGAAGACGAAAAAGACTTGAATAAGAAGATGAATTGAAGACTCGAAGACTCGAAGACTTGAATACTAAAGAATATTTGAAGATGACGAGATGATCCAGTTGATGCAGAGAAGAAGACCAGTGCTGAAAATTGTGTCGAAAGAATACCTTCCTAGTTAAGAGGGAGTGTTAATGTATTTGTAACTTTGAAATGTATTCATCTATGTATCTTATGTCTTGTAACCCAATATTTATTTCGGGATGTATCTATTATGTATTTGAGTCATGTTGTCATGCCTCGATGTTTCGATCGAGAGGATCTATTATGTAAACAAGTCATGTCAAGTCATTGTGGGTAACCCTCCGATTGTCTAAGGGTTAAAGTCCCTGCAGTCCCGGGGCACTAGGGTTATTAGACTCTCCTAGTAGAGGTCATCCCTAGTAGGTTTTTAGTCATGCTGATATTAGTATAAATAGAGAGCTGGAGTCTCTATTTAGTACACAACTCATACACACTCAAGTGTAGCACATAGTTGAGGAAGGAGAAGACACTGGGGCTAGATAAGAAGAAGGATACTGTTGTTGGAGATCACTTACTATTTTGGGATTTTCTATTTTGGTGTTGATTCTATCTCTGAGGCAGTTGTGGGGTTTTGTCCTTTATGGTTTCCCTGAGGAAAAACACTGTGTTCATTGTCTCTTGTGTTTAATTGCTGTCCTTGTTATTCTCTCAGTTAAAGATCCTAATAATGCTAGCTTAATGCTAAAAAACTAACAAACTCTACAATCCTACAGCTCAACTCAAATTTGCACAATAATGTATTTTGACCAAATCGAGCCCCTTCTTATAGAATCAAGTCGATCCATACTCATCATTACCAAATCAATGCGAGCATCATGACCAAATCTATTATTAATTACCCGAATATGTTGGCGATCCTGTGAATCCAACGGTCAGATGGACCATAAATGTGTGTCACTTCCGAAAGCATCATCGGTTAACTGCTTTTAATTGTCTTCATTTATTGTTGATTTGACTCCGTTCAAAACCCTGCGATTGTCACAGCATGACCTCTCAACTGTGCTCCTAAATCCTACTCTTGCACATCCACTTCCCCTTGGTGCACCCTCCTTTCATCCATCATCCTACCTACTTTTTTTTTCATTGCGTAGTGCCTCAAGAATTGTGCATTTAGGGGCCCATCCTATAGGGCTTTGGCCTGCTACCATTCACTATCTTTGGCAGCATCACTCCATCTAACTACTGCAATTGAACTGAACCTCTTGAAGTAATAGAGTTAACAAGATATGGACCTAACCAATGCATCTGTAACTTACCTAGATGCTTCATGAACTTGTTGTCATATAACAACATTGAATCTCCTTGCTGCAACTATTTATTATTTATATGGTAATCATGCCAAGACTTTTGTCAATCCTTCTCGATACACTGATGAAAACCTGCAAAAAAGCGGTCTTCCTTGAGGTAAACTAACTATTCTAGTCATTCTTCCAGTGCTGCTTCATCATCGATGCCCATCGTTGCAGCAATGCATAGAATCGAAACAATGTACTCCATAGGCATGACTGCCTCTTTCCCGTACACCAACTTGAATGGAGTATGTCCCATCGTTCTCTTGCAATTGGTACAATATGCCCACAAGACTGCCAGAATATTCAAGTGCCAGTCATCGCATTTTTCATTGCATACCTTCGTAAGTGCATTCTCCAATATTTTGTTGAATGCTTCCACTGTCCTGTTTTCCTGTGGATGATACGGGGTACTCTTCTTATGTTGTATATGTAGCTCCTCCATTAGCGTGCTTACCATGTGATTGATGAAGTGAATTCCCTGTTCACTCATCAATATCCTTAGGCATCCAAACTGAGTAACAATGTTGTCAAATAGGAACCTCATTGTTGTCGCACCAGTACAATACACGACCAGTGCGGCCTCCACCCATCTTGTTCAATACTTTGTCTGTAATGATATACTGCACATCGGTTCACTTCCCAGGTGGGTCAATTGGTCCCACAAATCCCATGACCCATTTATCAAATGGTTGCAATGTCACTTGAGGTACTAGCGGTATCTCAAGACCTCCTTGATGGGTTTTCCAATTTGTTGACAGACATCACAACTCCTCGCATAGTCTATCACATCATTATGAAGAGTGGGCCACCAAATCCCTGCGTGAAGCACCTTCCTCATAGTAGCTCATTCTCCATAATGTCCACTAGAAACTCTTGCATGGGCCTCTTCTAAAATCTTCCCTTGTTCACGCGGTAGGACATATCGCTACAAAATATCATCTGGTCCTAGTCTATATAGCTTCCCAGTGATCAACTAGAAATATGAGGCCTTAACCACAAACTACTTCTTTCGACTTGTAGTAAGGTCCTCCAGTGCGATTCCCATCACCAAAAATTGAATGATTTGATCATAATAATCATCAACCATGTCAATTCTAAAAAAATACGCATCTGGAAATATGTCTTCAATGTTTGTTGACTCTTTTTTTATCTCAATTCAGGATAAATTATCAGATCCAATATTCAAGTGACCCTCCTTCACTTATCTCAAAATCAAACTCCTGAAAGAGAAGTATCCAGCGGCATATATTTCCCCCCCAACACAAGATTATTGACTAGGTCCTTCAAAGCAGAATTGTCTGTCAACATCTTGAAATGACCGCCCAATAGGTAATGCCTAAACTTCTGTAGCGCATATACCATCTCCAAACCTTCCCTTTCTGTGGTCGTATAGTTTTTCTATGTAGATGATAGATTCCTACTAGAAAAATCTATCGAGTGATCTAGATCACCTTCTCTTGGTTGCATGAGCACCACTCCTAGTGCAACAAATCATGCATCCACATGGACATGGAATCCTTGTTCCAATCTGGAAAAACTAGTATTGGTGCTGAAGCCATCTTGGCTTTCAGTGTGTCAAAACTTCCTTCACACTCCAGACTCCATATGAATGCTGCATCTTTCTTCAACAACTTTTCCATCAGTTCTATGATCACAGCATACCCTCATATGAACTTGTGATAATACCTTGTGTGACCCAACATCGCTCTAAGAATACTTACATTCGTAGGTGGTGGTAAGCTCAAGATCAATGCAATCTTTGTAGGGTCAACCAATAGTCCTTGCTTGCAAATGATGTGACCCAACAACATCCTGAAAGGTGCACAGAAAATACACTTCTTTGAGTTCAGCGCAATCTAATGTTGTCGACATCTCTCCAGCATCAAGTGTAGGTTGGCTAGATGAAATCTAATCAATCCATAGACTGTCCATTCATCCATATAAACTTGCAATAAATTCTGAATGAAATATTTGAATGCAGAGAAAACAACCTGAAAAAATATCGCAGACGCATTCTTCAATCCAAAAGGCATTATAGTGTACTGAAAACGGCCCCATTCAATAACAACTTTTGTTTTATGTCAATCTTCTTTTGCAATCCTTATTTGGTGATATCCAAAAAATCCATCTATGAAAGAATACATCTCCTGGCCTCCTACTCCTTCTAGAGATTCATCATTAAATGGTGTCAGAAATGGATCATGCATACACACATCATTAAATTTTCTCTGGTCGACACAGATCCAAACCTAAACCATTTTCTTATCTTGGAACACCATAGGACTGATCCATTATGATTCTTCAATAGACTCAATTATTCTGGCATCCAAAATCCTAACAATCTCATATTTTACTCTCTCCTTGTATCATGGATTCAAGAGATATGGCCTCTACCTTACTGGTTTTGCATCTGGCTTCAAAGGAATCTTCATCTCCCCTAAATCTCTAGTAGCCCCTTCATCTCAAAAAACTTTGTCTAGAACAAATATTGGAATTCATGCAACAAGTTTGTTATATTTGCCAGCATTTATTCATCCTAGTATTCTTTGACACTTTTAAACTTTGGGTTATATTTTCTCCCAATGTTGACCTTCCTAATCTTCAATGGTCGATTCAAGGGATCTGTCAGTGCATCTAGTGCTGCAACATCTAGACTCCCTTCTATTTCTGGAATATTGATATTATGTAGATCATCATCATCTGGCTCTCCTAAAACATTATAGCATTCCATAATTGATTGCATGTGACAATACGCATGTAGATCCACTGGATATGTGACCGACACTACCTTCATAACAACATCACAGATAATCTGTAGTGCATTATGAACATCCAGATTGGCATCCATGAAAATGAAGGTGTGATTAAAGAAAACTGTCGATTCTTCCCAAGTAGTGATTTCTCTATGCAACTCAGCTGATACATACCAAGATCACGAAATTTCATCTAATGTATGGACAAAAGCATGGACCCACTCATCCTTTGGTCATGATTCCCAAAATGTCTGACACTTCATCTTTCACTGGCTCAATATACCTTCTCCCTTCGTTTGGATCCATCGAGGCAATGACTTAGATGTCTTGATTATTAAATTTCCTCATGTGCTTCTTAAAATTTATCACTTCCATACTGTCATTGTCCCATATGATCCCCAGCAATGTGGTATAGGATCCTCCACTATCAACAACTTCAATCATGTCAAAATTGGCATAGTTCTTCATACCTTCCACTTCCATAACAAGGTGCAGAACTCTCCCAATTGACGTTACTCTAACCTGGTTATCCACTCGCATTTTTACAAGAGACCAACTCAATGTTGGGATACCATTATTCTACCATGTTGATTTTGTCAGAATATTAACATCTGAGCCTAGATCCAGGATGATTGAATCGACCTCATAGTCCCCAATCTGAATGTTCATGCGCATCTTTTTTTTGGTCTTTTCCTTATGCAATGAATTCAGTGCGGAATCCTTCCACCCCTTTTTCGATCGATGTAATAGAATATAAATATCAGTAAGACCAATGGGATCTCTTGCCAGTGACAAGAAACTCTCAATTAATTTTTGCAAGGTATCATACGGTCGTGAGGGTCCTACCTCCAAATTGGAATCAAAAGTAGTGGGAATTTCATAAATAGGTAACTTACCAGGATTCCTTTTGATCACATCACGTGCTTCGAAAAATGTGCACTTCTCCATGTTTATGTCAAACTGCACCTTCATTTTTCCATCCAACCGAATTTATGGATCTGGACTATCTTCTTTCTTCGTCACACCTCCATGAGTGACGACAATGACACCAACATCCTGTGTTATGGGCTCTATCGAGATCGTCACAACTGTTGGTCTTTGATTCTGGTTAAGTGGTGGATTCACAGGTTGATTCATGTTCTGATTTGTATTCTGGTTCTGAATTGGAATTTGGTTATGAACTGGAATTTGGTTATGAATTGGAATTTGGTTCTGATTTTGAATATGCAACTAGTTTTGGTTTGGCATTTGATTCTGCAACTGATTCTAATTCAACTGATTTTGGTTCGGTAATTGGTTTTGATTCTTCAAATTTGGAACATTTCTGGCATTCCATATCATGATCAGCTATGTATGGTTCTCAACTGTGTGATCAATTGCGGTACAATACGCACATGAACACTACCACTATGGGAAATATCTATGGTAATGACCCAATACATCTCAATTATAACATTGTATAGGTCCGTCACCTCATCCTCATCCTCGACCAAATCCTCTGCGTCCTCCTCTGAATCCTCTATGAAATCCTCCTTGCTGTTGATACTGTAGTTGATTTAGTTGTTGCTACAAGGGATTCGGTTGTTGTTGAACATAATTTGCTGACTAAACATATTGTGGCTCCTACAAATCCATTTTCATCTGATTATACTATGGTTGTGGCACAAATTGTTTTTGTGGTTGTTGTGGTACAAATTGCATCTATGGTGGTGGTACATACTGCGTTTGAGGTGGTGGTTTCACCACCTGCGGCTACAGCTACTGTATCGCCTGATGATCCTCTCAGTTCACATAATACGAGTCATATGTTGTCTCTTGTAGTAGGTCATATGCATGAAAATATTTATCTCCAGGCCTGACAGATCGACAAAATGAGTACTATAGGTTCGCCAGCTTCATCACCATCTTATTCATGTACCCGCACTCTTCATGTCAATGCCCATATACTTGACAAATATGACACTATGGTACACTACGACAACTCAATGGATCTGGCCCTCCTAACAACAGATAGTTTTGAAAATCTAGGAAAGTATCCTTGGTATGTTCATCTACACGACATCGAGTGCACCAAATTTCCTCACGCTGCTCCTTTCCCTTCTTAATGTCTTGCAACTGGAGTGTCAATTGCACCAACTGCGTCTGAATTTGGATCATAGCGACTGGATTTTCTCCAACAAGTGAAGCTTCCACCTTCATGGAAATATCCAAAGCTTCACTCTATGTCGCAATATTCTACTACATCAGTGGTAGTCTGATATGAGTTAGCAATGTTTCTATTAAGCAGTCCTTATGTTGAATGTCTCTCATATCTAAATTAACTCTTTCCATTAGTGTCTTTAATCTTTGATCAAAATCCCAAATAGTCTCATTGGGATACTGCTTAATTTCCTTCAATTTTGTAATGTACTACGCTTAGATTTTGGTTTCATGAATTCTTCGATAATTCCTTTCCTGACTTCCTCTAAGTTCTTTATCAGAGCCCCCATAGGAACTTTTACAAATTTCATGAACCAATCCAATGCGCAACCCTGAAGGGTTGTCTCTAGCTTTCCCTTCTTGACTTCATCATCTGTATTTTGTCTGGCAGTCCAGACTGCCTCACATAGGAACCAATATTATTCTGGATCCTCAGTCTCATTCCCATGGAACAAAGGTAAATTCACTTCATCTCCTGCCATCCTAGGCCTTCTTCCTATAGATGTTGATCTACTACTAGAATGTTGCTAGCACGTTGGACAAGTCAGTGTTGAACTTTCATTTCTTCCTGAATGTGGTGCACGGAGGTGTGGTTATGTTGCTGTTGGGGGTTGATATTACCTCTACATCATGTTTATTCTAGTCTTCCTCTTCATCATTGTAGGTTCAGTTTGTCCTGTATGGTATTCCTTCGTGGTCTTGTGTTTCGATCGTAGAAGGACCTTCCCCTATCCTCTGCCTCTTCTCTTATCTAAACCTTGATCCTCCCCTAATAATACCACTTTCTTCCTCAGCTTCCCTCACAGTCTCGTAAAAATTTGCACCCATATACCCCTTATCCTTCCATTTGTCTCCCCCTTTGTTCATGGTATCCACAGCCTCCGCACACCAGAGTTCTACTATTCGTGGTGCATCTTCAATATTCCTTTTTCATAGACAACAATCTTAATTGGAAATTTTAGAGACAATAAGAACCTACCTCTTGGTCTGTTGAAGAATTCCCTTTCTACTTCGCTGTAGGACTTAGTAGTATCAATCGCAAACTCATTGATATAGAATTCTAATATAATGTCGAACCAGAATTCAACAGCCCGCAATGCTCTATTGTCGATTTCCTGTAAATACTGGATCAATTCAGGGGTCCAGGACGTTGGCTCACCTCCTTGTAAATTTGTCATGCGATAGGCAAATCACACCAATCACTCGTACAAGATGATCGGTAATTCAGAGAAAAAATACTCATGTGGACTGTCATATATGTATCTTGCCAACCACTTATCCATCATCAGTTCAGGGTTCTTATTTTCCTTCTCAGCAAATTCTTGCAGCTTCTGCTCAAACCAATATTGAATTTTTGGTCTCGTTGGATGCTGCATGTCCTTCCCTCAGTCGCAACAAGGTCCCAACAATGGAACCATTTGTTGAGACAAACCCATCCAATAAAACCTGTTGATAGGGGTTCCCACTTTGTGGACATCCAAACCACCATGATCTCCCTAATCACTGTTTGATATAGGTTTTACCCTCTCCAACAACACTCACAGAGCAGAATAGGTCTCACCAGAGATGTTCGAGGGAGGGATGATAGAACCAAGTTTTCGCAGAATAGGGGAGATGACAATGTGACATCACCTTAGCAACTTAGGGAAACACTAACAGATCATTTTACTTATGCCTTCACATAAACATTCATTATCATTATGCAACCAATCGCATCATTCAATCATAACTATGGTAAACATATTAATGTGTAAATAGATCCAAGAACATAACATCATTTAAAATAGAGAAACATTGCATCATAGATCCATGTCGCAGATTCACATAGAATTCATCATTGCATCGTAGAAAATAGTAAAACGGTAAAACATAAAAGAACACAATGATTCAAATCAACTTGTGTCTTGTCATATTACTTATGGACAAAATCACAGTTCCCATATCAACAAATCTCAGTTCAAATACTCAAAGATATTCTTCACTAAGCTTGGATTCTTCACGCTTACAAAGATATCTAACATTTTTTATTCACCATCTACTTATATTCTTTTTCGTTTACATTCAAGGTCCACTTAGACAACTTCTAACTAATTCTTAACCGAATCTACAAAATAATCACCAATATCCACAAAATATGGTCCAAAACTACAAAAGGTGAAAAAAAAATATAAAATATTCTATTCTCCACCTTGCATGCCATATTCCACTTGTGTGGTGTCTTTGAGCTTGCGCAGCATCCGCAATTCTACGCAGCTAACTTATCCTAAACCCCTTGCCAACAATCGTTTCCCTAATTTTCAATTCATCATTGACCGCGCAAGTTCCTCCAATTCCAAATCCATCTTTTACCATGCATCTTATCACAACGGATTTCATATATGTCGTTGATCCCATATTCCTTTTTCCTACACCATATATCTGAATGGACTATTAAGCCTTTCTGTCGATCACCAAATTTACTTTTACCTTGCAACTTTTAACAATGGATGCACTAATCGTTGTAGATCTTTTCACTCAAAGATCTTGACCGTTAAAATATTCACTACATACCACAAGCGCCTTTTTCTTTTTTCTAGACACTTACAAGCTTTATCCTATGGTTTTATGAGAAAATAAAAATCTTTCTTTCTACTTTATCACCCATTTCATCACTCCCTCGGTCATATTGCCAAATTTTTCACATAAAACAATAAGCCGCTTCCTCTCACCTGTTAACCAAAATAGTGATAACAATGTGTACCACATATCTTTCTTCCAATATGATGTAGCACCTTCCCAAATATTAATTAGGATAAAAATAATCTGATATATCATAAATATTATCATATGGAACAGCAAATACCAAAGGTTTAGTGTCTCCATGAGGGTATGAGGCTAGGGCAAGAAAAGGATTAGCAACTAGGGAAAATTGATGGATGTAAAAAATTGAATGATTGATGGACTTGAGATATGAACCATAAGTGTTTATAAAATATCCAAAAATGTGTAATATAATTCCAATGATGACTAATATCATGTATGACAAACCAATGAAAAACAGACAATACTTTAAACCATTTGATATAAGTAACACTCCATGGGAAACCAATGAGGAATCAACTATTGAACTTACGGTTTGTATAGTATTATGAGTACTCAAAGGTATGGTATATAGTATGGATGATGTCATAAAATTCATATCATCTTTTAAATATGCTTCTAAACTAGAATTATCACCATTTGAATGAAGTGAGGAAGAGCTGCTTAAAGACAAGTCAGGATCTAGTGAAAACTCATAAGTATTGGGCTATGAATCTAGGAGACTAATAGGTGGCTTATTCAAGAAAGAATCTTATATTTATGGTTATGATATATAATAATATGAATCTATATCATATATTTTAGGAAAGGATTTTAATCTGGCACTCAATGCATAATTTATATTACCTTGGGACTGTGCACTATGACAGTGTTCTAAGAATTCAACAGGATTTCTCTAGCTAATATAGAACTTTAATGTTATGCTTATCAAGTAGCTGAGACATGATGTCCATATTCTTATTGAAACATTTATTCTCATGATGAAATCCATTTCTGCAATAAGAGCACTTGGATGTGCTCCCTTTCTTCTTGGCTTTCTTCATTGGATCTTCATCATTATGCTTCAAAATTTCATCTTCAATTTCTGGCTTTGGCTTCTTCTCTTTCAAAATTTTCTTCTCTTTCGATATTTCATTCCTTCTTACTTGAAATATAATAACATGATCCTTTCCCTTGGATGACTTAAGAGAACCCATCTAGATTGATTTATCTTGCTTCTTTGTTAGTGAATCAAAGAAAGTACTCAAAGAAGGCATTTTCCAATTCGAAATTGCAAGCCAAGTAGCATGAAAAGTAGACACAAAAACTAAGTATTTAGGAACCAATTTGATAGGATCAAAATAATGAATTAATATTCCTTTTTCTCAATATCACATTTCTTGAGAAATAAAACAATTGACTTGAATTTGGTGAAGTATCCTTCAATGGAATTGAAACTGCTTGGACCCAATGGGAATAACTCATTCTCCAACTGATGTGCTCTTATCTGATCTTGTACTCCAAAGAGAGACTCAATTTTGGTCCATACTTGGTTTGGAGTGGTTAAATCATCTAGATGAAATATTATATCAAGAGAAATGGAGAGGAAAAGAAATCGATAAACTTCATCCAACCTATTATTCCACTTAGCTTTCTCAACAATAGAATTTGGTTCATTTTCTAAAGACATGGAAACTCTATAGAGTCCCTTACTACACAATAGAATGCCAATTTTGGATTTCCATTCATGATAGTTGAAGGGAGTTAGGATCAGAGTTGAATAATAATCCATGCTAAGATGTTGATGCGCTCAAGAAGATACTCTCTGCAACCTACACAAATAAATACTAGGAGGAAAAATTGTAAGCTTAATTAAAGCTCTTATTCAGAGAGGACTAGGATACTGGATGCACTGTGATAGAGAGAACACATAACTACGCAACTCTATAGAAATTGAGAAACCTTGCACTCTAAACTTGGAAACCTATGATCTTTGATACCATGTAGAAATAACATCTCTGATTGTATGAATAAATAGATCCTTGATGCTAACAAAAATCACGGGATGTAGATCTATCTACAAAGATAGTTCTCGCAAGCATGCACAAGGAAAATAAAGAAATGAATACTAATACTGGATATAATAAAAGTGAATAATGACCCAAAATATTTCCATGTATTATTGATCGACTTAGTGTACATAAATAATACATCCTTCATAGGTAAATTCTAGTTTCTTAGGAGACAACTCATGCTAGCTCATAAAGCAGACTTACAAAATATGATAAACCCCCATAGGTGGCTAAAGAACTTTCAAAATATATCAAGGACCTCACAAATTGGCTGAACCATGAGTGATTTTTCATGAGTGATGGAAAAAAATGATAATCATGGAATATGGAGAGAAATCAATGGAGGCTGGGTTGGAAAAAAAAGATAGCAATTTCCTAGTTTGCTAGCTTTACCTTGTCCACTGAAAAGCAAGATAAAAGCAATATAAAGATAGAATATGCAGGAAGGAGCACTTACTAATATGGGAATTCAATAAATTAGGCACGATCTAACCATAATTAGGATAAAGGCACTCCTGGGGTATATATGGCAACTGTTGACCAAGCAGTGCGACTTGATGCCAACTATCTAGGCTAGTAGGTAGGAAATTAATCAATAATGCTTAAATATTGTTATCATAAGTATGTAGTGGGTTTACAATATCCCAATAGATTTCACATATGCACTATTAGTTCTATATCCAAACACTCAATCAACAAATTCTTCAAAAAGAATGGTCTTATGTGTCTCTCCTATCAAAGCAAGATATGTTTGATATTGTTGGGTCAAAGTTTTACATGTTTCTCTCAATATTTCTAATTCATTCATAGGAGTAGCTAGTGGTGTTTTCGAACATATATATTCACAATACACAAGGTCATAATAATAACCCTCATCCCTTATGAAATTGTAAGAAGGGTTGCAAAATGGAAACTCTTCCTCATACCATTCACATTCTTCTTCGTATTGCTCATAATCATGTTTAGATCATTCATCATAATAGTAAGACATGGATGCATTTTTTTATTCAATGTATTTTTTAATTAATAGGTGCAAGAACCATACTCTTATACCATTGTAATTTCCCTACTTGGAATTTTGGAGAAAAGTGCAATTTAGGCAATTTTTTAGCTTTATTAGTCAAGACTGTAGGGAGTTCCAACTGACTCCAAATGGTATAAAATTTTAAATTAAATGGTATGATGAATCATAGAAAATACCAATATTACCTACCAACACTTTGTATCTGAATTTAATCTTCTGCAATTTTTTTTGAAGCTACGGAGAAAAAGTGCAAATTTCCTAGGAAATTGAGGTCAAATCCCCCCAGTAGTGGATGCCAATTTGGCTCTCCAAATCAAGTACGACCATCCCAAATTTAAGAACAGAGTATGGGGATGAATATCAAACATAAGTTTTTATAATTAATCATAGTTATTAATTTTTCAAAACTTATTATGATGTGAAACATTTGTATGGTAACTTTCATGGAAATTGCTTAAGGGGAAATTGCATTAGTAGCTAAAATTTGACACATGAAAAGTAGAATAAATGGTTTTGAGTGTTGTTGTATTTGTAACTTTAGAAGATATTATAACATATATTATCATTGTATATTGTTTTACCCCCATCATATATGTGTGTACCTCCTTTTCGAATGTTATTATTGTATATGGTCATTGAGGTAAGCCCTCTGTTGTAAATCGGGGCAATAGTCCCCAAGTTGAATATAATAAAATGTATTTTTGAGTGTCTGTAGGTGAAGTAAGACCTGCTAGGGTAAGAGGTAATCCCAATCAAGTTTTAGTTCAGTCACTTGATGTGTATAAATAGGGAGGCTCCCTCGCTCATTTATACACACACTCACCCACTCAAGTTCACATGAGCAGAGAGAGAGAGTTGCAGAAAACTTCTTATCCTTGGGTTTTTCCATATTGTGATATTGTCTTAGTGACGGAACTATTCTGAGTAATTTTTTTGGGTTTTCTCCTTTATGGTTTTCCCAAGGAATTTTTTTCTTCTTATGTATATACTCTATCTTATGCATATTGTTGTTCTTGTTATTATTTCATATAAAGATCCTAATCATTTGAATAAGATTAGAAAAACTAACATGGTATCAGAGCCTCTCTAAAAGAAGGAACTGTGCAACAGTGGAAACTAGGGCTTCCTAGTTCAATATCTTCTCTCCATGGATCATCAAGAAAAGAGGGATAGGATAACGTGCCCTAGGATATTGACGCGTATTTTGGTAGAAGAAGAATCAAATTTGAACAAGTTTCATTTTTTACTACGAGGCACTATAGGACGAAACTAGGGAATCAAGTTTCAGAGGATTCCTGCCACATTTTTCAGAAAAAGGACCTTACTGAGAAAATCACCTCAAGGATGTACATATTTATCTCTAGATATAATTTAAAAATTATAAGTTTGGAAAACTATGGTTTCTCTAATGAACCCTAGGTCAACCAGCTCCAAAACCTGGTGAGACACCTCAAATTGGTAAGATCTAAATCTTTGTTATTTCCATTTGAGGTTATAAATTCAATATGACTCATCACACCCAGCTTAAGGATAACCTTGGGGAAGTTGACAAATTATGAGCATGGAAGTACAGGATCTCCCTGGTCCTTGAAGAAAATGGTTTGGATCAGTATATTAGTAAGGAATTTCTAGAACCAGAGGGAGAAGAGTATAAGGATATCCATTAGAAGAACTTGGACAAGGCCAAGATAATCATTATAGATTCTATTAAGGATCATATCATCCCCCATGTGTCATCATTGAAGACACCGAAGGAATTGCTAAATAATTTAATGAAGTTGTTCGAAGGAAAGAACATCAACCGAAATATGACATTGAGGAACCAACTAAAGAATGTGAAGATACAAAACTTAGAGACCATGCAATCATACTTCACAAGAGTTTCTCAAATCAAGGAACAAATTGAAGCTATCAAAGATAATGTAGAAAAAGGAGAGATTGTTATAACCACCTTGAATTGTCTCCCTAGATCATGGGATTCATTTATTTAAGGACTATGTTCCAGAAGGAAGTGGATCGGTTTTAGCATACTCTAGGAATAATGTACACAAGAAGAAGCTTATCTAACAATAAGAGAAGATAATATGAGAGAAACTAAATATTGATCACTCACACTTCACACCAGAATATATCAAATAAAGAAGGAGGATCACCATCACGACAAAAGGGAGGACCACCATCACAAAAGAAAAAATAAATTCAGAAGAGATCCTTCCAACATTCGATCCTACACTTGTGATGAGAATGGACATTACTCCATCTATTGTCCCACAAATATAGGATCCTTCAACAAGAAGTCAAATAATAAAAGAGATCATTCTCACATTGCTAAATATGATGAACCAACAGTAAAGAGACTCAAAGAACAAACTTATTCTTTAAGTGATGAAGAATATGTCCAAATATCAGCACTCAAGAGCAATATATCACATGGAAGCAATGATTGGATTGTAGATAGTGGGGCATCCAAAAATTTGACATGATACAAATAATGATTCATCAATATTTCTAAGCATGAGTCACCTCACAAGGTGAAACTTATGTATGATTATCAATACCCCATAAAAGGAAGTGGAGAATATTCCTATAAGATAGACTACACGAAATATTTGAAGATGAAAGCTGTGCTATATGTTCAAGGATTGAAGAAGAATATCCTATCCATCTATGCACTAGATTCAAATGGAATAAAGGTTGCATCCATTGATGGCCAATTCCTAATGTGTCCAAAAGGAAAGACAACAGATGATGCAATAGTGATTGGAGAGAAAGAGGGAGGCTTGTACAAGTTGAAGGGACAACCTAAGCAATCATTGGTTCATGAATCCATAGAACCAAGTGAACTATGCCATAGATACCTTACACATGTGCACTATAGAGAACTACCTATTGTAAGAAAAATGGTTTCAAGAATTCTAGAAATCCAAACAAATCATGAAGGCATTTTTTCAAGGGATGTGCACAAGGAATAATGTGAATAAGACATTTTTCCAGTAGTGAAAACAAAGAAAAAGGAATATTGGATATAATCAACTCACATTAGAGGAAATTTCAACTCAAAATGGGCCTTTTAACTTTTATTCAAATTCCATGTCATCATGTGTTAGCCAATGAAATTCCTTTAAATTTGAAATATCGTATAGGTCTTAAACACTTTTTTAATATAAATTTGGGGATAGGTATCATAAAAAAAACTACTTTTTTTGTTTGTATTTTCGACATTTCTCCCTTTGTTTTTACTCAAATTTCGATCGGGAGAGCTCGTTGGATGCGGAATTAAATTATGCATCCAACAAGTACCCACTCAACATACGTTTGATGGACCCTGCTACCCCAAAAACAAGAAATACCTGAAAAAATGGAATGATGACATCATCATTTCGTTTTTTTCAAGTATTTCTTGTTTTTGGGGTAGCGGGGTCCGTCAAAAGTATGCCAAGTGGGTACTCGTTGGATGCAGAATTTAATTCCACATCCAATGAGCTCTCCCGATCGAAAGTTGAGTAAAAACACAGGGAGATATGTCAAAAATACAAACAAAAAAGTAGTTTTTTTCTTTTCTTCCTCCAAAATTAATAAATATTATTTTATTATTTTAACTATTATTTTACTAGTTCATTTTAGGAGGCCCATTTTGAGTTGAAATTTCCTCTAATGAATGTCTATGATTCCATGTCATCCAACTCATTAAGCAGGTATGTATACTATGTTTCCTTTATAGATGAGTTCTCCCATAAGACTTGGATATATTTCTTGAAAGGGTAAAATCAAGTATTCAACAAGTTCAAGGAATTCAAATCCTTGGTTGAAAATCACAATGAAATGAATATCAAAACTCTGCGGTCATATAATGATGGAGAATTCAGCTTGGAATAATTCAAGGAACTTTGCATAGAGTCTGGGATTAAGATGGAGTTGATCACTCCATACAATCCTCAAAAAAATGGTGTTGCAGAATGAAAGAATGTAACAATAATGGAAGCATCGAAAGAAACTATACATGACCAGGATATTCCGATGCAGTTATGGGAAAAAGAAAAAATGACAACTGTGTATGTACAGAACTGTGCTCCTCACCAAATACTCGACAAGAAGACTCCTTAAGAGGATTTCTCAGGACAGAAAATAGAAGTCAACCATCTTAGAATATTTGGTTGTCCAGTGTACATACACATCCCAAAGGAAAAGAGTACCAAGATCTATCATTAAGGAAGGAAGGGAATTTTCGTAGGATACAGTGACACTTCAAAGGCCTACCGAATACACTTCCCAAGATTTAAGAAGATAGAAAACAATAGAGACGTAACATTTGATGAAGACTCGGCCTACTCTAGATCCATAAAACTACCTATTGAAACCGAAGTCTGAGACTAGACAATAGAAGAAACAATTACAGAAGACCATGAATATCACAACATGGTAGAACCACTTCATGAGAAGAAATCCCACAAGAGAAAACCAACATGGATACAAGAGCTAATACAATATGCAGAAAGGTATAGCACTCTAGATGGGATGCATAGAGAAATGAAAATACATAAGCCATATAACAACTATGTGGTCCTATTATGTGACATCCTTGATAAATAACCTTCAAACTACAAAGAGGCTGTAGAAAATAAAGAATGGAAGGATGCCATGATTGAGGAGTATCAGTCAGTTATGAAGAATGATGTCTAAGCAATAGCTTTGAGACTAGAAGAAAATCCTGGCGTGACTTTGAAATGGATCCACAAGATCAAGCATGTTGCATATGGTATCATTGAAAAACACAAGGCAAGGTTCATGGTGCATGGCTTATCCCAGAAAGAAGGCATAGACCATGAGGATAAAGTTGCACCCATAGTGAGATACACTTCCATTAGATCTATACTTTCATTGGTTGCAGTAATGAAATGTAAGGTACACCAAATGGATTTCAAGACGACATTATTGAATGGTGTAGTTGAAGAGTAAGTGTACGTCAAGCATCCACTAGGATTTGAGACACATGATCGACATAAACATATGTGCAAATTGAAGAAATACTTCTACGGATTGAAATAGGAACCTAGGACATGGTACAGTAGGATGGATAGCTTCATGATGATCTTAGGTTTTACCAAGAGTAAAGCGGATTCCAAACAATAATTCAAGGTTAAAGGCGGAAGATTGGTAAAAAACAAAAACTTGTATTTTTAGTAATTTAAGACAAAAATACTAATTTTTTTTCTCAAACAAAATATGAAACTGTTGAAATGACACGAGACACTGGAAAAAACATGCAATGCACTATTTCACAGATATGGTCATCAACGATATATAATAAGTTTTTTTTTCTCTATTGTATGCTTGGGATTATGTTTGATGCGATACATTGTTCTTCTATGGTAATGCACAGTGCATCACCTCATGTTTTATAGTTGTTTGAGGATGTGATGTATTCGTTGGGTTCATAGACTCATTGTGGGATTATAAAATATACCTTACAATGTGACAATGGGTCACAAATTCAAGTGTTCCCTTTCGACTGGTATGTCATGAATTGCTCTCCTGGAAACAAGGATATGTTTTATTTTCCAACAATTATATTAATCATTGAATCTATTCAACGATAATGAATTATTAGAATCTATTGAATGTATATTGCTACATGTCAGCATGTTTTTCACTACGCCTCCCCATTGTATTGCAGTATCAAGGAAGCCTTGAGTCATTATCCTATGGAAGATTCATCATGGATTTATTAAATCAATGTTATAAATTTATAACAGGTCATAATTTTTTTGAGTTTATCCGTCGAGATCTATTGTGTGTTCGGTTTTTTTTAATGAAATATACGTGGTTTTGGGAATGTCTCCCACTCTTTGTCTAATGTTCCATAATCTCATCTGTTACTAGACGTGTGATACCTTATAACAAATCCATGGCACACACCTATTGGGCACATCTTATTAATAAGAAAGGGCCAATGCTCCTCCTCTTCTTCTCGAGAATGAGAATGACTACTGTGTGAGAAAGGACAACGGCTCATACTTTTGCTAGCTTGGTGGCAACCGACAAATTAGGTATTGGAAAATGACATCCAATGTATTGTAAAACGATATATAAGTATTGGAAACCGATATATAAACTATTGGAAAGCAATATTTCAATTATTGGAAATTGATATTCATAATAAATCTATGTTTTCTTAGACTGATATTAGTCTAAGTTTAATGAAATTAGGGTTTAAGTTTATAGGGATATATTAGGTTTCTAAATATGGTTTCAAGGGATAGATTAAGTTGTAAAGGTATAAATGTCCAATTTCAATTTTATAAGTTTATTTATGAAATTTTAGTGGCTTGGCCCCAATCTTGTAGGTCTGAAACTTAGATTTATTATTTTTTTACATTAGTAGGCTCGTAATTTAAAATTAAGTGAGGCTAGTGTTGTATAATCAATGCCTCCTTGTGATTTTAAACAACTTCGACAACTTTAAAACAAGAAACTCCGATAACATTGGAAATGGAATTCACATAGTTGCTTTATATTTTATGTGTTGTTGTTTTCTTTGGAATTTTCTAATTGTTGTATTGGAGATCCATAGTGTTGTATGCACTACTATTCGTCGAGATGTGGAATCCAAGCAAGGATATAAGCGAGTGAGTTTTTGAACAAAGTTCAATATATAGATGACGAAAACCTATGAAAAAGGGAAAATGTGAGAAATTGTCCAATAGTGCAAGGTATTGCAAAATTATTTTTTACTTACAACAATGGGAAATGGTACCCCCCCTTAACGGGATAAGAGGAATTTTATGGTGTTAAAGTAGAACATTAGGTCTCACAACTTTATCCACCTACATAATTTCGATCTAGTCTTACATATAAATTTATAAATAGATATGTTTTTAAAAACTTGCAAGTAATTTCGATCCAATATTAAGAAGAATTTTTAATATAGAATAGGTTTTTAGGGTTTATAGGGCTAGATTTCATTTCTAGGGTTATATTGGTGTCTCTAGGATTAGAAGGGTGTTTCTAGGGATAGATTAGGTTTCTAGTGTTTCTAGGGATAGATTATAATTCTATCCATTGCTTTATGTTTCTAGATCTATATTAGGTTTCTAGAGTTAGATTAGTGTTTCAAGGGCTAGATTAGGTTTAGGGTCTCAAGAAGCACCTAATAATTCATAGGCTATATGAGATTCCATCAAATAACCTACATAATGATTATTGAAAAATAAATAATGATGCACTCAAAGGTCAGTCAAACCTTACTTACACGTCCTACTAAGTCTCTAAGAAAACATCGAACATGGATTTCACAACAATTTCTATAGCACCCGACATAAAACATATTATATCAACAATTTAATATATTACATCAACAATTACATATATTATTCCTTCCTTTAATATAAATATGGTAAATGGTGGTAAATTAAAAATATTTTCATACCTACAATGGTGATAAACCAAAATTGTATTCAGCATTGACTATTACATTCACTTCAGTCTCTTGAGCAATATCAACTTGTTGTGAAGGAATCTGCTCTGATACTGGCTACACATGTGATATTAATATGTCAACAAAGTAATATAATACTATATTTTTAAACAAATCAAAGTTGTAATTTAAAATATGATAATAAAGTATTTGAATAATAATGAACTTACACATTCCATGAATCCACCAGAGAGAATCAACGATGAAGGCCTATAGAAAATGCTACCACAATACGAGCATGGATGAGGCATCATATGTTGCTATGTAATGTGTTCCTATGCTCTATTGGGTGTCTCTGGTTTCTCATGATCACCACCAAATGACTTATCATCACCATGAATCTCACTATGTGCCTCCTCACCACCACCAAATGGAGATGATTCCCCCCCTAGATAATCCCCCAACTACATGGATCTCAACAAAAGTGCCATGAATAACCAATGTCTTTGTTAACTGTATCAATTCCTCATATGTCTCATCCAACATGCTAGGTGTAAGAGGATAAAAACTAGGAGGGAGGGGGGGTCAAGGGAGAAGATGGTGACTTACACGGTTGGGATCAACCCTGGCATGGTCTCTATTCTGGGGAATCACTCCTCCCACGCCCTGGAACTCTAAAATGTTAAAGTAATTGACATGCTTTTGAAGTATAAATTATGCATACAACTTCCATAGAAAATACAAAGGTATTTATCCATTTCCATGTGGGTCTTCATCAAATACCATGTACCACCTATCCATCCAATTGTTTTTTATGCTTTGTTCTATGCACCAGTCAATGGATATATTTTCTATGTTGGTCAAAGGAACAAGGCCAATGTGAGGTCTTGAAAGAGGGAATAAATTTGGTCTTTAGTTATTCTCAATTTTTATGTCTTGGTAACTAAGACCATTTGCATAAAATTTTCTCTCGAACTCTCTATAAGGAGTAATGTTGTATAATACTCCTTGGGCATTATCAATTATGTCAATGATGGTATCAATGGCTAGCCAAATAGAATAACATAGTTTGTCTCCCCCCTTAAACATAGCACTAAGGTGTCTAAAAAACACTAATTGTGATAGGATCTCCACATTTCTATCATTCATTTGTTGTCATGGTGGGATTTGTGATTCTTCTTATAGTGGAAGGTTTTGTTGTTCTTCTTATTGTGGAGGGTTTTTTTGTTCTTCTTCATGTGGAGGGATTCGGTGTTCTTTAATAATTACTCAGTTTCCTTGTTGAGGGTTTTTTTCTTCTTCCTCAACATTTATTAGGTTTCTAGGTGAATGTTTTGAGGGTTTGGATTTTGTGCATGAACAATTTCTTCAGGTTTGTGTGTATCCATGGAGACTATGTTGTCTTTACACAATAATTTTTTCAAATTAGATTCAATATCTACAAACATCCATAGAAATGTAATTTTTATATATGGAATTTAACAACAATTTGGACAAGAACCATTTCTTAAATGATTTCCAACTAATGGTTTGAATATGCTCAACCTAGCCACCAATCCCTTCGAGATCAAGCTGATGTTTTAAAGATTCCCAAAATGCTCTTGTGTTATAGCTCTCCTTCGATATTTCTCCCTCCTGATTCACAAATGCAGACTAGAATGGTCATTGGGGCCTTTTTTCTTAATCAGTGAGTGCGATATAACGAGATTCTGTTATGAAACACATACATGTTATATCATACTCCTACTATATAATTTTCATTTCGATAACGCTTATACAATATCTCATATGTGTTATATGCATGTGCGTTATTTTAATTTTACAATTCCATAACACATCATGTGTTATATTAATTTTTCAATTTCATAAATCATATGTGTTTCTAACTCTTATCTATGGTTAGAGGCTCTGGTATTACTGAGCTTGAACCTAATAGCGCAAGTGCATTTAGGAAATCCACATCAATCTCGCATTCACAGAATCCATGATGGCACAAAAATGTGGACACAATTTTGTACAACCACCCCATATAATTCTATTTGGTCTAAATCTTGTAATTCTTTATTTGGGATTTGGATTTTGGCTCCACACTAGGAATTTGTATAGGATATTTGGATTATTTAAATCATGGTGTGTATCAAAATTATCCCAAATGGATTCTATATAAATGTCTTTACCCACATGGCTTCTATATAAATGTCTTTACTTTATGTTTTTAATGTTATTTAAACTATTTCTAAGAAAATCCTAGTTATATTTGTTGTTGAACGAGAAAGATGAAGTGATATATTGTGTTGTGAATTTACCTATGAGCCACTGAAATTTGGAATTCTTATGTAGATTAGACAAACATTGAATGTATATCTAAAGAATCCAATGTCATAATTGTGCTCTATTCTTACAATTTTATATATTGAGACTTTCTTGTAACCTTTTGTATACTCAAATATTTCCATTAGTTCTTGTTATTGTTAATGCTACTAAATCCATGCTATCTATTTGTAGTGTCAATTAATAACATACATTCTTAACATATATTTCTAAATATAGTTATCTATCTCCATCAACCCACTAATTCATTGTGAGTCATTTTTGAATTGAAATTAAGTCATGCTATCAATGTTTCATTGAGAGTAAACAAATGTGAACTTTGAATCTACATTTAAATCATTTTTACCCAATACTCCATGTAGTTAAACATTATTGGGTGTGTGAAAGAAGTTTAGGGACCTTTTAGATGCAATGGTGGAGTGAAGTCAATCACTCTTGATCCAAAAAAAAGAAATCATCCCAAGCAATCCCGAACCTGCCAAGCCTAGTCCCAAGGCATGCCAATTAGGATAGTAAACCAAATCGTGCCTCCCTTTTATTTACGTAAATCGTGCCTCCCCTTTATTCAACTAAAATTGTGCCTCTGTTTTAGTAAACAAAATCATGCGCGCATTTTGAAAAGCCTATTTTTTTTTAAATAGGCTGAGCATGTCTTTTTCGCCACATTGCATGGCTATTGAAGTTATTTGGAGCAAACCTTGATTGGGAGAATGCATTTTTGGGTGTGCCAAAACCATCCATCTCCACATTTGGATCAACCTCCTATTTGTGAGGTATTTTCCTCATTTCTTTTCATGTATTTTTCTCTTTGTTCATCAATTTATTTTCCCTAAATTGAAAAATTAAACCAAAATAAATTAAATTATGGCCAATGGAAACAAAAACCCCAATGTAATTGGCCATTGGAAACCAATTCGCTAATTTAATCATAAAAATTAAATAATTTTGATTATTTACCAAAATTCATACCCAAAATTCCCATGCCCAATGGAAACCAAAACCCCAATTAACTCAAAAAACAAATGAATTTCACTATTTCCATATGCATATTAACAAGCATCCTTGTGAATCCATACCAAAATCCACAAATATGCAAAGTTTGTCAAGCACATTGCAAGTTTGTATAAGTAATTTACATGCCCAATGTAAACCAAAACCCCAATTAACTCATAAAAAAAATGAACTTCACTATTTGCATATATGTATATTCGCAAGTATCATTGTGAATCCAAACCAAAATTAACAAATATGCAAAGTTTGGCAATTATGTTGCAAGCTTCCATACAACTAAAAACAATCAAGTAGAATTCATAGATTCCCCTAAAATACATAAACAAACATGGTAAATCCCTTGCCTCTATCCAAAATATCGAATTTGTTCTTCCAAGAACATCAATAAACACCTTATAGTTTTGATGAAACTTCCTAATCCAAGACTTAAAATAAGGTATAGAAGCTTCCCATGCTTTTAACAAATATTTCATCTTGAACATAGGGTACTTTTTGGTTAAGGTCAAGACAACAAAGTTCAACAATAGACTCTATGAATGTGAAGATACATAGGTAGGTTGATGTATTTGATTAAATATGCCAATCACATACTATCATACATGATATAATCCAATGGAACCCTTGCAACCATAAAATCCATAAAGATCTGGTAAATAGACTTTGTAGTCCAAAAAACATCACGCTACAACAAATAACTACATATCTAACAAAATCGTTTCCTATACTGGGATTTTATTCATCAACACATTATGTCGCCTATTCTAGGGTCTAGTTGTTGCCTCTACCCACAATCTGGGAGCTGGTCCTGCAAAGGCAATAGTTAGCACCTCACAATTTCGACGAAACTTCATAATCCAAGCCTTCAAATAAGCTATAGGAGCTTCGCAATCAACATATGCACTCAAGACACTTTATGTACACATGCATACTTAAAAATTGGAATTAATACTTGAATTTAGGAAATAAATATGAAATGAAAAAATGTTAAATGTTTATTCTTTACTGTAAAATTCAAGATCATTTTTTAAATTTACATGATAGATTTAGTTTATTTTGTTATTTGTCGTACATTAGTTATACAGTTTTCAGTGCTTAGATATGTCATTATATCATGTGTTTATATTTATAATGATATTTTATTTGTATTTATGATTGCAGTGGCTACTATGGATAACAATGCGGAGATACTGAGGGTTATTTCCCATTTGAGAGACATTGGTTATGCTTGGACGGGTGGAGATGAGATCTGCCGCTCCTTGTCAGATTCTTTGTTGTCTATTGTTGATACAATCGCAAGATCGAATGATGCTTTGTATAGCATCGCATATTACAGGGAAAGGAAAAGACGACAATGTCCTGATGGGTTAAGTTACAACAAGGTAAAAAAGCTCAAAATAACAAAACAACACATCCATTCATTGTTTAGACTTCCTGGGATGGATGACATTCCGGAGATCAACAGGCCACATATTTCTATTGAGTGGTGCACCTTTCCACCCATCAGATACAATTGGATGGATAGGTGGTACATGGTTTTTGACATTCCCCCTCACAGCAATAGGGAAGTACCATTGGGATTCTAAGGAGTTGGTAGGGGGATGCACCAACAACGACCCAATGCTAGGCATAGAGATGCCAATCCACAGATACCTACACCCCATGCCCAGCTACTGAGGGTAGACATCCCTCCTACACATGACATGGCTTCCTAGACACAGGAGGCATTTTTTACTCTAGCTGAGATGGTCTCTTGACACACGACCACTATTGACCAGAGAGCACCCTCTTCTTCTCATGGTGTAAAAGCACCAACTTCTAGTGGTGGAGGGACATCTATTGGTGGGGATATACCGACATCCCATGTTCCTCAGAGCAAGCCACACATCTACACATCGTGTGGGGGACCCTGTTATGATCCTAGACCAAGACATGGTAGCACTACGATGACTGGTGGTCAGGTAAGAACATTGTTTTAAAACTTTGTTATCATTCAATTTTTAATTTTTCCATACTATATGTAATATATTAAAAGATTCATAATATATGCAATATTTACTCTTCCAGGAGATTGATGCCTCTCATGAGGGTGGTACTGCACTCGGGGTGGTTGTACCTGAGGCCCAAACAACCACCATTGAGGTAATATTTAAACATTTGTCATTTTGTTAATACATATCATTTTGTTAATGCATGTGTTAGTCTTGATTAATTTACTAAATTGTCTAATATTTACAATTTTTGAAGCTGCAGGAACCCCACTTAGAACGTGATGTTGGAGACGTTGATATCAACAACATAGTCCAAGGTGGAATTTACGATTACTTTAAGAATGTAAGTACATAGGTTATGACTGAATATTGTTCCAATTATTTAAATTTCTTACTGTAGACTTCTTTATAGATCGCTAATATTTATAATTTTTAAACTTGTAGATGCTATTGGCATCTGAAGAGGGGAAAGAAATTGATGGAAGCAGACACTCCCATGGGGGAGATATGTCCTAGGAAAGGGTAAGTATATTACAACATGTTATTTTTTCAGTACATATTATTCCATCCATTCAAATCCATGTCTAACCATGGTAACACTTTATGACTGCAAAAATCATCGCAGATCCCTGCACCGCCTCTTTGGTTTAGATCTTCCTATAGTCCAAACATAGATAAGGGGGTTGTTTACACCAGATGACCCTCTTCCTCGAACAGAGCGGGTGTGCATGAGGATCAACCTACTCATCCCACGCTAATGTACAGACTTCCAATGGCAGTTGTTGGTTAGCTATGAATTCACTTCACAAGTGGTTTTTCTTAATGTTATTTTCGCATGTTTACAGCATCAGGATGTAGAGTCATCCGTGCCATACCTTAGTGGGATTGTTGATGTTGCGATCAATGCTGCATATACAATAGGGATAAGTCACATTGAGGTACATTTACTTGAATATTTGTAATTGTACATTTCATTTGTATTGTTTATGGACATGCATGATATCTAACTATTTTATCATTTGGTGAATGTAGCCACACCCTGTTCCTTTAGTGCATGCAATTGAGGTTGATTTTCAACCTACGGCTCCTCTTACTATTGAAGAGTCCCAGCGTAATCCCCTAGAAATGGTTTTTTCGGTGAGATGTTCATTTTTTACATAATTGATTAGTGCTTTCTCATTCATGTACATGTTGATAATTCTTGAGATAATTGACATATTTTTTTTATTTGCAGAGAAGCATTGCAGAGAGACTCTCTGCAAGGAGGAGGACACCAGAGGCACCTATACCCTCGACACCAAAGGCACCTATACCCCATATAGTAGGGACTTCTCCCTTGCTATAGGGAAGGAATGGCTCCCTTCCATCTATAGGACGGAAGGGTAGGTTCCTATGTGAAAATGCAAGAAAAATAAACAGAACCGAAAGGAAGAAAAGATGGACAAGAAACAGCCGTGAGCCCCTCTGCAAACAAAGTTAGGGATTTGCTCCGAGAACCTACAAAAACTATTAAAAACAATAATAAACCTGCAAAACAAGTTAATACACAAACCTGCAAGAAAATATGGGTTAGAAAACAACCAAGCTACTAAAAAAAAGCATGAACAAATAAAGGTATACCTCTTCTTTGGTGCAATGGGCCACCATGCCCTGGCTGGAAGAAGCACCTCTCTCTCTCACTTAGCAATGGAGGAGCTATGGCTCAATGGGGAATATGAGTGGATGAGAGGGCGATGTGGGTGGCTTGAGAGACAAAGGGTCTCAAGGCATCCATGGGTAGCATAACAGTACGCAAGGGAGGAGTTGTTTGAGAGTGACCCCCACCCCTCCTTTTATAGTTTTTTTGGGGATTTTTAGGGTTTTAAGCCCTTGGTCAGGGCTTTATCCCCTTTTTTGGGATTTTAGCCCCTTTCACCCTAACTTTAGCTCCTTTTAGGGTCTTAGGCTCCTTTGAGGGGTTTTAGCCCCTTTTTGGAGGCTTTAGCCCCTAGGAGAGTTATTTAGGCTCCTTTTGGGGGTTTTTAAGCCCTTTTACTCATTTTTAAGCCCTTTTTAGGGTGTGGGGGTCTAATGGGGTGATATGAAGGTCATGCATGAGTGTCCTTGGGTGGTGTAGGCCATGTAGAGATGAGTGAGGGATTTTTTGGGTTAACAGATTGCCCCCTGATGTGTGAGGGAAGGAGCTCATCGTATGGTCAACAGACATCATAGCATTTGCTGTGAAGAGGTGGTACTTCCGGGGCTAGGGCATGGTGGCTTTTGGTTTTTGTATTAATATGGTTCCCATCAATGGGTGAGATACAAATAATGTGTGACATGTATATGGACGAGGCGGGCATCCCATCACAGGGGCTTCACTTGTTTACCAATATCCTATCACGTTAGTTCATATTGTGGGTTTTAAAATTATAAAAAATCAAACCAATATATTGCAGGTATTGGGGGGATGAGGGGTTTAAGGTGGGGGTGGGTAGGGTGGTTATAATGATTGAGGTATAAAAAGGGGTGGGGAGGTTTAAGTATTGGGAGGGGGTTTCAACAAAAAGAGTTTGGGTCAATATATCTCGAAATTAAGGGTATTCTTTAATATCCCATGATCGCACGTGCTATGTGAGAGGTTCACTAAGTGAAGTCCCCGTGCATCCCATGCTCATGACAATGTCAAAAGAATAATTTTGATCTATGCTCTAAAATACAAGAGCTGATCATATACAACTAATGATACATAGTGGTTGCCTCAATGAGAGGCTGAATACAATATTGATCTGAAGAACTGCTACATTAGACCCATGGAATTCTCATGGAATTCTATATCTTCATGACTGGCATCCTGCTGGATCTGGGAGGGTACATAGGTGTATGGATTCGTTGATTGAGAGTCAAAGTTCTATGGTACAAGTATGCTGCATCAATCATAAATCTATATAGAAGCATTGGTGGGGCTTCTGAACACTGTCTCCAATGGAACCCAAAAATCACAAGGGACATAACATGTTTAGGTCCCTCAAATAGACTCATCAATGTGCTAGATTTAGGTGACATCCAGGGTCTTCAACCAAATACTACACGGACCAAACCCTGTACGAATCTCAATTGTGCGATGATGTAGTTGGAATCAAGCACATGAGAAACAACCATCCCAAGAGGCACTAAGGAATCCTCTCAAGTGGTCCAAGGAACTCATCAATGATGTTAATGAAACCAAGGTACAGGGACCTCTGGGTCTATCCTCTGGAATATGTGTGTTTTCGTCGACATAGGGAGACCTGACCCTAGTCAAGGCAATGATGTTTCCTTAATCAGAAGCACGAGGGAGATAACTGAAAGGTGTGAGACAATCTGCAGACTGGCCCACTGAATGGCAGGGGGGAGGGGGAGGGAAAGAATTGAACAGGGGCAGGGGGAGTGTGGTAGATAAAAATTTCCTTTGTTCAAAGTATGACGGCAGGGCCAACCAGGCAGCAAATGAAACTAACTTATGGGAATGGGATCATAGCTGTAATACTGGGAATGTCATTGCAGATGGGAAATACTTGGGGGAGGTGGACACTTTTGATATTCATGGGGTCCAAGGAAGACACATTGTAGAGTACTCTAAACAAAGGCGACCCAAAGTGGGAATGTTACAAAACTATTTTCGTGGGGTGGTGTCTAGAGACACCGTTGTGGTACGATCTCGTGGATTTTTGGTGAGCCCGAGAAGGTAAATGCTCGATGGTGCTTTCAATTTTAAAGAGTCTGAAAGCATGAAGAAGACTCCAGTGGGGGATATTTTTCATTGGTAGTCTCCTGTACCCAAAAAAGGATAAAATTATACATAGGAGAGCTCGCCCATCCTGTAGGGGATGAGAGACTTCTTTACTATTGGTAGTCCAATCAAGCCGGAAAAGGTTAAATCTATACTAACTAGATGGTCATTCAAATACTTTTACGAGCATGAACAAAACCAAGTTTGCTAGAGAATATTTTCTTGATGAGAAGGCTGGAAAAGAGCTTAACAACAACCCATGGTGAGATTTTTCGTAAAGTGCGGCCCCTCTACCTGAGAAAGCATAAAAGTATGCAGAGGGGAATGATCTTGGCTTGAATATGCCAAGGTGGTCCTTTTCATTGAATGGTCTACATAGTCTGCAAAAGGAGATATACGTGACGATGTAGACACCCTTTCCTATACTTTATCGAGCGGGAAAGGAAGCAACTGCGCTCGGCCATCTTTTCATTGTTTTTAGGAGTCAGAAAAGAGCTTAAACGAAACTCGAGTATGGTCAACCGATTGCGATGGCACAGGAGGTGTTCCATGTCCGGATAGTGGACAGTGCTCCAAAGGTCATCTGTGCAGTATGGACGGAGCAGATGGCTCTCAAACATACCAATACATGCACGGGATAGATCACCGCAGAGGCTCGCGAGTCGGTGTGGCAGAGGCATGCAAATCGAGGTGGCTCTCGGACAGAGGTCAAGAGAGGTGTGTGTGAGTTGAGGTGGACGGACCTGACTACATGTGATGTGAGTGCAAGTCTGGAGGCAATTATATGCCAAATACATGAAAAGAGAAATAATTTGTTTTCTCAACAATGGTCCGGAGATCCGCGTAAGGTGCGGTGGATGAAGCAAATGACTATATGTTAAAACAAATAAAAATGATGTTCCTTAACGGGTGGTGGATTGAAAACCCACATGAATAGTGGTAGGGGAGAGTGATACAAGTACAGGTCCACAAACACTTGCATCGCCATGCTGTGGCTTGTAAATCGAGGTAACTTCTGGGAAGCGGTCCCGAAATTTGTTTGTTAAACATGAGATGATGGTCTCATTAGGAGATGGAAATTTGAGACTGGAGGTGTGAGAGGTGTCTCGAACCAGTTCTAAGTGACTTTGGATTAGTAGCTGATGGTGCTACCCTTGACTTGTGCTAAAAAACGTTAATAAATAAGAAAGGGAAAAAACTACGCTATAAGGGGCTCATAGTGGTTATATCAGTCATAGACTGTCTTGAGGTGGAGCCCGTTGCGCGGCTTCTTCAAGAGTCGACCATCTGAGTCAGCAAAGAGGTATTCCCCCTTGTCGAGACGAAGGACATTGGCAAAGTGGGATGACAAAATCTGGTCTTTTATGGGAAGAACCAATTCCACACTATGGTTTAAAGGGAATGGGGTAAAACCGAAGGCGGTCTTACATATATCTCCGTTGTCGCATAAGTGGTGCCGGGATAGATCAGGTGGATCTTCCACAGCCGATGAGATAGAAGGGAAATTGGTTCTAGAGAACATGTAAATGGTATTGGTTGTGGTTTTTGTGGCCTTGCCACTAGTCTCTGTTGGAGGAAGAGGGGCAGGCCTGGAGATAGGAGGAGTCTTTGATGGACCTGGAGGTAGGTGCAACATCATCTCAATTGGATGGACATGAGTCAACACATCCTGGGGCCTTAGAGGTAGGGTAGATGGTTCAAGGTACCACACAGGATCTCCCAGTGTGAAATCCTGTAGATTGTGGGTTGCCAAGACAGACTTACTCGCGATCCCGAATGGTAGGAAAAGGAAAAGGAAATGAAAAATGAAAAGGATCATGTTGATTGGGAATGAACCCCACTATTTCTCTGGTAATTGAGGTTGCGGCTGTGGCTGTGGAAACAATAGAAGAGACAGGTCTGATGGACCATCAATGATGGTGGAGATAAGAGGGTCTATAGAACTGAACATCATGTAAATGGACATTGTGTTCGAAGAAGGAGGTGGGGCGTGAACTTCTTCGATCAGAGTGATCTCAGATTCAAGGGAAACTTGACAAAGGTCGGCTAAAGCCATTCAGAACTCGGGCAAGTCTTGACAGTGGTGAGAATAGTGTCCATATAGTCAACAAAGGGTGCAAGCATGGTTTGTTCTCAATGACTTGTTTTTCACTATTGGCCCGGTTGGAAGTTCAACCATGGGGAGGTTTTTGGTTGTATCCATGGAATCCAAATGCGCATGGATCATTGGAATCTCAGGGAAATTCTGAGTCGGATGGCCCTACTCTTTGTAGATGGTGCAAGGCGGGATTTTTCGTGGCTTGGCGGTAGCTTTCGCATTCTTACCCCTGGCCCTTTTTGGGTGGGGTTGTGCGGGTGTGGTAGTTGTTTTTTGCGGGTCGGGTGGAGGATGAGACTCGACCGCAATGGGTTGTATGGGGGTTAAGACCACCTAGGGCATTGGTGGTTGAGCTGGTGGATCAAGATACCACACGAGAATTCCCAATGTAAATTTGGATATGCTTAGGGTGGCCATTACTGGTTTGCTCATGACACTAGGTAGGGGAAAAAGGAAGGGAATTGTATGGACTAGAGAGGATACCAGATAACTCCCTGATGGTTGTATGTGGGGGTGATTTTGTGGTTACGACTGCGCGTAATGCTGCAGCTGCTGTTGGTGCTATGACTGTTATTGATGTTGCGGCTACGGATGGTGTTGTGGTTGCGGTTGGGGCTGCGGCTACAGTTGTTGTTTGGGTGCAGTGGTGTTGGATGAGAGCATGCACAAGTCCACAGTCTCATTTTGTGTTGTTGGTGATGACACTAAGGGGAAAAGAGCCGACATGGTGGGATCGGCAAACAATGCAGGGCCCACATTCAATAATGGGGAGGCTGGTATGTTGTCAACCATGGTGTTGAATGCAGGGATGGCATTGGCGTGTGTGGTCATCCCTTGCGGATCAATGGTGTTGATGGTAGGGATAATTTTGGCAGGTGTCGTTAACCCTTGCAGATCATGATAAGTCAGTTGATCAACCGTCATGATCTTCTCTTCGTGGGGGGACATCATGAGATGGAAGACAGTTGATGTGACCGCTCTCATGGCGTACATATAACTTCTTCTGAGGAGAATTTTATAGTCCAATTGAGCATTGACAACCTCTATGTCAATCAGAACTATCTTCCCAGCTAATGTGATGGGGACATGGGGGAGGATTGCTTGGGATTTAGTGGGATGGCCATCATAAGCCTGTAGAGTTGTGGAGGATGGTTGCAGAATTGGGGATCCAAGTTTCTGTCAGATTAGGGTAGACATAATGCATGTAGATTCCCCCTCATCCACTATGCATCGGTGCACAACCAAATTCCGAATAGATATCGGGATTTGAAAGGCGATGGTTGATAGCATGTGCGGTTCTCCATTCTCTGTGTCAAATGTGATCAACTTGGAGTCAGAGGGGTCTACATCCCCAAGGGCGGCTAGTAAGGATTTCCGCTATGTTGGGCACATTTTGAGTACCTCAAGAGCAGACATAGAGGTTGGTGTTTGGGCCAAATCATCCACAATGTTGTAGCTGATAGTAGCTTTAGTCGTGGCGTTATTGGCAACCCAACATATGGGGGGGCATGGGAAAGGGGGTAACTGGAGAGGTGCATTGACCGATTTCGATGTAGATGCCATTGATGTGTCAACGGGTTCGGTGGTGGTTTCGTACTGATTCCATCTAGTTTGTAGGTTGACCTCTTCAGTCGTCATGGCTAGCAGGTGGTGGACACCTGTTTCGTCCATGGGAGGTGCCCCTGGAGCGTTGAGATTGGGTTGGGGAGAGGGTGTGGTTCCCACCAATCCTTGGATTGGTAATGGGTTTTGAAGCACAATAGGAGGAGGTCCTTGTGGTGTCGAGTTGGGTTGGGCTTGGTCCATTGTGTTGGTGGCATGTTGAACCTCATTTTGAATGGCCTGTTTTGCGCAACCCATGAAGGGACACTCGAATGTGTAGTGCCCGTAGACCTCACAGAGTGTGCATGGTTGGTTTGTACACAACAGAGCATTGTGTCTCGATGCATTTGGTCATGGAGGATTTTTGGCAAGTCGGTTTGTCGCAGCATTGTTGGGAGGGTTTGGTTATTGACCACCTCCTGTGGTTGATTATTGGCTTGGTTTCAGGGTCGGTTATTCCTAGCTTTCCCTTTTTTATTATTGGGGGCTAGCTGGTTGGGACGATTTTGTTGTGCAAATACTTGTCCCACCGGAGCAGGTGGAGCAGAGGCGAAGGCTTGAACCGCTTGCACTGGTGGTGCATAATAAATTTGGGTGGGTGACGATGCCAAAAATGTGGGAATTTTCCCCGCGTATTGCTGTGTCTTCCATGCCAAGGCTTGAGCTTATTGCGGTGGTGTAGGTTGTGCATAGGAAGTTGTTGCTCCGGACTGGGACATCATTTTGGCATAGTCCAGAGTTTGGTTTTGGTAGGAAACACTAGCAGTGTTGCTTGGTTGTGGTGGAACTGTAGGTGGTGTCATATGGTGTTGTGGTTGTTGGGATACTGAGCCTATGATGCCATCTGCACCATGGGATGCCCCCAGTGCATCCCAGTAGGAGGTACCCAGATGAGGAGCATCTGGAATGATGGTGTAGAGGTATCCAAACTGTGCGTAGGTCAAGTCAAACTATTGGGATTTCAGTATGGCCTCTTCTTCATATTGGGAACGTTCGAATGCAATATCCTTTGATATGGGTGGGAAAATTTTTTTGAGAAACCAATCCAAAAATATCTTGTCGTCAAGTTGGATCTTGTACAAACTACGACGTCACTGCCACTCATGGATGTGGTCGGTTATATGTGTCGTGGTGCTCTAGCGGCAGGATAACAATATTTCCATACCTTTGTCATATCTGACAGGGAGTTGGAAATACTGCAGGAACATGAAAGCTAAGGAGTTGAAATCTGGGTACTTGGCTTGCGGTAGCTCAATCTACCATTTGGCTACCACACCTATGAGGGTACGTTGGAATAGTCTTAGCTTGATTGAGTCATCCACGATACTATTTGAGGAGCACCATAAATGGTATGTCATGATGTGATTTTGGGGACACTCCCCTGCCTTCCCTTTAAACTTGGGAATGTTTGAGGGAAGTTTGTTTGGCATGGGAGGCCAAAAGGTTTGATGGAAGATGGGGTCGTTTGTTAATCAAGCCAAATCAGGTAAGTTAAGATGATCCATGAAATGCATATTTGACCCCAGGTTGATGTGAGATGGGGAAGGTATGGTGGTGGGGTTTGCAGGTGCATAATGTACCTACATAGATGGGGGTGCTGGTCTTGCCATTTTAGATGGGACAATTCCCTCAAGTGTGGTGTGAGGGACAGTGTAGATGGAATTTCCATTGCCTCCATGTGTGACAGGAGGGGCAGTGTATGTGGAAGGGGCACCTCCCCCCTATGTGACAGGAGGGGCAGTGTATGTGGAAGGTCCACTTCCCACAAGTGTTGCAGGTGGGACAACTTGAGTGGTTACTATGGGTGGTGGCAGCTGACTGATGATAGTTTGCATGACCATACTAGGGCCACCTGCAGGGTTGTTGGTGATAATTTGTGGTGTGGACATGGGTCCACTAGTGATTTGTATGTCGAAAAATGGATCCAAGTTTGCACCAGCCATGGGGCTTGATGGTGTTGTGTGTAGGTTTGGGTCAGACTGATATGGGTCTGAATATGAATTAGAGGCTGTGTGGCCTTCTGATGGTGTGATAGGTCATCAAGAATGGTCTCGACGGTGTCATTTCAATGACCCGAATTGTGGTGTTTCACCTCTTAGGCGTGAGGAAGAGCGTGAGGGATCAATTATGTTAGATTTGTGTATCAAACTGGTGGGAATGATATTTTGGACCCTGGTTTCAAATGGCTTCCTCTAGGTTGTAGGTGGTCACTTGGACACCAAGACTGCCAGAAGATAGCGCTTGGCTTTTTCCTCACGGGCGTTCTACTCAATCGGTGGGGGTCATTTCCCGTTTTGCTTGGCAATTCCTCTCAGCAGCCAGCTACTTTGGGGTTCCCATGGTACTCATCACAATGAGTTTCTAGGAAGAGCCCAAGTACTTCCCACAGTTAAAGCAGTCAAGGACTTATTTCCTCAAAGACTATAGATTTTTGAACTTAGTGTAAATTAATCAATTTTAATGGCTCTCTCAGCGTCATGAACTAAGTGGGGTTGATTTACATGGTATGGTGTGTATGTATTTCTGTGTTTCTGTTATTTGGTGGCTACAAATGGTTTATGAATTCATCATATTGTGGTTGAAGGCAGTAAATGAATAGAAATTTTGTAGATAGATGCCTTTTTTACCCTAAATTGCGATAGCCTAACTAGGTGACTACCTTACACCTATATTCTTCTTCAACCAAGAGAAGGTGTTGGGATCTCAACACAATGGGACTAATCCCATCCGTAGATCCATAGGTCACCTCCCAGATGCAAGGTTGGTCAACAGGGAGGACGCTTAGCGCTGTGAGAAGCCCTCCTTCTCTACCCCCTCTACCTTCCAAGTCATCTGGTTTTAATGGTTTCGAACAATATTGGGTGAAGGGCCTATTACAATACGAGTTGTGCCCTTAGTCTTATCCCAGAATACCCCAGAGGGTGATGACTGGGTAGAGGAGGAAGGGTAAGCAAGATTGTTAATTTTATGTTAGTTTTAGTTAGGCTATGTTGATTAACGAATTAAAATTTTTTGAATTTACACTTTGTTTGTACATGAAATTGTAGTAAACTGAAACAGAAACAAAAATGGAACTATTTTGCTGGACAGAGGTGGCTAAGCCGCGCTGACAGTCCTTAGTAAATTGAAAATTAATTTCTAAGTGACAGACCGCACGTTTCAGGTCAAATGTGGCGAGGGGGTCACCAAATTTTTCTAGAAACAGGCGAGGGGGTTGCACAGATTTCACAGACAGAATCGGTCTTCCTTTCTAAAGGAAGTCACATATTTCAGGGGAAAAAGGGTGACCTGGTCGCACCTGTGAGGCCTAAATGAGCGACCTGGTCCCCTATTTAGGCCCAATAAGTGTGACCTGCTCCAGATTGGGGGTTTTTTTGATCCTAAGTCAAATCCGGCCAACAGTAACCTGTACTGTGGCCAAATGGATTCAGATTTTCCTTGTGGAGGCTTGGAAAAAACAATAAACTATAAATGAACAAGATTTAAACTAGATTTGATAAGAAATTTTAAACCTAGGGCACAAATTGAAATAAAATTTGAAATTTAAAAAACTGAACCAAGGATCCTGTGGGATCGACTTGGTATGGTCGCCAGTTCTGTAGCAGGGATTTCTCCCTTGCTACAGGGAAGGAATGGATCCCTTCTATCTATAGGATAGAAGGGTAGGTTCTTGTGTGAAAATGCAAGAAAAATAAATGGAATCGAAAGGAAGAAAAGATGGACAAGAAACGGTTGTGAGCCCCTCTGCAAACAAAGTTAGGGATTTGCTCTGAGAACCTACAAACAACTATTAAAAATAGCAATAAACCTGCAAAACAAGTTAATACACAAACCTGCAAGCAAATATGGGTTAGAAAACAACTAAGTGACTAAACAAAAACATGAACAAATAATGGTATACCTCTTCTTTGGTGCAATGGGTCACCATGCCTTGGCTGGAAGAAGCACCTCTCTATCTCACTCAGCAATGGAGGAGCTATGGCTCAATGGGGAAGATGAGTGGATGAGAGGGGGATGTGGGTGGCTTGAGAGACAAAGGGTCTCAAGGCATCCACGGGAAGCATAACAGTATGCAAGGGAAAATTTGTTTGAGAGTGACCCCCACCCCTCCTTTTATAGCTTTTTGGGGGATTTTTAGGGTTTTAAGCCCTTGGTCAGGGCTTTAGCCCCTTTTTGGGGATTTTATCCCCTTCCACCCTAAATTTAGCTCCTTTTATCGTTTTAGGCTCCTTTGAGGAATTTTAGCCCCTTTTTGGAGGCTTTATCCCCTAGGAGAGTTGTTTAGGCTCCTTTTTGGGGTTTTTAAGCCCTTTCACTCATTTTTAAGCCATTTTGAGGGTGTGGGGGTCTAATGGGGTGATACGAAGGTTGTGCATGGGTGTCCTTGGGTGGTGTAGGCCATGTAGAGCTTAGTGAGGGATTTTTTGGGTTGATACCCCCGATGGATGTAGTGATTCTTTGTTTTATTTACAATTGAGTCATATTTTAAATTTTCAAACTTTGTTATTTTTGGACAGTACTAGTTCAGTTAGTTGATCAAGAAATATTATCATTGATCTGCAATCGCTAGAGATGCACAGTGGTCATAGACAGAGCCGAAAAGCATCAGGGTCTAGGAAAAACAAGAGAAAATTAGATTTTTGATGTGTTAGTCCAAGACAAATATGTATTTTTATGTACAATCTGGAGTTAGAGTGTAGCGGCGTGGTCCAGGATAGATGTACTTTTGTTTGCACATGTACATCAAATATGTTTTTGATACATGTACATTGACATGCCATAGATGGGCCTTCTATTTTGTATTATAGCTTTCATGATATAAAAAATATTTCATATCAAGGATCTTGAGATCTTCATGGTTCATTCTTTTAAGTGTGATTATACACATGTGGCCAAGAATGTTTCTATGTGTAATGTTCCCAATTTTTTATAGATTTTACAATTGCATGGAGATATCAGTTATAAATTTGAGAACAATGCACAATTACAATATTACGTAATGAAAAAAATGTACATTTTAATTATTTTTTACCACGATCCAATTACATATACAATGTTATATTAACAATGTTAAATTGTATTCACAAAGATGGAACATACCTAATACACATAAGCACCCAGTATAGCTAAGCAATTGAACCAACTTGGTGGAATACAAAAGCACCTTACCCTCATAACAACCTAACAAACTTTTAAAGGATGCACGAAGTTGACACACCTAAGTGATGCACCAGTGTGATCTACATAAATAAAATTAGTGTTTGGCATGATTTCTTTCATCTAACGAATACATGGGATACACATAAAACCTAAAAGTATCTGAGTATTATAAGGTTGATTCAAAATAATGGTTATGACTATATCCTGCACATTATGTATGTCCTGCACATTATTTTATCTTTTTTTTAATGTACATGGCATTTGATGAATGGCCTCGAGTAACAACTTTGAAAGAGATGAAAGTTATGTGTGATTTTATTATAGTTTAAATTGATTAGAGAAGTACTATTATGAATCTTGTTTTATAAATTCATGTTTATGGAGTATAATTCAAAGCATTCATAGCGTGAAGATATATATATTTTGTAATAATGGCATAATAGGTTGGCCACTTGTTTCTAAAAATAAACATGTTGCCTTACATGGTTACTAACGTAATGACATTGTCTCTTCCTACATTTCGTCGTACAAATGCTCACATCTCTTGGATGACCTAGCTAACTTAATATGGGAAACAACCTTCTTTCGAGTTTCTAGTCCCACGAATAATATGAGATCCTAAGATCAATTCACCTCCACATAGAGATTGATAACTCCTTTTGCCTTGATCAAAACAAAAACAAAGAATATTTCTTGCTTGACAATGATGGTAAATAAGTCTTGATCAACACCTCACAACAGGTAACATAATTCTCGACAGCTGCACATGGAATAATAGTTTGCAACAAGTATTTGTTCAAGAGGGGAAGATCTGAAATCACCTTCAGGCTGACCTCTATGTGCAAAATTTCACATTCACTTACTAAGAAAAACTCTATTTTCCAAAATTGACAAAAAAAAATGATCCCTTGTCCATGGACCTAGAGTAGAGGGCCACTCTAGCACTATCCCGATGTCCTAAATCCAACGGAGCTGACATTTAGTCAATCCGAGCAATGGTCATCAATATATGGAACATTGAATCCCACCTCCTATAGGCTTTCAAGGACACATGTTGAATCCCTATGTGTAGAAATTGGACTTTCACTTACTGATAAAAACCCTAGTTTCCAAAATTGACCGAAAAAATGATCCCTTTTCCATGGACCTAGATTAGAGGGCCACCCTAGCACTATCCCGATGTCCTAAATCTAACATATCCGATGGTTCATCGATCCGAGCAACAGTCATGATTCTATTGCACATTGAATCCCACCTCCTACAGGCTTTGAGAGACACCTGTTGAAACCCGGGACATAGAATGGAAACTGTGCATCAAAAAAAGATTCCAGTGGGTCGTGTAAGTGTGTTTAGGCATGTGTTATGTGGGAACTCTAACCACACCTTCATGGTTGAGAAATATGCGAAATTGACCCCCATGTGCAAAAATTTCACATTCACTTACTGAGCAAAACCCTAGTTTCCAAAATTGACCAAAAAAATGGTCTCTTATCCATGGAACCAGACTACAGGGCCTCCCTAGCACTATCCTGATGTCCTGAATCCAATATATCTGACAGTTCATCAATCCTAGAAATGGTCATGATTCTATGGCATGTTGAATTCCACCTCCTACAGGCTTTCAGGGACACTTGTTTAATCCCTACCTGGGGCATAGAATGGAAACCGTGCATCAAAGAGATATTATGGTGGGTCGTGTAAGTGTGTTTAGGAATTTGTTATGTGGGAATGCTAGCCACACCTTCATGGTCAAGCAATATGCAAATTTGACCCCCATGTGCAAAAATGTCACATTCACTTACTGAGAAAAACCCTAGTTTCCAAAATTGACCAAAAAAATGGTCTCTTATCGATGGAACCAGATTAGAGGGCCTCCCTAGCACTATCTTGATGTCATGGATCCAATGGAGCTAACTTTTTGTTGATCTGAGAAATGTTCATGATTCTATGGGCGCACGTTGAATCCCACCACCTACAGGCTTTTAAGGACACCTGTTGAATCCCTACCCGGGGCATAGAATGGAAACTGTGCATCAAAAAGGGCTTTCGGTGGGTTGTGCAAGTGTGTTTAGGCATTTTTTATGTGGGAACATTAGCCACACCTTCACATTCTATCAATATGTGAATTTGACCCCCATGTGCAAAAATTGGACATTCACTTACTGAGCAAAACCCTAGTTTCCAAAATTAATCGAAAAAATGATCCCTTGTCCATGGACCTAGATTAGAGGGCCACCCTAGCACTATCCCAATGTCCTAAATCCAACGGAGCCGACGGTTTGTTGATCTGATCAACAATCATGATTCTATGGCATGTTGAATCCCACCTCCTATAAGCTTTCAGGGACACATGTTGAATCCCTACCCGGGGCATAGAATGGAAACCGTGCACCAAAAAGGGCTTTATATGGGTCATGCAAGAATTTTTAGGTATGTGTTATGTGGTAACACTAGCCACATATTCATGGTCGAGAAATATGTGAATTTGACCCCCATGTGCAAAAATTTCACATTCACTTACTGAGAAATACCCTAGTTTCCAAAATTGACCAAAAAAATCATCTCTTATCCATGGAACCAGATTAGAGGGCCTCCCTAGCACTATCCTGATGTCCTGAATCCAACAGAGCTGATGGTTCATCGATCCAAGCAACGAACTTCATTCTATCATACATTGAATCCCACCTCCTATAGGCTTTCAAGGACACCTGTTGAATCCCTACCTGGGAGAAACAAATTATCGAAGTGAAGGAGATAATTATCAGATTCAAGGAGATGTAATTATAGGATCAACTTTGAGATTGAAGGAAAATGAAATAGACATATCCCAAATAGAGTGGTAGATAATGGTCTTAGGCTATAAGGCCTGAGTTATGTAAGTATCAATATAATACAACAAATCCATTGTAGAAGTCTATTGAATTTATCAATATATCAAGCACTCAATGTATCAAACTACAAATAATTAATGAGATTATGAAACCAAAATATCTGACTACCACATACCTAACTACCTACCTGTGGTCATTCGAATAGACCATTGGGATCACCTCTAATAGCAATGATATCCTTTAGCCTCTCATGCTCAGAGTAAGGCAACAAGTATCGTGACTTTGATGAGTTCTTGTTTGGAATTGTTTGCAGCTGGAGGTTTGTGTATTATATTTTTATCATTTAAGCAATATGATCTTAGGATCTTATCTGAGATAATAACGTGCACAAAAATAAACACAAGAGATAAGAGACACAAAGAATTTTCCTCAAGGAAACCATAAAGGAGAAAACCCCTCAAATTCCCCAGAGATAGAATGAGCACCAATGGCAGCAGTAAAATCCCAAAGATATAAAACATGATCTCCACAACTGTTCTCTCTCTCTCACTTGAGAGAGCTTTTCCTCTCTCACTCATGCGCCCCAGTGAGTGAATGTGTGTGTGATAAATAGAGAGGCTCAATCTCTATTTATATTCTTTCATTCACTTAATATCCACTTCAATATGTCGGCCCCACTTAATAATTACTTACTAGGGATGACATCTCTAGGAGAGTCTAATAACCCTAGTGCCCCACAACTCTAGGGACTTTGTCCTCCGATCAATAAGGAGGGTTAACCTTAACACAATTGTGGGGACTATTTCCCCAACTTACAATGGAAGGTTAACCTCAATGAATTTACATAACTTGTTTACATTATTGAATCTCCCGATCGGAACATCGGGACATGACATGACTCAATTATATTGTAGATACTTCTTGGAATAAACATCAGGGTACAATAGATAATATATACAAGTGAATACATTCTGAAGTTACAAATACATCAACACTCCCTCTTAACTAGGAAAGTATTCTCTCGACACAATTTATCAGCACAAGTATTCTTCTTTGTATCACCTAGATCATCATCAAGTCATCTTCATCGTTAAGTCATCACTGGATCTGTATCATCACTGGATCTGGATCATCACTGGATCATCATCGAAACTGGATCATCATCAAAACTGGATCATCAGTGGATCATCATCAAAGTTGGATCATCACGGGATCATCATCATCACTGCTTCCACTATCTCAATCAAATGGTGCTTTCTCTTCATTCTTCTCATCACAAGAAGTTCTACAGATCTAGCCATTTTTCATGCTAGTTGTAGGCCTAGACTCCATGTAGTTCTTCATTTTCTTCAGCACTTATATCTAACCCAGCCAGAAAGGCCCACCTAGCACTTACATCTGACCATGGGGTGAACACATCAACCATTTCAGAAAGGCATTCCCAGCACTCACATCTAACCATGGGATGAACACATCATCCATGTTAGAAAGGCCCAGCACTCACATATTACCATGGGATGAACACATCAACCATGTCAAAAAGGCCCAGCACTTATATCTTACCATGGGATGAATACATCAACCATGTAAGAAGGGCTCAGCACTTATATCTAACTATGGGATGAACACATCAACCATGTCAGAAGGGCTCAGCACTTATATCTGACCATGGGATGAACAAATCAACCATGTCAAAAGGTATCTACACTTATATCTGATTATGTGGAATGAACACATCCCGTAGTCATATCAGAATGGCTCTTAGTCCTAGACTGAAATTCTTGGTAATTGACCAGGTGCCTCCATCATCCCAGAGAATGGCCTCTCAGCACTTAAGCTGAGCTTCAGTCCCAAACTAAAATTCCTGGTAACTGACCAGGTTCCTCCATTCTCCCAGAGAATGGCCTCTCAGCACTTAAGCTAAGCTTCAATCCCAGACTGAAATTACTGGTAACTAACCAAGTGCCTCCATTCTCCCATAGAATGGCCTCTCAGCCCTTAAGCTGAGCTTCAGTCTCAGACTGAAATTCTTGGTAACTGACCAGGTGCCTCCATTCTCCAAGAGAATGGATTTCAGCACTTATATCTGATCATATGGGAACACATCCCACAGTCACCTCAGAATGTCTCAGCACTTACACCTAACCATGGAAGGAACCAATCCTCTCACCCTGTCAGAATGGCTCACGAACTCATCACTTCCCCTTAGAGGGAACCTCAATCTGGAGAACACCAAGCTTCTCCTTGAAGTACTCAAACTTAACTCTGGCCATTTCTAGCATAGAATCACATCAGGTTTGATTACATCCAAGGATAACTTGCAAGATTTGCTAGGACCTATTACATCTGAGGAAAACCTACAGGACCAATTATGTCTGAGAAACCTACAAGCTTCACCAATATTTATGCTCAGAAAACATGTCTCACTAGATATGCTAGAACTCCCTCTTTGGAGAGATCTCGATCTGGATCACATACTGGAGCTTCACTACTCCTCTCTCCCAAGTAGCAAGTGGAAACATATTTTTCCTCAGCTGTACTCCGCACCATGTAGGATTCCATCCTACCAAACCAAGAGATCACACCTAATCTCATACTAAAGAAGCATTTTGAAGTGCTCTTCTTATCAATGGCACTTCCTTCCAAATACAAATCCACATAACCTTCCAAGTTAATCTTCTGATTCACCTCATACTTTATCCCATAATCAACTGTACCCTTCAGGTACATCACTGCATGCTTTGCAACCATTAGGTGAACATGTCTCAATGTGTTCACAGCAAAAAATATATGGTCTCGTATTCATCAGGTACATCAAGGAACAAATCATTTGACGATACATCATGGAATCAACTGAATCTGATGAAGCATCACTCAATAGCTTTAGGTTCAATTCCATAGGTGTTTCATGGGCTTGTGGTCCATCATCCCTTGTCCCAGGGATATTCCATCTGCATTCTGCCACACCTCCATGCCTAGAAAGTAGTGCATCATATCCAAGTCCTTCATCTCAAACTCGGCACCAAGTCTCCTTCTTGCAACTTTAATGAGTTCCTCTTTTCTGTTAGGAACAAGTCATCGACATATAACAGGAGCAACACTGGTATTTCACCTTCAACCTTGAAGAAAAGGTTGGAATCCACTTTACTCTCAGTAAATCCTAGAGTCATCAGTAATCTACCCATCCTGTCATAGCATGTCGAACCTCAGGATATTCTACAGTCACTCCCTCTAAAGCGAAGCATCATTCTCCCTCTGTCTTTCGTACTCTATGCACTAAAATATTCTGTACCAGAGTGACAAGTAGCTTCCTCTACTGCTAATATTCTATGTATCCATATAGGGTCACTGGATACCAAGATCCTCTATCTTGAACCTTTTTCAAAATTTCTTGTCGCACCCATATGTGAGCTTGTCATCCTTTATAGGATTTCATATTCAACCTTGTAGGAAAGGTTAAGATCTTCATCAAGCTCATCATGTATGTGTTATCCCATGGGTGTCTTCTGAGCTCATACAAGGCCTTGTTTCATTTGCACACATGATTATGCTTGTCATGTGTCTTAACTTCTAGTGGATACAAATGTATCTTCATAGTTTATGCCTTCTTTCTGTGAGAAGCCTCGTGCTACTAATCTTTCCTTGTATCCCATGATGTTTCCATCTACTGCATGATGGAACTATGAACTTCTCTTCAAGTCTCGATACTGCATCCTATACATCATTCTTCTTGAACTGCTACACTCCTTCCCTTTCTTCTTAGCTACTTCTTAGAAGGTTCTTCATCAATGATGAAATATGACTGTGTGTTTCTCTAATCCCTAAGCAAATTTATGTGAAACCTCTGTATGATGACCATTAATTTTCTCAAAATAATTCAACCAACATGCTTCTGAAAACAACCTTGCACATTCAGGGAAAGTTTTAGCCCAAGACATGTCTGAAGGCTCAACTCTATTCATTTTCCCACTCTTCTTCATTCTGAACAATAAACCTTAATTATTTTTCCTTCAGAAAATGGTTCAAGCTATTTTGAAAGTATGTAGTCTCAATAGTAAATCAGAAATTGAGCAGATTGAAAATCCTAACATCAAGTTTTCCTCATCACTGATAAAAATTTTGGGACAATTTTAACTGACAATGAAGATTTAATAACTAAGCAAGAAATCGAGCTCCTAAATATGATGTAATTATCAATTAACCACCATCACTATAGCTTCTATCACTACAAACCCAAATTCAGGGATGATTTCGGCAATCAGTTGCATACCTGTTGTGATAATAGTTTTGATTGCTTAGAATTTGGTATTTTGTCTTCGCAGGTGTCCTCTGACCCTTGCTTCTTTGTCTTCAACTGCCACGATTGCACCAGTCGATTACCCTGCAAAACCTAACTGTCTAACCGTCTTCATTCTCCAACCACGAACTTCTAGGTCTCAATACGGTTTCTATGATTTTTCATACATTCAATAAATTCGTAATTAACAACAAATTTCCCTCATCGTGCATGATCATTGTTGTTTAAAGGATCTACATCTTCCACCTTCCGGATAGCTGCAACTCACCTGAATGATTCCTGCCTTAACTCAAAACACTTATCAAAATGATTAATATAGCGTAAACATGTATCAATCTCCTTGACATGTGCGAAAATCTCTTCTCATGTGCAAACTTTGGAACTCACGAGAAAAATTATGACTTTTTCAAAGGGCATGATTTTCTTGTAGCGCCCTTGTTCACATTTTCTGTCTTTGCACTACAAGAATATCTGTTTAATGATTTTTTAACCAAAACTCAAAACAAAGTGTTAAATTTTGATAATTAAGCTTTGATAAGACTTTATGATATTTCTTTAGAACCTTTTAGAAATACATACATCCTATAAGACCATAAAAACCTATGAAATCTACGAAATTAAAAAGAAAACTTATAAAATCAATCATAAACATAAATCTACTAGCAAAATACTTTAAAAAACAAAGTTCAAAAATGTTCAAGCAATAAGAAAAATCATGTTTTATGATAAGCATATGATTCAAACTAGAAAAAAAAACAAGCTATAACATTTGGCTCCTACTGCAGGATGAAGTCCTCCTTGTGAGGCTTCAAGAACCTGTAGATCAGTGCCTTCTGTGCTGTAACTAAAACTGTCTGTTTTTTCTGCAAAATATCCATTGGGCTATGGAGTCTTTATTCAAACCTTCACACACCGGTATATACAATGAAAATCAAATCTTTTTCCCTCAAAAACTGTAAAAATGCTTGAGGAATCGTCTATTGACTGGATTAGACAACTTCTCACCATCCAATGTGTGTAATATAAAAGTATTATTCTCTAGAATCTTTGACACTATGAAAGGACCAAACCATAAATTATCAAACATACCATTTTTTCCTTTTTGTTCCTTTCTAGCATCCCATCTCAATACTATATCTCCATTAAAAAAGGTGTTCTCTTCAATCTTTCTATCGAACCTTTCTTTGATATTCTTTCTGTACAGTTGAGCCTTTTCTTCTACTAATTCACGCTCTTACTGTAATTCAATTAGTGCATAAATTCTCCTTTGAATTTCATTGGGTTCCTCTTGACTGTCTTGAAGAAATTTCATCACTGGAATACCAAGTTGAACATGAAACACTACATCAGTTCCATATACCAGCTAAAAAGGAGAAGTTCCAATTGCCTTTTTAATTTTTATCCTGTCAGCCCACAGTGCATATTTTAGCATTGAGTCCCATGACCTTTTATTCTAAGTCAAAAACTTATTGATGCTCTGAATAATGCTCTTATTAGTTAACTCAGCTAACCCATTTCCCTGAGGGTAATAAGGTGTTGAGTGTTTCAAAACAATCCCATTGTATTCACAAAATGTCACCATAGCTTTGGAATTAAAATATTTAGCATTATCAGTCAATAACTTCTTGGGACATCCAAATCTATTAAGAATATTTTCTTGAATAAAACCAATGATTACCTTGTCTATTGCGTTTCTTATGGGGATATATTCTAACCATTTAGTGAAAGAAATTTGTAGCTATCAAAATCCATCTATGTTGCCCTAAAGAAAAAGGATTTATCTCCCCTATAAAGTCCAATCCCCACTACTGAAAAGGAGCATTCACTGAAATAGACTTCAAAGGTAAAGACACTAACTTTTGCTTACCAGCAAACTTTTGACATGGGATACAATCTCTTACCTCCTGGTATCCATCAGAGAATAAAAAAGGCCAATAATATCCAGACCTTAAGACTTTATAAGCAGTTGCTTTCTAATACTTATGTCCCCCACAAGCACCTTCATGAGATTCTGAGATTACCTCCTCAATTTCTGGCTTGACCAAACATCCAAGCAAAATACCTCCTGGATCTTTCCAAAATAGTTATTGTTCTATCAAACAATATTTAGTATCTCTCAACTTCAATGACCTAGCAGCCTTTTTATCTATATGTTCAGGGCATTGTAAATACAAAAGGAAGTGTACAATGTCTGCATACCATGTGGATTCTGCATACTGCTCCATAATCTTTTCCTTCTCCTATTCAGCTTGAAATTCTTCTTGTATGGGTTGTTCTACCATCAGATGAATACCTAAAGCTTGACAATTTGAATCAGCTAACAATTTAGCCAAACTCTTTCCATTCACTAGTTTTGTAGGCTTAATTTCCACGTCATATTCCATTATCTTAGCAATCCATTTTCCTCGTTTTCCTTCACTATCAGGTTGAGTTAATATATCCTTAATGGTAGCATTAGGAACGTAAGCAATGATTTTGGAATGTAAAACATAAATTCTGAATAATTTTAATGCTTTTACCAATGAGTAAGCTTGTTTCTTTGAAGTGTTGTACTTCAACTCTGAGTCGCTGAGGGTCTTGCTGAAAAATGAAATTGACTACTCAAGTACATCATTATTCTTCTATAACAAAATAGCTGCTAAAGTATCCTCTGATGCAAAAGAAAAAGTCAGAAATTCCTTTGAAAAATCAGGACTCACTAGCACTGGTGCTTCTATAAGATCCAACTTAATCTTCTCAAATGAATTCCTAGCCTCTATAGTCCACTTCACTTCCTGGTCTTTTTTCAACATGGTTGTTATTTGTTTAATGGTTTCAGTAAAATTTGGTATGAACCAATGCAGAAAATTTATTTTTCCAATAAAAGATTGCACATCCTTCTTACTTCTGGATTTATCCTGATGCCATCGGCTGAAACCAAATGACCCAACAACTTACCCTCCTGTACAGCAAAATGTGACTTTTTTGGATTGAGAGACAGTCCATATTTTCTGCATTTCAAGAAAGTTTGTTTTAGGTGCTTTAAGTGCCCTTCATCAAACTGTGAGAAGACTGCTATGTCATCCAAATAGATCACCACAAACTTATCCTTCTCTCTAACAAAATATATGTCCATAGCTCTTTTAAAGGTAGCTCCAGCATTCATTAATCCAAATGGAATTTTGTCGTACATGAAAGTACCCCAAGGGGTAGTGAAGGTTGTATTTTCTCTGTCATCGGGGTGCATTGAAATTTGGTTATACCCTGAAAAACCATCCACCATTGAAATCCTTTGTGCACCCACCACCTTCTGTAATATTTGTTCAATTTTTGGTAAAGGATAGTTGTCTTTAAGTTAAGACCTATTCATATTACGGAAGTCAACACACAATCTTATTTCTCCATTCTTTTTTCTGATAGGTACTAGGTTTTCTACCCATGAAGAATATCGAAGAGGAACAATGATCTTAGCATCCAACAACTTTTTTACCTCCTTTTCGTTGATGGGGAATAAAGAAGGATTGATTCTCCTCAGTTTCTATTTGAATGGTTTGACATTTGGTTTCAAAGGCACTTTATGTTGTATAATACTAGTATCATAAGTCTTCAAATATTTGTATGACCAAGCAAAGATATCAACATATTCTTTTAACAACTTGATGTACCTGTTTCTTTGTTCTGCTATAAGTGCCTTTGAGATCTTCACTATCCTGGGATGCTCCTTTGTGCCAATATTAAAATCCATTACATTCTCCTCTGAAGACTGCATAGCTGGTTTTAAGGGGGTATCATCCTTCGAAAAAATCCTCTCTAAGGGAACCAAACCCTTAGGAATAAAATTGCTTTTCAGCTCAATGATTTTATGACCTACAATTTCTTTTTCTGCAACACCCTCAGTATATTCAGTTTCATCATCCTGTTCTTGGTCAATTAAGGAATTAGAGAACTCACAAGTCAGCTCTAAAAACTTTTTAATCTCTAGATCATTTTCAAAAACTCTCCATTGCTTTATATTATCAGGCACATAATATATGTATCTAACTTCAATAGGATATTTCAGCTGAGTTGTTTTAGGAATCTTGAAATGTGTAGCTGCTAAGGAAAGAGAATCAATAGTTTGGTTATGATATCTAGGAATATAGGAAATATTGAATTCCACAAAGAAATTATATATCATATCCCATACTTCGTTCCTGTATACTTTCAACAAATATTGTTTTACTTGATAGTTATTCCTTACTTACTGAACAACTAACTCGGAGTCGCCATAAATAGAGATTTGCTGAATACCTAGGTATTTTGCAGCATTTAAACCCAACAATAATGCCTCATACTCTGATGTATTATTTGTGGTTACAAATTCCAATTTGTACATCAAACTTACTGATTCTCCACTAGGAGAAATCAACAAAATACCTGCTCCTACTCCCTCCTTGGATGAGGAGCCATCAAAATACATCTGCCAAATTTCATCCTTATGTTCTATAGAATGCTTGACTGGTATTTATTTTTCAACCTGCAATATGCCATTAGTGTTATCATCACTAAAGTACAACATTCAAGTCCCCAAATCCTTTTCAACAGCATATAATGGATGATTTGTAGGATTCCTGTCATCAGTCACAATATAAGCAAATTGTAACTTTCTATACAACCTCCTATTTTCACCTCCAAATATAGGGATGGTTGCACATATTAAGTCCATCTGTAAAGTTCCCCCTACTTTCTTATCCCAAGATCTAGAAAGGAGCATTCCAAATTTAGGTGTGATATATGCCACTACTACATCCATAATAACAATTTTCATTGGTAGCTGAGCTAAGCTAACCACCATGTCCTTTGTCACTCCTAAACATTTGATAGATCTAGAATCAAAAGCATACAAGTCATGACAAGGTTTTGTTATGCTCAATCCCACATCTTCCATGACTGCTTTTGGCATTAAATTATGAGATGTTCCTGAATCCAAAAGACAATTATGGATCATCTGCTCATGGATGGTTAATGTGATATAAAACAGTGGGGATGCACTTGCATCATTTTTAGTTTTCTCTGCTAAAGCTGATCCAATAAACATTATGGGATTCTCCTCCTATAAATTTACTGTGTCAAAGGGTACTTGACTGGTTGCTGAACCCATCATTTTCAAAACTGAATTCTTATAACATGGATTTTTAATCAATTCAGTGAAAGGCATTGGCAATTTAATTTTGCACAATTCATTTTCAAAGTTAAAATTCTGCATGTTCGTATTCACTTCTTGAACTTCAATAACCTTCTCTGGATTATCCTAATTATGTCTTTTTTCTAATGCTGGATTTGATTGTTGTTTAGGAGGAAGAATTACCTTCTTTTTAGGGTTTTGAACCACATGTTTTGGTCCTGACCTCAAATTTAGGTTTTTCTTAGGCTCAGACTGATATATATCAGATGTTACTTCAAGGTTTAAATCTTCTTCTATTGGAAAAACATTTGCATCATAATATTCAAAATTTTAAAAATCTTCCTTAGTCACAAAACCTTCAGTCAACTGTTCTCCAAAATAATTTTTGTCTTGATATAGATCTTCAAACTGCTCATCCTTGTAACACCCCGGTTTTGACCCCATTTGCATGATGTATATATTGTAATTAATTGTGGTTAGGAGCTAAAGGCAAAAGCCCCACCATCGATTTGGTTGTGTATGTTTCGGCAATGGGGATAGTTGCCGATGGTATATCGTGCTATTTGGCACATTATAATTCGGCATCATGTAAACACGCACATCAAATAAAACTAAAACCACAACCAGCTACGGCAGTGCAACGTTGAAATGAAAAGGGCATGATTCCAAAGGATAAGGGGTGGGGGATGTCAAACCTTGGTCTTTGGGGGAAAAACCCATGTATTACCACCTTGTTGATTTTCCATCTTCCCTTGTCAACCTCTTCAATGTCTTGTTTTGGGTAGTTGAGGCAGTTATTGTTTTTGGGAGTGGGGTGGTAGGACTATTAGTCCCTTGCCCACATGCCCACTCCACCCATGACTTCCTTCACTCCACTCTCACGTGACCTTCCATTCTACCCATCACGTGTTCTCTTGGGGGTTAGTTCATCTTCCTCGCGCCTGGTCCTCACCTTCATGATTATGGTCGGTTCTTCCTCATGCAGAGGTTGGTGCTGTTATCCTCATGCACTCTAGTGCATGCTCTTTGTGGTCTGTTCATTCCTCACGTTGGTTGCTTATCCGCGCGCATGAGGGGAGTTGTTCACTCTCACGCAACTAGGAGAGGAGCTGCTGATCGGTGATCATTCACGTTCTTCCACAGAGTGGAATCGGGTATGTTTTTCCCCGTGTTTTGCTGTTGAGTGTGATTTTTCCTCACGCACAGATTGTGGGAGTCATTTTCCCATGTCGTGAGCCGTGCTCACTGATTGCGTTTTGGGAATGTTGTCTTCCTCACGTGTTTTGTTGGCTGTGGTGTTCAAATTCGTTTTGGGCCACTGTGGATTTCCAATCCGTGGGTTGAGTTTCCCTCTGTCCATGCTGGGAGTTGGCTTCTCCTCTGTTTTGGGACTGTGTAAGTTTCCCAACCATTACCTTGAGGGATGGTGTGTGCTGTGGGTTGTTGATTTCCAATCTGTCGATTGAGTTTTCCCTATTTTGGGACTGTGGATTGCTGCTACCATTCATTGTGCATGTTGTGGCAGCTGAAGGACCCTGGTTTGGGTTGTTGCTGAGTTGTTTTGGCCATGATAGGGCCAAGAACAACTCTGTGTTGTCTGTGGCTTGAGTTGTGTTTCACCGGATGGTTGGGATTGTCAAGGGGTCATCTTTGCCTTCTTCACAGGGCTGTGAAGGGATTGTTTTGTTGCGTGTAAGCAGTGGTTGGTCTTCAGACTGTGCTGGCTTGGACGGTTAATGATGGCTTGATAAACCCAGCGGTGTTGGTTGACTGATTGTGTCCCTTGGCTATGTGTAAGCCTGCATCGACCCTTATCCTTGGAGGAATCATGCCCAGCTCAGGGGTGGAAGTGTTACTGAGAGATTGATGAGCACGCTAGCCTATGGTTGGGTGGAACATTGCAGTGAAGTAGCTGGTTGCAGGATTCTTCATCAAAAGATAAGTTCTACTGGTTACTTCATCTCTACAATTATATCTATTGTTCTATGTATTATGATGAACATGTTAAATGCTAGAATTGTATGTGTGTTTGCTTCTGCTGTATGATTGAAGAATTTTGCATCTGTGTATGCTTGTATGTTTAGCATTCCTGTTATGCTAGTAGGTTTTAATTCTAGCATTGATGTTTGTTTATGTTCATGGGGTTGTTTTCCCAGTTATTGTGGTGTTGGTCGCGTCCTCTTCGCCGGTTTAAGGGATGGGAGACATGACAATCCTCTTCTATTTCTCCTTCCTCAGTGATATTGTTTTGAAGTGGGGGTGACACCTTTTGATCTTAAGCTTCTCTCCTTTCTCTTTGTATATCATTATTCCTTCTCTCTCTGGGGACAAAACGAGGTGCAAATTGTCTTCTAAACTGATTTGGGTTATTAGGGTTTCTGTCCCCTTCTTGAGCAGGCCTATTGGGATTTTTCTCCAATTCCAATTTATTTAATTTTGTTGTTAGGATTTGCAGTAATTTTTACATCTCATCAATTTTACCATATGTAGGTTGTGATGTTGAAATTACTGGAGCTACCTCCCTTTTACCTTTTCTATCATAAGCTTGTTGAGTTGAGTTTACCTTCAATCTGTTAGAGACAAGAATATTTGATTCTATCTTAATGTTGCTTCTTGCATATTCGGTAAAGTAATAGGTCTCCTTTCTCTCAAGAGTAAGGAAAACTCATGGTCAAAAGCATTAGCATAGGTGAGTTTCACTGAAGTTTCGAAAGGCTTAATTTCTGTAGGGATTCTTCCATACATTTTGTTAAAACTCTTAGAGAAGTCAGCTATAGTTTCCTCTTTATTCCTTCTTAGAGCTCCAAACTTTGTAATGTAATATGTATGATCCTTAGTATCACCCCACTGTCTCATGAAAACATCCTGAAGCTCCTCTATTAAAGTAATGGAATTTGCTGGTAACTCCCTGAACCATCTTCTAACCTCTCCATCCAGACTCTGTACGAACATTCTCATCCACACATCTTTTGACTCAATATTTTGATTATCTACATAGCTGAGAAATGCATCCTAGTGCTCCTCAGCTGTTTTCTCACCTTGTCCATTAAACCTAGGCAAGGACCTTTGGTAATCTCCACCAGGAAGAGAATTTAAGGGCTAAGGTAAATCTAAAGGTGCATACCTAGCTTCCACCATTCTATCCATCATATCTAATGGTTGTTGTTGAGCTTCCGTTTTTAAACCAACTGGTTTAGATGAAGGAAAATATTGACTGGAACTTGGCTGAAAACGATTCTTACTAACTTTAAACTGAAATAAAGGGATTTTTCCAGGAGATAGGGATTTTTCTTTCTTGAAGGATTGAGGATCAGTAAATATTTGAAAACTGCTAATAGGGATTGTAGGTTTCAACCATGATGAATCTTGTTCTCCTTCCTTTGCAAATGAAAAGGGTGACAATAGGTCAATTTGGTCAGGGTTACATAAGGCTGGAGATGACTGAGACTTCTTGATTTTCCTAGTTGTTTTTAGAATTTTCTCTGGGTCTAAGAAACCCAGGTGTAATGGTGAACTAGGTCTACTTCGTGTCCCAACTCCCTTAATAGCCACCGTGAACTATTTGGTGAAAATATAGTCTTGATGATTTGTTGGTTTTGTCCACCTCTCAAAACCAGTTGAATGATGAATAACCCAGGGAAAGTATGCTTCATCTTCGTCCCCGGAAACGAAGCCAAAGATGTTAGTGCCAGAAATTGTTCTCATACTACTAAAGAACAAGCCAACACAATCTCATAAAATAAAACTAAGTAAAACGGGTTTTTAGGGTTTTGGTTGTGCATTTTGTAAATAAGAGGGTAAAAACTCATAATGCTAAGACAAATACTAAATCATGCAACAATATCAGACTGAGATGTATAATATATGAAACATAAACCAGAATAGCATAAGAACATTACTGAGTTTCATCCATAGTTCATAAGCATTCCATGAGAAACAACCTTAAACAAGAAATGAATTTATAAACTGAGTGATCACACTAATAAAAAATGAAACCAGCAAATAGGATAAAATGGGCTTATAGATTGCATATATAACATAATCAGAAATCCAAAGTACATAAGAGTTTTTGAACTTAGCTCTATATACAGTAGCTTGATAGCCTCCCCTTGTACAAAATTCGAACCCTCTTTCATTCTAAAGTCCTACTTTTATCTTGGTTACATAAAAAATAGTTACCTAACTGAATAACTACCTTCTAGGTTAAACTGTCAAATCACTTAACAAAGTAAAGTTGTTCAAAATAAACTAATTCCTTTACAAAAAGTAACTAACAACACCTATCACTTAAATCCTTTTACAAATATTTAGCATCTTCTTCCAAAAGGGCTATCCCCTCCAAATCTTGAGTCTTCCTCCTGGTTCTCTGTTGCTCAGCTTCTAAGTCTTCGACTCTTTTTGATAATTCCAGATTTTGTTGAGTTATTTCTTGGACACTTTGCTTCAGTTCTGCACATAAACTGTGTCTTCCTTTTCCTCTTCAGTGCTTCCTTGGAGACTACTATTAACTCTTGGTAATGGATATTAACCTCTTCTAGATCCTCTCTTAATCTTTTATTGGCCACTTCTAATCCTTCATTTGTTTCATGCAGGAATTCTATCTGATACTTGTACTGCTTGATACTTATTTGAAGGTTTTCATTCTCAGAATCAATACATTTTCAATCTGAAGCTGAAGACAGTCCTTCTAGAATCCAAGTTATTTTCAATTTCTTAAAATTATCTGCATCATCCTCTTGTTGTTGTTCTATTATTGTTACAAGAACCGCTGGAGATTCATCACGTTCAAAATTGCATTGAGTTGATGGCTCTGCAATCTTTTCTTCGTCTGCATATAATGTTGTCATCGTTGACTATTGCTTCATCAAATCATCTTGCTAATAGCTAATTTTTTATTTCCTTTGAACATCTTCTAAATGCTCTGAGATTTTAAACATTGTTGAGGGTGAATTAACCTTCAAAGAAACCTATTTCTTACCTTTTATCTTTCTATCGTTAAGGTTTTCATCCTCTTCTAATTCTTCTTGGGAAGAAGAGTCTTCTACTATTATGATTTTCTCCTGAGCTAACTTAGGATTTAAGAGATTTTTCATGTTCAACCTCAATTTTTTATGAGGTCTTGTTTTAGGTCTCCATCCTAATCCTATTTCTCCTAACATGCTCAAGGATTTACCTTGATGCTTTATAGTTGCAAGCTGAACCACCTTTCGTTTTACTCCTTGTGAAACCAACTTCTCTTCAAATTCTTCTTGTGAACTCTGTGCATTGTCAACCCTAGATTTATCAATCAATGGGCTTTCCTTTGCTTCTGAATGTACTTCTCTATGGATATTCTCTTGTTCAACCAGGCCTTCATCTACTCCTTGTTTTGCATCTTTATTCATGGTATTTTCTGCATCATCTAAATCTTTCCTTTGAACTGTCAACAACGCATCTTCATCAACTTTCTTTTCATCTTCATTAGTTTTCCTTTGCTATTTACTTTCAGGTTTTTCAACCCTCTGTGTCATAGACCTTTCTTGTACAGTCTCTTCTTCTACTTCGACTATGACTTATTTCTTCAACTTTTTTACTAGGTTCTAGGATTTGTTCACCTGTCTTTTCTTTGATTGGTCCTCCTTCTCACTTTGAAACCCAAACCAAAATAGAAAATAATCCCAAGTCTTTCCTTTCTTTTGAAGCTCAGTACCGATGATTAATTTTTTTAAACCATGATGAAATATGGACTGCTTAGTATGATCCTAATGCTCCTTTACTCTACTATATATCTTTTTCAAAATTTTAAGGAAAATGAAAGGGATATTCATCTTTGATTCATGACTTAAATGCTGAAGAAACCTAAAATGATATTTAAACATAGAGGCATATCTTCCTTCACAAGCTACATAACTCTGCAGTATCTTGATTGGCTCTCTCCATTTTGGTTTAAATTTCTGTATATGTACTCCTTTACCCCAATCTGCAAAAACATTTGGCAACAGATAATTCTCAAAGTTAAAAGCAAAAGGCACCTTTTTGAACCAATACTCACCCTCATCAGCAATGCCTGTAGCCTCTGCAATTAATTCTCTAGTCAACTCAATTTTCAGGGTATGAAATATGACTATGTATTTCTCTAATCCTTGAGCAAATTTATGTGAAACCTCTGTATCATGACCATTAACTTTCTCAAAATAATTCAACCAGCCTGCTTCTGAAAACAACCTTGCACAGTCAAGGAAATTTTTAGCCCAAGACATGTCTGAATGCTCAGCTCTATTCGTTTTCCCACTCTTCTTCATTTTGAACAATAAACCTTAATTGTTTTTCCTTTAGAAAATGGTTCAAGATATTTTGAAAGTATGTAGTCTCAATAGTAAATCAGAAATTGAGCAGATTAAAAATCCTAACATCAAGTTTTCCTCATCACTGATAAGAATTTCAGGACAATTTTAACTGACAACGAAGATTTAATAACTGAGCAAGAAATCGAGCTCCTGAATTTGATGTAATTCTCAATTAACCACCATCACTATAGCTTCTGTCACTACAAACCCAAATTCAGGGATGATTTCATAAATCGGTTGCATACCTGTTGTGATAATAGTTTTGATTGCTTAGAATTTGGTATTTTGTCTTCCCAGGTGTCCTCTAACCCTTGCTTCTCTGTCTTCAGCTTCCACGGTTGCACCAGTTGATTACCCTACAAACCCTAACTGTCTAACTGTCTTCATTCTCTAACCATGAACTTCCAGGTCTCAATACGGTTTCTGTTATTTTTCATATATTCAGTAAATTCGTAATTGACAATGAATTTCCCTCATTGTGCACAATCGTTGTTGTTTAAAGGATCTACATCTTCCACCTTCCGGACAGCTGCAACTCACTTGAATGATTCCTACCTTAACTCAAAACACTTGTCAAAATGATTAATATAGTGTAAACACGTATCAATCTCCTTGACAAGTGCGAAAATCTCTTCTCATGTGCAAACTTTGGAACTCACGAGCAAAATTATGAATTTTTCAAAGTGTGTGATTTTCTTGTAGTGCCCTCGTTCATATTTTCTGTCTTCACGCTATAAGAATATCTGTTTAATGATTTTTTAACCAAATCTCAAAAAAAAGTGTTAAATTTTGATAATTAACATTTGATAAGACCTTATGATATTTCTTTAGAACCTTTCAGAAATACATACATCCTATAAGCCCATAAAAAACTATGAAATATACAAAATTAAAAAGAAAACTTATAAAATCAATCATAAACATAAATATACTAGCAAAATACTTTAAAAAACCGAGTTCAAAAATGTTAAAGAAATAAGAAAAATCATGTTTTATGATAAGCATATGATTCAAACTAGAAAACAAAAACAAGCTATAACACCATGTTAGATTTTTATCATTTACGCAATATGATATTAGGATCTTATCTGAGAGAATAACATGCAAAGTAATAAACACAAGAGACAAGAGACACAAATAATTTTCCTCAGGGAAACCATAAAGGAGAAAACCCCGCAACTTCCTCAGAGATAGAATGAGCACCAATGGCAGCAATAAAAACCCAAAGACAAAAAGATGATCTCCACAGTTGTTCTCTCTCTCTCACTTACGAGAGCTTCTCCTCTCTGACTCATGCACCCCAATGAGTGAATGTGTGTGTGATAAATAGAAATGCTCACTCTCTATTTATATTATTTCATTCACTTAATGTCCACTTCAACATGTCGTCCCTACTTAACAATTACTTACTAGGGCCGACATCTCTAGGAGAGTCTAATAACCCTAGTGCCCCACAACTCTGGGGACTTTGCCCTCCGATCAACAAGGAGGGTTAACCTTAACACAATTGTGGGGACTATTTCCCCGACTTACAATGGAGGGTTAACCTCACTGAATTTACATGACTTGTTTACATTATTGAATCTCCCGATCGGAACCTCAGGGCATGACATGACTCAATTACATTATAGATACTTCCCAGAATAAACATTTGAGTATAATACATAAGATATGCAAGTGAATACATTATGAAGTTAAAAATACATCAACATTGTGCCAATAACTAAGTTTGTATAATGGTATACAATTTGACCTAGTCTATAATCTTCAAATACTTAACCTTTTTTCTTTTGTGCATAGGCAACATTTGTCAAATATTCCCCTTTGATAACCATCGACCCAATTGGAAAATCATTTCCCTCAGAGTCGCTTAATGAGACAATGAGGGTCTGCTTCCCATCCAAGGAACGTGCCAGCCAGTAGTCAGTGTGCTATTCATTATCTCTCAAGAAAACCATTGCATATATGTGCCCTGCATAAAATAAAGTGCAAACCTAGGATTCAGCTAACTAAACACAACTAGTCGTCAAACAATTCAAAGTGATCAACATAATAGTCAAACCTGGTTGTATGAGATCTGAAATGTGTTCATAGTCATGTGAAATAATCGACTAGCCCTCCTCCAACTGGGATAATTCTGAATTTATTTGTCGACCAATGGGGAGTGACACACAATCCCAGCTATCAACCCAATCGATGGATTCACAGTTGTCCCATTCACCACTACTACATGGATAACAAAAACAAGAGAGTTTTCTTGTCCACATTTCAACTATATCATTGTTTGACATCCTAACTGAATGGAATGCATGAGTGCCTTGGATGGTCTTACACTAATATAGGTGTGATCGATCTACATCAACCACCTCCCAAAAATATCTATGTACATGTGCTTTTTGAGATGATTGGTCTTCTTTCCTTCTAGCTCTCTACCCCATCACTGGAGAACACCATGCAACAATGGTCTTTGAATCTCAGATGAGCAAAATAGTTGTGAATTTCATCTTTTGCCTACATAATGTAGTCTTGATGCATGCACCTGCTCCATCATGTTCCCCTTTTCCATGTCCGGTCTCAAAATAGTTCCAAATATGTGGCACCTTATGCCTCTTGTGGAGAATACACAACCATTGGAAGACATGGGAATTTTTGAATTTCCCCGCACAACCATCAGACCAAATCCAATGTTGTTCCATCTATATATTGTTATCCTCCAAGTGTTTGTAGAACAATTGAAAGTTGTGTTGTACAAAATCCAAGTCATGACACCTGTCATCACTTATGTAAAAGTGATACTCCTTCAATATAACCCTGTACTCTTCAATACTATCTGCCCCATGTCTATAGGTGATATGGACCATTATGATGACCTGATCTGAGTGATAATATTGACTCTAAATCTCGTTTTGTGGTTGAAGAGTGCAGTTTTCCGCAAAATCAACCACTGATAATATAGTTCCAATAGGAAATGTATCCCTGCATGCTCTAAACTGCTCATCTTTCCAACGAGACACATGTACATGCTTTACATACTGTTGTGTCTTTTCAAAGAATTCCTCCATGAAGTTGCATACCAGTACATGGTACATCAACAATAATGATGTACCGATCAACATGTTGTTACATATATGAAGTAGCAATAGATATAAATAGGAAAAAATACTATTCAGGAACTCGTTGCTAACCTGAGAAGTGACCAATTGTATGTTGTTCCTTTCATTCCCTCCACCGATATCACACGTGACATATTTGAATAACTGCAAGTTCACTTTATGTCTCCCAAGTTCATGCTCATCGGTGACATGTATGCATTTGTCCAAAAATGCCATTCCACCACACCTTGGGCATGTCCCATCTACACAAGGCCTTTGATAAAATGTGCAACCTTCTATCCTTCTACACAAGATGCTATGGATAAACTCTCTAGATGATGTCGGTGGAAATGTAGTTGAGCACTCTTGCACAAGAGTGTTATGAAAAACACGCAATATATGTATATATGTGTTATAATAATAAGCGTACTCAATGTGATATAGAAAACAACATGTCTTACGAGTTGTGTTTATTTTAACAAACTATGGTTTGCATTTCTTGAAGGATATTTGGCCCAAGTTAAGTTCATTATGTTCATGCCTAAACCTCTCATATAATTCAGTTTGTGTCATGTCAAGAAAATGTTTAATGTGGGACTCACGATCCCTTGAACCCATTCTCAATTTTAGAACATATTTTTGGTTGGATGAAGGTCTACTATTGTCACGCCAAAACTCTTGCACCAGTCCCTTTATCGCATCAATGAGCTTCATATTGGAGCATGGAAACCTGCCAATGAAGGACCAGACATCTGTTTCACCAGAGTCAAGTTGTTCTCTTCTAGAACAATACCTATGGAGTGCTTTGATATCCAATCCTACAAGTTTGGATGTAGGCTTAAGAAGGCGAAGTGCCCTGGTGCTTTTGTTAATGATTGATTGTGACAACACACGGTGAGCTACATTGCAATCCTTTGAACAAGATTTCTTTCCAATATTACTAAATGCATCTACCAAACTTCTGACAACATAACTTACTTGGTTCAGAACTGTTTATCATCTTTATCCTTAAGTTTTTCCTAACAATAGTCATAGACCTAGATTTTAACAACGATATAAAAAATATACATTTATCTCCATCATATTTAGAATCAAAATAGTTGACAAGTATCTGTTGATCTTGATATGCAATATTGCGTTTAGACAGCATACCTTCAAGAGAACCAATGAGACTTTCATCGATTTGTATAATTTTTGAAGTTCTTCGGTGTGAAGTTGCTAATGGAGGTAGGGAGGTTGGAATTGCACCCTGTACCATATCACCCAGTCAATCTAGTGTTTGAACATGAGCTTCATGTCCTTCCATGTCTTCCCGACAGTCGGACAATGGCAATTAGAAATCCTCTTGAGTGGTCTGAACAACATTGTATTCGTTCAGCATACCTTCGGCATTCAATGTCTCTCTAACTTCGTCACTTGTATACCCACATTCAATTAAATCTGCAAAGGTTTCAGGTGGACGTGATGTGCACCTA
>LPNX010792684.1:280806-290806 GCA_001517045.1 Pseudotsuga menziesii | reverse complement strand
TCAAATCCTTCGTAAATTCTTCCATCAAAATTCTTCATATTTTTATGTAAAAACATGCTTCATGTTATAACCTGAAAACACTTTAACATTTGTCAGAGATAAGCAATTTTGTCATAAAAAGATAAAAGCAGACAAATATTTTGTTCCGAATCTTCCTAATCCAATCCTAATCCTCACCCAAACCAATGATATGGCATGTCCTCATGCAAAGGAGAAGAATAGTTTATTTTAGATAAAGAAAAGTGCAAGTATGCTGTCATTATTTTATAAAGAAAATAAAAATTAACTAGTAAAGGAAAGTGATTCAGATATGTGTATTTATAAAAAATAACAGTGCAAAGAAAGACCATAGAAAGAGATAATAATATAATCGAAAGAATTCCGTAGGAAAAGCTACACATCTATGCCTCATTGTAAAGATATCTTGTCATCATCAAATACTCTAAGATTCCCCCAGAGTGTGTGAGAGATGTAACTATGGGTCCCATTTCTAGGATAATAATATCCTAGGTATTGATGGAGTGAGATGGCCAGGTCCAAGCCCACTTACAATGATTCTCAAGTGATAGTAAAGATAATGGGCCTGAATTTTAAATTATATATATATATATATATATATATATATATATATATGATCATTATGTTATGAATCATGTGCATAGTAGTGCATTAACCATACCTCTTTACCCAATATTTCCCCACTGTCAGCGGGCCTGTTCAGTACCCCGGTGGGTTTATCTTGGTACCATGCAAGTATAGTCCCGCTGCCAGCAAGCCTGTTCAGTACCCCGGCAGGTTTTCCTTGTATAATGATATTAAATATATGGAATTTGATTGGTACTAAAGTGTGATAAGCCCTTCTAAAACACATAATTCAATTTTACAGAAATAAAATTACAAATAGCTTTTCATACCGGCCTTAATCATAAATCATGTCAAAAGAGAATAACTTAAAGTTGTTCTTTAACCTTAAAATCCATCCTTTTCAAAAGAGATAAGTAATGTTCCCCACAGGTAAAAAATTCCAGCTACTCTTGAGTTATCACAAAGAGATATTTGAGAGACAAGTTTTGATAACAAGTACAGGATGAACTAGTAATCCATAGGCACAAGATGAATGATAATTAAAATAGGTCTTATCAAGTAGTGTTCGAAATAACAAATCAGAAATATACATGTCTGAATCAAAATACCAGAAACTATCTTAATCATAAAAAGAGCGGTTAAAAATGATATGCAAGGAGTTATCTTTAATTGTCACTACAAACTGCAAATTAAGAAAAGTTAAGATACCTTATGAGTGTAATTACCTTTTCCAAATAATACTTCATGAGTTTCTTATAGATATAAACTATCCATGATCAAACTGCAAAACCACTTGTTAGATGATTCAAATTATTCATAAAAACATAGAAAGCAAAAGAGTCGCATGTAATTTATTTTATCAGAAGTGACTCTTATTTATTCATAGAAGCAAAAACATATCTACATATATACAAGTGATTATAACCCAAAATTATTTCATGGATCAGGAGGAGGAGGAATAACTTCCTCTTCAATCGATTCCATTTCTCTTTGTTGTAAAACATTTTGTATGAAATCCTGTCTAGATGTTGGTTGATTGTAAATCCTAAGTCTATGTCTATTCACTATAAAGGAAACTTCTGAGCCATCAATTGGTTTAATTTTTACTGATCCATTTTCAAAAGCTATAACTACCTCATAAGGGCCCAACCAACGGGTAGTTAATTTTCCTTTAAAGTTTTTGAACCGTGAATCGAATAGTAATGCCCAGTCTCCAGTTTAAATTGATTTTGCTTGATAAATTTATCATGCCATTGCTTCCACTGACTCTGTATTAGCATGGTTCTTTGGAGTGCATCCTGTTTAATTTCATCCAATTCATTAATCTGTAGGATTCGTTGTTTCTGCGCTTCATCCAAATCCATACCTAATTGTGCTACCATATGAAAGGTTTTAACTTGAAATTCAATAGGTAAAAGGACTTGTTTTCCATATACTAACTCATAGGGGGTATGTCCAGTAGTATTTCTCCATGTTATTCTATAGGCCCATAAAGCCTCTGGAAGTCTATCCACCCAATCCTTATGATGTAAGTGAATGGTCTTGGTTAAAATAGCTTCTAATACTTTATTGGTTGATTCTACCTTAACATTAGCTTAAGGATGGTAACATGAGGACTTACAATGTCGGATACCATACTTCGTAGTGAGATATTGCATTTATTTGGAAGTGAATTGGGTACCTTGGTCTATGAAAATTTCTCTGGGTACACCAAACTGAGTAAATATTTCTTCATATATGAATTCTACTACAAATTTCTCTGTAGCCCTAAACAAATCTTTAGCTTCTACCCATTTGGTAACATAATCTGTACAAACCAAGATATATTTATTTTTACGAGACATGAAAGAGATTGGTCCTACAAAATCAAGAGCCCATTTTTTGAAAGGCTCAATCATGACCTATGGCTGTAAAGGCATTTGGTATAATGTTGTGGGTCTACCTATTCTTTGAAAACTAACACATCCTTTGACATACTTGGTAGCATCCTTAAAAATGCTTGGCCAGCAATAACCAGAGTGCAGTACTTTGTATGCTGTCCGTTTATCCAAAAAGTGGCCTCCATATGGTCCATCATGGCATGCTCAGAGGATATCTATCATTTCATCTTAGCACACACACCTTCTAATAATAAAATCCAAGCCAGTGTTAAAGAGGTCATTATCAACCCAGGAATAGTTAGAACTTTGTACTATTATGCGGCGTTTCTAGTATGGAGCCAAATGGTGTGGTACTCTTCCAGTCGCTAGATAGTTTTCAATATCAGCAAACCAATGGGTTTGAACAGATACAACGAACAGATGTTTTTCAGGAAAAGTATCATCAATAGGTTTAATATCATTATTGTGTTGTATATGGGAAATAAAATATGCTACTAAGTTTTCTTTACCAGGTCGATCAATGATGGTAATATTAAATTATTGCAATAGGAGAAGCCAGTCACCGGGTAACTCTACCATTGGTGATTAGTTTATTCATTAAGAATCTAATGGTAGAGTGATCAATGTGCACAAAAACTTTGTACCCTGTAATATAAGGATAGAATTTATTAATAGCATAAACTACTACCAAAAATTCTTTCTCAGTAACAATATAGTTTAATTCAGCAGGAGAAATATTTTTGCTAATAAAATAGATGGCATAAGGTAATTGTCCTTCTTTTTTGCAGGACTCCACCTATGGCCGTATCGGAAGCATTAGTAGATATATGAAATGGAAAGGTCCAGTCAAGGCCCCTAAGTATTGGTGCTACTGATAGTTTAGCTTTTAAAATCTCAAAAGCATTTTGACAAGATTCTATCTATTGGAACTCTACATCTTTTATGAGCAATTTAAACATTGGTGCAGCTATCTTTGTAAAGTTTTCAACAAAACGACGATAATATCCTGCATGACACAAAAAGCTTCTTACCTCCTTCTGGTTTTTTGGAGAGGGAAGGCCAACTATTACTTTGATCTTAGCATGGTCTACCTTAATTCCTTGAGAAGAAATATGGTGTCCTATAACTATACCTTCTGTCAGTAACATTTTTCACTTTTCATGACTAAGAGATAAGTTTTTCTGTTGACATCGGATCAAAACTTTCTCGAGGTTGTCAAGATCTTCTTGAAAAGTATTTCCATAGGATGTAAAATCATCCATGTATACCTCAACACAGTCATGTATAAGATCAGAAAAGATGCCTAATACTGCTTGTTGAAAAGTAGTGAGTGCATTACATAAGCCAAATGGCAAAACTCGATAAGAAAATGTCCTCCAAGGACATGTAAAAGTGGTCTTATCCTGATCTTCAAGTGCTATTAGGATCTGATTGTATCCACTATATCCATCAAGAAAGGAAAAATACCACTTACCTAACAAGGTATCTAATACTTGGTCAATAAAGGGCAAAGAAAAGTAGTCTTTAAGAGTGGATTTGTTCAGTTCCCTAAAATCAACACAAATACGCCATTTCCCTGTAACTTTATTTGGAACTACTACTAGAGGAGACACCCATTTTCTATCGGAAATAGGATAGATGAAACCAGCAGTAAGGAGTTTTTGTAATTCTTCTTTTACTACCTCCATCAAAGCAAGATTCATCCTATTTTGAGGTTGTCTTACAAGTGGAATATTTGGATCCATATAAATGTGGTGAATACAAGTGTCAAGGTGTATACCCTTCATATCAGTGTATTCCCATGAAAATGCTCTGGCTTGTTTTTTAAGAACCTTAAGTAGTTGAGCTTGTTGATCTTCACTTAATCCTGCATTTATGTGCAGAAATTTTTCAAGGCCAACTTCACAAGGTATGGTGAAAGGTCCTGTATGCTCTTCGATGGTGAAGACACAAGGTGCTTCTGTAAACATTGAGAGAGCCATAGTTTCTTGAAACTCATCTCCAAATATTTGATCAAATTTACCAAACGACTAAGGAAAATCTATACTAGTGGTGAAGGAAATAAAATGATTCAATACATTCTTAGTAGTCTGCTCCTGCAATTCCCAGGAGAAATCACTAGGAAAGGAAAGGTCATCAAAATCTTCGTCCCCAAAGGAAGAATTTAACCACCAGGAATTTTCAGTTACTGGTTGTGCTGGGGGGTATAAAATGAGTCTTTGGGTAAACAACCCATTAGAAATGGTCATCTCCCCATCCCTACATCCTATAAAATCATTGGCAATAGCTAACCATGGTCTTACCAAGATGATAGGATGTCGTTTAGAAGGATCCTTTGATTCTATGATCATAAAGTCGACTGGGTATTCCCATGAAGCTACTGATACAATAATGTCGTCCAAGACTCCAGTAGGATTTACCGTAGTACAATATGCTAGTTCCAAGATGGAAGGGGTAGGTTGAAGAAATTGTCCCAACTGTAAAAAATCTAAAACTGCGGTGGTCATCATATTGATGGATGATCCTAAATTGATTAATGTGTTGCCTATGGCAGTATTATTTATTATTACAGTCACTACTAGGGCTCTTGGATTTGTATATTTTGCAATCCAAGACTGATCTATCATATATTCAAATATCTCTCCTATGACATGAATTGTAAGGGGGTCTTTTTGTTTCTTCCCTAGATGTTTAATGCATAATTCCTCTATCACCTTACTATAAATTGGTATGTCTTTAATAGCTTGTAATAATGGGATTTTGATACATATATGATTTAATTAATTCAAGATATCATACTCGGGGTGAACTACGGGTTTTTCTATTACTAGTCTTGTTGGAAATGGAGGAATTCTTTGTTCCTAAATAAGTTCTTGGGAGGACGGGTAGGTACTGGAACTTTTGAAATATTCACATCCTCCAAAATGGCATCATTCATGGGTTCATATGAATCTTCTTCTTCATCATTTTCCTCATGAATGATGACTGATGTTCTGGGTTTATCATTAACAACTCTTCCAAACCGTAATTGAATCTCATGTATAGGTATAGTCGAAACAAGGTAGGATGGAAGAGTTTGCAACTCAATATTGTTAAAATATTGAGTTGGCTTATTATTAGGGTTAGGTATTGGTTGGGAAGGTGATAATGTCGGTCGCAAAGGATTTGTATTCTGGAAGTGATGGGGTTTTTGTGTAATGAGAGGAACTTGAGGTACAAATCCAGGCAAATGCTGTTGGAAATTTGATTGATGCTGAGGATAAGGATGACCAGGTGGAGGGATAGGTTGTGACTGAGGATATGGCTATCCTCTCCACCCTTGTGACCAATACTATTGTTGTGTAAATTGACAAGGAGGATACCGAGGTGGCCAACTCTGCCAACTAGGACTGTTCCATTGTTGGGGTTGTTGGTATGGAGAGTAATAGGGTGGGGATTGTGGTGGAAAATCTCGGTATATTGGTTGATCTCTAGATTTCCAAGGATGCCTCCTAGATGTTTCACCTACATCCCCGCTCTTATAGATGACTCGAAATACAGGCAAGGATGGATAGTTATCTGTCAGATGTTCCTCTGTACAGATTTGACATACAGAAATGTTGTTTAACGGACATTCCCTTTGGGGATGTTTTGTTCTACACCTTGGATAGAAAATACTTATTTCTTCCCATTCTTCATCTTGCATTTTCTTGTCTTGTAAAGCATCTAATTGAGAACCCATGGCTCCTAAGATTTCAGTCTTAAAATTATCCAATAGGTTACCTAATTCCATCCTTGTAACTCCTCCTGAACTAGGAACATTTCCTCTTATATTTCTACTATAAGGCTCTCGAAAGTTTTTCCCAACTTTCCCCCTACTTCTAGAATAATTTTTACACATCTCACCAATCTGTGCAAAATTCTTATGAGAAATATCGCCAACTGCCATGAGATTAAGACTCTCTAAGAAGTCTTCAGATATTCCTTTGAGAAAAAGTGTACATACTGCATCTTCTCGAAGGTCATGATACTTTCATTTATGAAGTGTATAAATGAACCTTTCGAGATAATCCTCTAGGATTTCGTCTTCAAGTTGTTGTATCTTGAATATATCATGTCAAGAGTCTTTAGGCTTGCGATATTCTTGATACTTTCACAAGAATGAGGTTCTCATGTCATCCCAAGTCCTGATAGTGGATTCACCTAATCCCATGAACCATCACAAGGAGGAATCTTTCAATGTAGCGGGAAAGAGTTTTAGTTTGTGAGCATCTTGTAGGTAATTATAGCTCCTATAGAGAATATCAAACTTGAACCAGAATGTGTTCGGGTCCTCATTACTTTTTCCATAAAAAGCAAGTAAATAAGGAGGGTTGTTTTTCATATTTACATCCAGTACGGTATCTAGAATAGGAAACCCGAAGGTAGCCTCAGATTGATTTTCTCCTTCTCCTTCATTATTTCTAACTTCGTTACGATGTTTGTTCTGTCCCGGTCCCTCCATATAGGCTGGGTTTTTAATATAAATATACCTAGGAAGCTCCTTTTGAGGTGATAATGAAGTGTCCCAATGTTCTTTTTTGGGAAGGATCTTCCTCTGATCAACCATTTCCTTATTAAACCCTAGAGGGAAAGTACGTTCTACTGTGGATGTCTCAATTTGTGAGATGACTGCATCTGTGGGGTTTCCAAAGAGGGCTTTTACTTGCTCAGGATCAACAAGGTCAACGAAGTTCGGACTCCCTACTAGTGAAAAGGCCATATCCTTTGGTTCTGTGACTAATGGAGAACTAGAGATTACTAGTGGTTGATCCTTCTGAATTTCTTCTTAAATGAGGTCGTCAGGACCTCTGGTCAAGGTTCCTTCTCTTTCTATGGTTCCCTTAGTAAGATATCTTGGAAGATTTTATTTAGGTTTCCAAGAAGAATTACTCCCTTCAGGTGTTTTTCGATACCTTTCTGGTGAGTTAGAAGTTGGGGTATTACATCCCCTAGAAGAGTTAGTAATAATGTTGATAGCTTTTCCTATCTTAAGAAATCTACCCTGAGGATCTCTAAGTCTGTTCATGAAAATAAAAATAAATTAAAGGAAACTTATGCTATTATTATTGTTGTTGGGTTTGGGGGCGCCTTCTATAACAACTGCGCCGATTCTAAAACAAGAAAAATAAGTACATGGCAAATGCAGAAAATAACACACTTACAAAAACAAAAAAGGAACAACAAGGCTTTGGGGCACCCCACTATAGTGGATGCGTCTGGATGTTACACCATGGAAATTCTGTAGTGAATTCATCTTTGCGTCTTATTGTTATCCCCTCCCTCTTGCTGTGTAATATAAAAGTAATTTATCTATCTATCTAAACTTCATAAAGGAACCCTATTTATTCTACCTTATAAAAAAACTCCCCGGCAACGGCGCCAAAATGTTGCGGTGTTTTCTACTATCTTAAATACACTGAATATTTAATTATCAATCAAGGTTGGTAAGCTTAGATTTGATACAAAATATATGCAAAGGTAAAAAGGCTCCTAGGATGTCGTGGAGATATTTTAATAAACAAAAGATTGAAAGATCTTTCAAAATGAAAAACCGAGTCAAACTCCTAAGACTATTTAAATAATTGGACTAGACTGGAATATCAAATTCTAAACAGCTACTGAAAAGAAAGACATAAACAATAATACTTATCTTATAAAGAATAGAAAACTGAAAAAGTAAGTAGAAAACTTAATAAAGATAATAAACAGAAGCAACTAGAAAACTTAATAAAGATATTTAAACTATATTCTTCAATAAACACATAAAAACAAGAATGATTCCTATGATTACAAATAACTTAACTTCCTCTTTAAAATAGTACATCTAACCCTAAACTCTATATGCAAACGAAGATAACCATGACATAAAACAACAGTAAAACAAAATCAGTATTTAATATTCAAGGAATAAAAACAACTTAATTCATATGTAAAAGAAAATGATAAAACCTTAATCAATAACTTAAACAATCAAACTTTAATTGAAATGCTTAAATAAAATTACCAACTACAAACATAATCAGGGATTTACAAAACAAAACTAGAAAACCGAGGGTTAAATGAGAGACTGAATAGTAGGTCTGTAAAGGGTGACTGAATGGCAGACTGGACAAACAATTTGAATGACAGTCCGTACAGTTTAAAATAATAAAACTAACCTAAATGAACTAATTCCTCGGCTGAAGTTATGCAAATCTAAACTTAATGCATAGAATCAATAAATAAACCTATTTAATCAACAAATTAACTTCAAACTAACTCTTAAATGAAAAAAGAAAACATTGCATATTAAATTAACTAATAAACTAGAAGTTAATTTAAACAAAATCAAAATTAACTTAAACAAATTCATGACAGAAAAAATAAATAGAACTAAATTTAAATCAAAGAAAACTATTCTATATAAATTAATTAATAACAGGAAATAAATAAACAAGACTACATTAAAATGAAAACAAACTATTTTACTTAAACTAATTCATAACTAACCAAAACTAAATTCAAATGGAAATAAACTATTCTACTTGTCTGAAACTAAAAACTGAAAGCAATAATGGAATGAAATGACTAACTAAAAGCAACTAACTAAGAACAAAAGACTGAAATCAAATGACTGAAAGTAAAGCTATGCGCGCATATACTTATTTAATTATTGAAATAAAACTAAAATAATGCAATACAGGAAATAAAATACTTGTTTAACTACTGAAAGAAAACTAAGTTAATACATTACAAGAAATAAAATAGCATCTAATGAAAACAAACTAGAAATTAAACTAGATTAACTAAAACAAAAAAGAAAGAACTGAATTAAAACTAAGTTAATGAACCTCTGGTTGATGAGGGGCCCTCTCAACAATCGGGGGTGATGTCTGCTAACTCCTACTCAAAACGCAATCTTCAACAGCAAGGTATATAGCTCTTTATTCAAACTTAGAAAAAATCCGGTGTTTATGAATTGCTTCTCTAACTCTCCTGACTAACTAACTAACTCTAACTCTGGCTAACTTTGATCTGTATTCAGAGACTGATATATATAGTTTATATGAGAGATGAGCAAGTCGACCCTAAAGGTCAACTGCTCTCTAATTTTAGGTAATCTTTAAAGCACATAATTGATTTGCAACCAACTCATGGTCTGGTTCTTCTTTCAGCGTGATCGTGGCATAATATGGAGAGTCTACTCCTTCTTTAGCATGAATAGGCTTCTACAGTGTGCTTGATGTGGCGTGATATTCTTCCTTCGCGTGGGCAGAGCCTCTTCATCGTGGTGTGAATCCCGTCCTTGGCGTGGTTGATAAGTTGGTGTTGGACACAGGTCTGTACACAACAGCAAGTTTCTAGAACGCAGGTCCCTCATCAGCACGAGTGTGCAGACTAGTGGTGTTGTGGAGAGCAGGGGTGGCGACAAAGTCAGTCTTCTGGAACGCAGACCGTTCTATCCCTTAAATGCACAGGCTTATTATAGTTGAGTATTAAAATAGAGGAGGTCGTGAGTTAACAGAAAATGTCCA
>LPNX010792684.1:248709-278060 GCA_001517045.1 Pseudotsuga menziesii | reverse complement strand
GGTTAGTATGAGTTATGGGGAAGAGGGGAGTAAGGGGGGGTACATAAAATAATAAAAGTATTGGTATAAATGAAAAAAAAAGCACTCATTATAGTATTTAAAAATGCACTCCTGTATTTCTTAACTAAAATGCACCCCCATTTTTATTAGCTAAAATGTGCTCCTGTTTTGCTTATCTAAAATGTGCTTCCATTTTTCTTTACTAAATCGCGCTCCCATTTTGTTTAAATTCAAAAATCTATTCCCTCCAAATGATAAGGCCAAGCCTCCACCCATGCTTCCATGGAATTCTTATGCCTATATGTGTCTGCTTCGTACTTTGCTTCGGATTCAACATGCCTATGCCTTGGAGTATGATAAACCATGGCTAATTTAGCATTATATCCAAATTTTCAATATGCTCATGTTTAACGGTTCGTCTGATTATGTTGCACAACTCCATTTTTATGAGATTTTAGAAACAGATATGTTTTTTTTTCAGATTCTAAATATATAAATTTTAACAAGAATACATAATTTTTTCTATCCTTTTATATTTATCTTCTGTCATCACTCCTTAACTCAAAAAACACACTATTATTGTTTCGTCCATATCTCTTTTGTTTCTCAACCATTTTAAAAGAATTGTATAGTGCACTAAAGAACACCAACCTCTACATGCTATAAAAAACCCATTTCCAAATAATTGCATTAAGACATTCAAACGCTGCACCCACAATTGACATACCGTTTTCAAGGTTTGATCTCTTAGATAATTAAAATTATTATTTTTATTATTGGAAAAATAGTCGTGCACTAGTACTATATGTTCTCTATGTGTATACCGGTTTTCGTAAGTTTATTCCATCATTTTGACACTCAGACGTGTTAGAATAATTAACCCATAGTTACCTACCTTAGACATTAATTAAATCATTTTTGTCTTATTACCTAGTCTCCTAGATTCCACTCTATGCTAGTTTCCTTCTACATGTCTTAGAAGTCAACACTTGCTAAAACTGAGTCATGGAGCGCTTGGGAAACCTCCTAGAAACCATATTTAGCATGTCTACTTTATTCCAGATCCTCCAAAGCGCATATCTACTTTTTCTAAAAAGCTACCTGTTTTATTGAGAATTAAGGCAAAAGGAAAAGCTAGACTAGGTGTAATTGACTTGTGTTTTTCCCACATCATCCTCCCTCCTTTTCTCCTAATAAAAGAATGTATGAGTTTTCTTTCCATCCCTCATTAGCTTTCCTACTTGACTTAGCCAATTTGTGAGCATCTTGGTGGATTTGGAAACTGCTTTATGCACCTATGGGGGATTTGACTAGATTTAGTAAGCCTACTTTTTTACCTTTTCGAACGGAATCCTTATGAATTCAAATATCTCATCTAATTATATATTGAATGAACCTCTTACTTCACAAGGTTGGCTATTTTACACTTATTCAATACATATTAGTGTTATGCTCCAATTCCAGTCTCCTTTGATGTTGATTTTGCATGTTTGATTAGCAATTTTGTGAGTGTAATTGTTCTATCTCTTGGGTTCAATTTCCACATGGTATCAGAGCCTTTGTAGATCGACCTCTCTCCTTCCATATTACTATTGAAGGTTCGACATATTGACTGGGAGCATATTCTCCTGACTGAAGGGCACGGTTTCTAAGCTATGGACCAATCTCAAAAGATCATCTTGACTCCATTCAATTTCTTTGAGTGGAAAGCTGAAATGGAGATATTGTTGAGAGAGAAAGGTCTCTACAAGGTTACTATGGCAACTAAGGCAGAGCCCAATGCAGCTGTAGTGAAAATCAAATGGCACAACAGGAGGGATGAGGCCTATGGTCTTTTGTGTCTAAGCATTTTAAGAGACCTCTTCTTCCATATTGATGGATTGACATCACCAAATGGAATGTGGGAGAATATTGTAGAGATTTTTGGTAAGACAGATGAGATGAGAGGACATCAAATCAGGAATGAGTTGATCTCCTTGAGTCCCAATAGCTTCGAATCCTTGCAACTCTATTTTTCTAAGGTTAAAGCCCTTGTTTTGTAGCTAAAACAGTGTGAGATATTAAAGAAGGAAGAGCAACTAGTTTTGGCCATACTCTCGAAGCTTGGCCCTGACTATTCAGTGTTTGTTTTGACCTTCCATGCCACCAAGTTGACAGCTCGAGCCTGGAAGATGCCTAATCTTGCAGAGTTCATGGAATCCCTCACACAAGAACAAGATAAGTTGGTGATGATGGGCACCATCAAACCTTCCAAAGACCAATCTTTGGTTGTCGAAGATTCAAGGGTGGATTCAAAAATAAAAATAAAAAGATAAAAATCCACCTAACGAAAAGAGAAACAAGAACAATTCTCAAGAGGAGCCCCAAGGTTCCAAGAAGAACTTCCACAAGAAGAAGAACAAAGGAGAAATGAGCAAGTGTGCATACTACAGTAAGGGATATCATCCTGAGAGCTCTTGTATGAAGAATTAAATTGACATGTTGACCCAAATCCTGGAGAAGAATAACATCTCCCTTCCTGATTGCTCAAAGAAGAGGGAAGGAGGATCAAATTTAGAGGACAAAGAGAGAGTACATGCCTTGGTTGTTGGCACATCAAGCTCACCTAGCTTCAACATAGACTCTAGAGCTTCTAGACATATGGTTTCGACAAAAGAGGCATTCTCCTCTCTTGACATGTCGAAAGGTCCGCCAATAGTTTTGGGAGATGACTCTCTCACTAACAGTTTGGGGAAACGAAGGATTGATCTTTACCATGGTAAGTCCAATAATGTGTTGTATGTTCTAGGTCTTGCCTCTAATCTCTTGTCAGTGTATCAGATGACTCACACTGGGTCTCCAAAGAAGGTCATCTTCTCCCCTGACGATGTTGAAATCACTGATATTTCGAATGGTAAAGTCATAGCAAAAGGAGTGGTTGATCACACTTCGAAGGTATACATGTTTTCCCATTTTCTACCCTACTCAAACCCCTCTGCTCTTCTAAATCATGCTAATGAGGCAAGCAAGCTTTGGCATGAAATATTTGGCCATATTAACTACAAGTATATTTCTGATTTGAGTGAAAAGGATATGGTCATAGGGCTACCAAAGATCAAGTTTTCCAAGGGAGTCTATCAAGGTTGTATCCTAGGAAAACACCCAGAGTACAAATTTGAGAGAGCTAGTCATGAGAGAACCTCTGCACCTCTTGAGTTGGTCCACAGTGACATTGCTGGTCCATTTCCTCATATGTCCATGAGTCAATCCAAATATGCACTGACCTTCATAGATGAATTTTCTAGGTATTGTTGGGTTTACTTCCTAAAGAATAAGTATGAATTTTTTGACCTCTTCAAAGTCTTTAAAGCCTTGTTTGAAAACCAGATTGGGAGGAAACTCAAGATCCTCAGATCTGACAATGGTGATGAGTATGTCAAGTCTGAGTTCATTTAGTATTGTAAAGATGTAGGTATTTAGATGCATCATTTGATCTCTTACACTCCATAGTGAAATGGTGTTGCTCAGAGAAAGAACAGGTCACTGAAGGAGATGGCAACCTGCATGATGGAGGCTAAGAATTTGCCACCAAATTTTTGGGCCAAGGCTATAAACTGTGCATCCTACATCCAGAATAGGGTGCCTCATAAGAAGCTTGATGGTATGACTCCTTTCGAAGCTTGGAGTGGGCACAAGCCAAATGTGACCCATTTCAGGATTTTTGGCTCAAAGGCTTGGGATAGAATTCCAACTGAAAAGAGAAAGGCTTTGCAACCCCAAAGCCAAGAGTGCCTATTTGTTTGGTATTCTAAATATTCAAAAGGGTACAATCTGATCAACTTGAGAACCAACAAATCTTTCATTGAAAGGAATGTTCAGTTCCAAGAAGAGCCTTTAGTAGCAGTTGAAGTTGGAGAGTCTTCTTCACCACCAGATCCATTGATTGTAAGTGGAGAGACTAATGAGTTTGTTGATTCTGATATGTCTGATAATGATGATTTGATTGCATACCTTAATAGTCCTACAAGACTAAAATGGGCAGCAAAGACCATTCATGCAGTTGAGGAACTAGCTATAAATCCTAGTGACACTAGGAGGACTAGATCTCAGTTTGAGAGTGCCCTTTGTATGAAAGATCCTTTATTTGTTGAGAAGTGATATCTGATGGTTGAATCAGATCCACAAACATATGAAGATGTAGCACATGATCCAAGATGGAAAAAATCCATGAAAGAAGAATTCAGCTCGCTCCAGAAGAACAACACTTGGGAACTGGTTGATCTTCCCCCACGGAGGAAGCTAGTTCAATGTAAGTGGGTTTTCAAGACTAAGTTTGCTGCTGATGGTTCACCTTTTAAATATAAGGCAATATTGGTATCCAAGGGCTACTCACAAGTACATGGTATTGACTACAATGAAACCTTTGCACTAGTGGCAAAGATGGATTCCATAAGGCTAGCTTTAGCCATTGTAGCTTCGAAGCAGTGGGAGGTACATCACATGGATGTGAAGTGTGCTTTCCTAAATGGAGATCTCACTAAATATATTTACATGCAGAAACCTGAAGGGTTTGTTTCTAATCCATTTTTAGTGTGCAGGTTAAAGAAAGCATTATATGGGCTCAACCAAGCCCCCAGGGCTTGGTATGCCAAGATTGGTGGCTTTCTACTGTCATTGAGTTTTGTTCAATGCAAGTCTGATCCTAATGTCTATTTGAAGCTGATTCATGGTTCTTTGATGATTATTTTCTTATATGTGCATGACCTTCTGATTATAGGAAGTTCAAAGAAAGAGATTTCCTCCTTGAAGGATGCAATGAACCAAGCATTTTCTATGACAGATTTGGGATTGTTGAGCCAATTTTTGGGTCTCGAAATTGCTCAATCCCAACATGGAATCAAAGTACATCAGTCTAAGTATGCCTAAGATTTTTTGAACAAGTTCAACATGAAATATTGCAAGCCAAGCAAGACTCCCTTCCTTTCAGGATTTAAGCTTGAAGAAACAGGTTCTTCTCCTATGGTAAATAATACACTATATAGGTAGTTGATTGGGTGCTTTCTTTATCTTACACACACTTGACCTGATCTATCTTACACAATCAGTGTGGCTTCAAGATACATGGATCAGCCTCATGAGATGCACTAGAGGGCAGCCAAAACGATCCTAAACTTTGTTCAAGGAACAAGAAATCAAGGGATCTTCTACAAAGCAAAATCTCATCTTGATTTGATTGGGTTTACTGACATTGATTGGGTAGGTGACAACATAGATCGAAGTCAACATCAGGATATGTGTTCAAGCTTGTAGAAGGACCAATCAGTTGGTCAAGCAAGAAGCAGAGTGCCATAGCACTCTCATCTATAGAAGCAGCGTATAGAGGAGTTGTAAATGCAGCAACTCAATGTTTTTGGTTGCGGGGAATACTTGGAGAATGTGGCTTCAAATCAGATTTTTCAACTATTATCTACTGTGATAATTAGAGCACCATTTGAATCTGCAATGATCTAGTTTAGAGACAGTGAACCAAGCATAGTGAGATCCACATGCACTACATCAGACAGCTTGTGCATGATGGTACCATTCACCTACTCTTCTGTGCATCTTCAAATTAAGTAGCAGACATCTTCACCAAAGTTTTTTGTGAGAAGACATTCAGCAATCTCAAATCACTATTGGGGATTGCTGATCATGTTGTGAAGCATGATTGATGAAAAGATTTCCAAATTTTGTTTTCTTTTCCATGTTTAAGGGAGGATTTTCCCACTGGGTTTTTTCCTCTTTCCTTGGTTGTATGGACAAGCAGTATGTAAAGGGTGACTAAGCCTTGTTGCTAGGCCCTATAGTTTTCTGATATTTACTCATAAAGTCAGGATTAATGGGGGGTGTTAGAATAATCAACCCATACTTACCTACCTTAGACATTAATTAAATCATTTTTGTCTTATTACCCAGTCTACTAGATTCCACTCTATGCTAGTTTCCTTCTACATGTCTTACAAGTCAGCACTTGCTAAAAATGATTCATGGAGCGCTTGGGAAACCTCCTAGAAACCATATTTAGCATGTCTTCTTTATTCCAGATCCTCCAAAGTGCATATCTGCTTTTTCTGAAAAGCTGCATGTTTTATTGAGAATTAAGGCAAAAGGAAAAGCTAGACTAGGTGTAGTTGACTTGTTTTTTCCCACATCATTCTCCCTCCTTTTCTCCTAATAAAAGAATGTACGAGTTGTCTTTCCATCCCTCATTAGCTTTCCTACTTGACTTAGCCAATTCGTGAGCATCTTGGTGGATTTGGAAACTGCTTTATGCACCTATGGGGGATTTGACTAGATTTAGTAAGCCTACTTTTTGACCTTTTCGAATGGAATCCTTATGCATTCAAATATCTCATGTAATTATATATTGCAGTAGCCTATTACTTCACAAGGTTGGCTATTGTACACTTATTCAATACAGATTAGTGTTATGCTCCAATTTTAGTCTCCTTTGATGTTAATTTTGCATGTTTGATTAGAAATTTTGTGAGTGTAATTGTTCTATCTCTTGGGTTCAATTTCCACAACACCCTGCACCCACAAAAACATATACCTTATAATTTGTCCCAAAAATAAAAAGTGTCCTTTAAAAAAATATCTAACTTTAGATAGGTAACAGCATTTTCAATAGAAAAAAATATATATATTTGGAAAGGTCATTCAATTTCCTACATTTCTTGTTTTTTACTCATCGCAAGATTCATTGTGTAAGTGTCTCAAAATATCCATGCAAGTTGATGGATGTCTATTTTTTCAGTTTTGTATTGCATCTAATGTGCCAAAAGAGACCCTCAACTTTGTGCACTCACCCTATTCCCAGTAAACCTTTAAGAAATTTGTGGGATTTTGTCTTTATCCATTATCAATGTAGAATTCTCAATTCAATATCAAATTGATACCAAGTTTAAACATAACCAACTCTAAAATATTGAGGTTGTAAAAATGTTAGCACCACCAATGATGATTATATTTCTATCTTTTTCTACGAGTCTTCTTGATTCTTGGATTCCCTTATGGAGATGGGTCAACCCCTCAATCCTTGCTCATGTAAATATGATAGTATTACAATAGTTTGTTTACCATCATTGTTAAATCTATGTTCTCAATATTGTAGACCTCTAAACTCACACAAAAACACAACACCACCTCTAGCCTAAATGAAAGGATAACTTGTATTGTGGTTGGAATTATGGAGTCACCATAAAGGGGTCTATCAACCTCTAAAAAAAAATACTAGAATCTCTTCTTGTAACTCCATGTACCCAAGGCTTTCAAAAAAATGTCCATCTCATTATAATACTAACTTTACATTCCATTTGTTCTCTCCATATCACACCCATCTAATGTGGATTATTCAAGCTCACTTCTACTTTACTTTATCACTATACCATGTGTGTGAATTATTTTCATACATAATTATCTCATTTTCCCTCATACTTAATATCATCACTTCAAATAATATTTTATCTCATTTTCTCTTGTACTTAACATCATCACTTCAAATAATATTTGATATCATCTTTACTCATACTTAATATCATCACTTCAAATAATATTTCCATTCCAATTTTCCCTACATAAAGATTCTCTACCTAACTTAATATTACAATAATTTCCTAACCTTTCATCCCACCAAAACATAAAAGAGAATAAAAAGACTCCACACCTAACTTAATATTACATAACTATTCCCTAACCTTTCATCTCACCAAAACATTTCATAAAAGAGAATAAAGATTCCTCCCAACTTAATATTACATAACTATTCCCTAACCTTTCATCTCACCAAAACATTTCATAAAAGAGAATAAAGATTCCTCCCACATCCTAAACTTTAGTAACATTTTGTTTTATCATTTTCACTCATGCCTAATATAATCAGGTCAAATAACATTTCCATGTATGAAGACTCCACACCTAACTTAATAGTACATAGCCGTTGCCTATTCTTTCATCCCACCAAAACATTTCATAGAAGGGAATATAGATTCCTTGCACACCCTATTCACCAAGAAACATGTTATCTTCAAGTATGAAATATTTCCATGTATGAAGACTCCACACCTAACTTAATAGTACATAGTCGTTGCCTATTCTTTCATCCCAACAAAACATTTCATAGAAAGGAATATAGATTCCTTGCACACCCTATTCAACAAGAAACATGTTATCTTCAAGTAGGATTTCATAGATAAATAAGCATCTATGTCCGACGAAGAAGTGACCTTTGACAATATCAAAGAAGAGTATGTAACTAGTATTTAAATTCTGAGTTGGCAGTGCACTGTAACCAATGGTTAGCCATGAGTGTCTTTCAATTTCCTCAATCTTTTTCCACCAATTATTTGTCGAATAGAACCATTCATGTCAGGGTTAACTTGATCATTTCTCCAATTCTTTTGTGTGATAGAACTCTTAAGTCAAAGTTAGCCTAACCTCTAGGTTGTAAATCTTTCTAGTTTTCTTAAGAAACATAAAACCCAAAACACTTGATACAATTTATAATATAAAAATGTTACCTTAAATTTATCTAGGAATATAATCTCTATATCTTCATAATCTTTAAGAGAAAACCTATGTTCCACCACTTTGTAATTTTAGAAAAAAAAATGTTAATTGCACTTGTAGTTATAATCTTACTCGCATTGCAATAGATTCAACAATTACTTCTCATCATCATTAAAATGGGATTCAACCATAACCTTTTTGGAAATCTATGTAAGATTATTTATGTAAAAATATTTGTATGTATATAAAATTATTCCTAATATATATACACAAAACAAAACAGAAATATTAATTTGTGATAAATATATTAATGTATTATTATAATATAGAGTTGGTTGATAATTATATAAATTTATAGTTTAAAAATTCTAAGATTTGAGTAAGAATAGGCTGATTTTTTACAAGATTTTGATAAAATTTAGGTTACAATTGGTTTTGGCTGATAACATTATTGATGCCTTAGAAAACCTTCAGATCTCCAAATCTTACTAATATAGAATAGAACAGTCACTATTAGTGGACACTAAGGTTTGTTGAATAAGTTTTAGTATTTATTTTTCAAAATTAATAGATATTAATCCTTTATTTCTTACTATTCTTTAAAATTAGTATAGTATTTTCTTAGTTTTCCATTTTTAAAATGCTTTATTTAAGTTACTAAATAATGGTTAAAATGTATGCTATTAATTTATTTTTTAAAAATTAACCTCAAACCCATTTTGTGGAAGAGGTGTTGCTTCTGAGGACATGTGAAACCTTGACCATTTTTCTTGCTTTTGGAGATCTTGATCTTTTCTAGGCTTCTTAGACTTTTCAGGATATCCGTTGGGTACAGCTGGAGATCCCAATCTTCTCTAGGCTTCTTAGACTTCTCAAGATATGTGCATCTTACAGTTGTCAAGTTTTGGAAGTTTAGATGCCGGGTTAGCTTTTTAGGGCGGTGAATCCATTCTATCATAAAAATGTTCCTCCAATCCAAATAATCTAATTTCTAGATATCTCTTTATATAAATAACAAACCAAAATAATGATATCTAACTATTATACAAAAATGGTAAAGATAAAAAATTTAACTTATATAACATATTGATAGTACATAGACATATTTGTTACTTGTTTTCTATACTTGGGTTATCTAGAGCTAACTGTTATGGATTCATGAGCTACCCATTATTTATAGTTACTTTTTATCTTCTTCTTATTTTTAATTATTTACTTAGATTTAGAAATAACCTGACAAACCAATGTAATAATTAAGATTTGACTCAAAATAAACTGCTTTTTTACAAGATTTTGATCATATTTGGTCTGAATTTTTTTAAATCTAGATTACACTTCAAATTTTGGAAGTTTGGTGTTCACTAAATTTTTTTGGGTGGCTAATTCATTTCTACCATTTAAAGTTTAAACATATTCCTCCAATCCAAATAGTCAAATTTTTAGATATCTCTTTATATAAATAACAAACCAAAATAATGATATCTATGTATTATAATAAATTGATAAAAAAAATTAATTTTAACTTATATAAAACATTGATAGCTTACACGTTTATTGAAACATCTGTTACTTGTTTTCTATACTTGAATTTTCTTTAGTTAATTGTTATGAATCCATGAGCTACCAGTTATCCATACATTGAAGGCTTTCTATATTTTTCTTATTTATAATTATTTAAACCATTGTAATAATTAAATATCTCAATATGCTTGAATTTCTCTCTGTAGACAAACATTCACATTCACAGATAAAAATAAAAACAAAATACCCGAACATTGACTAATCTATTTAGTTATCATCTCTAGAATCTGAACGTTTTAGATATATCCTACAGTTTTCACCCAATCCCAGCAGTCATAGTTGAACATCTGAAAAATATATACACAGTCGTGTAGTGTCAGACAGGATGGTACTTATCATTCTGCAATATGTGAAGTGAAAACTGAGGGTGTGTTAATAAAATTTTAACATTGCATTTCATAGTATGGATCTGGATCTGGTGAAGAAATCCGTCTCCATTCACATGACAAAATCATGTACAGAAACCGAAGAAGCCGCTGTAGTTTACATGATCTGTGCAGGGCAGACTGAATGTACATAATAGAGTGGGGGCATTTATAAGACTCAAACAAAAACCTGACAGGTCAATCTGGAGATGAAAGTACAGCAGAGTTGACCTTTCACTGAGCTTACGCCCCACGCCATGTTGGATCCTTCTGCTCAGAGCGGGGCAGGTCCATGTGGATCATCCAGGTCTCACCAAAACTGTACTCGAATTCCAATCAGATGACAATATAACAGTTAGAGGGGAAGACTTTCGTCTCTGTCGTTTTCACATAGAGTCATTAATGTGGCATTCAGTGCCTGCCTGCTCTCTCCGTGAATGATGTATTAAGAAATTCATATGTTCAATATGTTTTTAACACATGCCTTGGCTGCTCAAACACATGAATATCAAAAATTACAGTGCTGCACATTAATAGTTTGAAGCGCGTAGAGAATATATTGAAAGTACTTCAATTCCAAGCATTCGTTTGTATTCAATTCTGTTACTATGTATGGTTGAATGCATACTCGTATAATAATTTTCTGTGGACAGATCATTTTAACTTGGCCAGCATTTATTAAGCAGGCAGAACAATGAGGTGGAAACATCACTGGTTTTAGGTCAAAATTAGGTTAAGATGGATAGGTCAAATTGAGGTTAAGATGGATAACAGACAAGATTGGCTGTTTTGTCAATAAAATTATTGATAAAATTCGTTATTTTGTGAATAGAAATTGAATTTAGGGTTTCCAGCGGTGGTAAACAATTTTATATTTTAAAAATAAATTTATATTAATTTAAAATAAAATGCTATGGTTTAATTGTAACTTAAGAAAACTCATGGTTTTATATAACATGTAAAATGATAAAAATAAAGTGATTTAATGATGTTTAACATGATGAAAGTTATAAAATCTATGAATGTCATAAAAACATTTTTCATAATATAAATTTACTTGGATTTTAATGAATTTTATTATAAAATTTAAAACGAAATAAATGAGTTTGATGTTTATAATCATTTAATTGATAAAGTCGCCCCTGGTAAAACTTACCTCCCTATTATTATTATAACTTTGCAGATACACAATAACTCATTCACATAGATTTTTCAATAATAATTACAAAAGTTAAACCATCTAATCAATATATACTTCTTAAAAAAGAGAAATCATGATGTTGAAAAACAATGCATTGAAAATAATGCATAATGATCATAAAACTAATTTAATATAAAATAATATTTATTTATTAAAAATATATTTACTATGATACAAATGTATTAAACAAATCTTTTATATAGCTAAGTAACATAGATTAGAAAACGAAGAAAGTACCTTGTAGTTTTACTAGGTTTAATTATTAAGTGTAACACTAAATCATATATATATATATATATATATATATATATATATATATATATATATCCACCGGCGCTTGAGGTCATCATAATCTCGCTGCACTGGACTCAATAAATTCGAAGCTCATTGGGACTAGTTCACTAAACCATCGATGATTGTATCTGGAAAAAACAGCCCAAAGATATGATTATATCTTGAAAAAACCAGCCCAAGTAGAAAGAGGTTTCAGCTTCTGGTTTTATATATTAGGTAAGGGACGTAATCATTCAATATTTTGGATATATACGAACACTTGGATACATAAAACTTGATATTTAGTTAGAAAATCATACACCTGTGCAAAATCAGAAATGGTGAACTGGTACAAGTTGTATATATAATAAACGAGAAACTATTTATTTCATCGATTCAAGCGAGAAACCATCTATTAAACTTAAACTGAATCGACGTACAGTGGGAGTAACATCTGCTCTGATCATAGCATTTCATTTCAGGTGCCACTAGACCGTCATTAATAAGATCAAGTACATGAGAAAACGGACTTTGTAATTCCAGGATGAATGCATATTTTTTCAATGTACATGTAATCAGGAGCGATTATACCTCCAGCGTTATTCGTTGAAGAGGGATTTAAGGATTTATGCTGATCCTCCTCCATTCCACAAAATATTTCTCACTATTGGAAGCAGTTTAGAGAATGCAAACTGCCATGGATAATGTATTAATGTTCAATGTTAGTCATTGATGTATCCCATGCAGCTGGCGTGAATCATGTTGAAGATTTGATGAACTGAATTTGCAATGTCTTCAGCTGAAAGCCCACAGTCCCCTCCCACCTGATCACCATAGTAAGCAAAAATTTCAGACCGAATGAATGCAAATCCTGAAATTTTAAGTTTCCAACTACAATTTTTTCAACTTCCCAGGAGAAAACAAATACTGTTTAAGTTTTTTTTTCAAAAACCTTTGGAGAATTCTGTCATACATGAAGGAATGTTCATAGTTAGGCTTGGAGTTTGTGTGTTTGTGACAGATTAGAAAATCACATGTTGACATCAAAGCTACAATGCGAATGTTCTTATTCTATTCTATATTACCTTAACATTGAAAGAATAGAGGACAGTTTGCTCTATTGTTGTAATATTAGTGTGCATAATGCTGAACTGCAGATTTTCTAGAGCTGCAATTGTTTTAAGGAGCTGGCCTGGTCTCCTCTGTGATAAAATCTTAATCATGGCATCATAGCCCACTAACTTGACCTCAATATCAGCCACTGGAGATTTGTTCTCAGCGAGGTCTTCTCGGATAGGTTCGTTATATAAATTGAAATCTTGCTGAACAGGAAAAACAGGATAGGACGTTTGGATAGGGAGGCATTCTGCTTGAGGTTGCCTTGCACCGGCAGATACTAGTGAAGAAGAGGCTTCTGCATACAATCTCCTACGCTTCTGTGATTCCAAGCATTGAAGAAGTTGCTCGAGTTCTCTTACAAATTCAATGGCTCCTCCTATGATAGATGCCTGGTCACCCTGCAAATATATCAGAGAACAATATCAAACAAATGATGGAAATGTGATCATTATACTCCTGGGATCATTATATGTGATGAATTCCATGCCTTTTTGAAATTACTGTAATGTACTGTTGCAGCTAGAAATGATAGCAGAACAGAATGGAGAACAGAATATCTAAGCTGGCACTATATTCAATGGGTAATGAGCATTGGGCTTGGTCAAGGGCGTTAATCTCAACCAGCTCAGGATTACGAGTACAGTTTTGGGAACTGTAGTATACGATTTGAGATCTTTCGTATCATTACCAATATGATATAATTTGGACTATCTTTGCATGTATTTTCCAAACGTACAGATACATACACATTATATATTCATTACAGATTTCTACTTTCACCGAGAGTCGAGCTGTTCTTACATTATGGAACACTACTTTAAACCTAATCAAATTAATTTCTGATAGAGAACAAAATGGAAATTCTAGAGTAACAGAAATCATAGGTCCATGCAGAAGTATGTAAAGGCATCAGAGATCCTTAATTGTAACATTTTTAAACAAGATCCCAGGTTGCACAGAGGAGTCTTTTTGGTTAACTACTAACAATTGGTCACAATATTATCACATCGGAGTCCTACTGTTGTTTTCACACAATCACAATATTTGATCATTCATACTATATAGTGAAGCAATGCTGTTTCGAGGTGTAATATTATTACGTAAAAAACAAAAATAGATTCTAGTTATTTAGATTGGATTCATGTTTGCATTGAAGCTAAGAAAGTTGCTGAATGCATTGAAGCTAAGAAAATTGCTGAATGAATTGAATCTAAGAAAGTTGCTGAATCATAGACAGTATCTACTTGCATATATACTTTAGCTCTTGAAGAGATAGTAAGCATACCCTCTGAACATAGGAGCCAGGCATAAGGGATCTCAGAACCCTCAAATGTTCATTCATCTGCTTACGCCGATTGCGTTCCACTGCGATATGAGTCATCCGCTGGCTTTCAACTTCTTCACTATTCTTACAAGCTCTGGATCTTTTCCTTTTAGGCTTGCATTGTGGGGGTTGATCTGGTGTACAGTTAGAAGTTGAAAAACTTGCTAATTTTGGGGTGTCCAGCGACAAGATCTGTTGCTGTTCATCACATGAATGTCCAATTTTCATACCGCTGTTGGTGGCAGCATCGGTGCATAGATTGAGCTCGTGATTCAAATTCGACGTGTTTTCATAAGCTGGAACATCATTTCCACAGTCTAGATGTTCAGAACCAGAATTACCAGCGGTATGATAATTTCCATCAGATTCAGTGGCAAGGGCTATCTGTACTTCATGAATATTTTGATCCAAGTTCTTATGATCAACAGGCTTCTGGTGATCGGCTGCCAAGACAGGGAACTTGAGAAAATAAACTGGATCAAAACTTGTTTCTGGCCCTGATCTTCCAGTGGCTTCAGTTTGATCATCCATAGCCTGGCTTAAAGTCAATTTAGATCCATAATCTGCAAACTGCATCACATCTGCGAAGCTCATCTTTTCTAGAGCAGTAGAACATCCAACTGATGATCCCGAAGATATATGATGAATGTTAAACATGTCGAGAATCCCACTCCCCATGGAATTGTTGTCAAGATTCTCTATGCAGTCTGTAGTCCTAGGAGGTTTCCCAAGCTGCAGCTGATCCAGTGAATATTCAGTACATGCTGGTGGAAACAGTGTTGGCACCTGCTACAAAGCAAAACAAATTAGCTTCCGAATTTCAAAACAGTATAACAAATGATACAAGTTAAATCCCTATAATTAAGATCTTTGGGCACCAGATTATTCGATTTGAGCCATGCCAATCGATAGCGGATTCTATGAAACAAAATCCAGTTTCTTATTCAATTATGTTCTGATCCTAACAATCTAAGAAGCCAAATGTAAACCCTAAATTTTATCTCTGAGTGCATCCTGGAAGAAAAAAAATTCCAAACTATGATAATTCTCAATATATTAACTTAACTGGGGAAGTAGCTTAGATTTACAGATAATGATTACAGACAAATAAATTTCAAAAAAAAAAACTCTAAGGAGTGTAGCAAATTCTATGCTTAAAGAGAATCTCAAACTGTGTATATGTTCTCAAAATTAACAAAAGACCCATATCAATAAACATACCGAACTGCCTTCTTCCTTCTCCATAGGGTTAAGAAATCTAAAATTGACCATAAAACGACTCGGGCCAGCTCTTATTTGTCTTCAGAGATCACCTCCGACTGCATTCAGATACTAAAATAAGTCCAAGATTCATTCATTCTTAAAACTCCAAAAGAATTCCCAGAAACAAAAAAAAGAAAAAGAAACACAGCACATATAGAGATGGAGCAAAACTGGGATCTGCGAAAGAAGCCGCTGTTGTTTCAATTTTTGGAAGATATAAACATAGTTTTTTACAGTATTCATGATCTATCATCTAGAAATAACAAGCATACTGGATTCCTAAGTTGTGACCATAAAAGCACATACCTAATTGTGAGGATGGATTCCGCAACTATTAGGGCCAGCAGCCTTCTCGTCCTTGATTAAAAGAGACCAAATACAAATATATTCAATTGTTGCATGTAAAGAGTTAAACCTAAACCTAATGCTTCCCTCAACAAAATGAAGGCATGAACCCAGGCTAGGTTAAAGAAAAAAAAACAGATTCTCTATTGGGAAAACAAACACTGCAGCACATGTCTGGGTATATATACAGCAAAAAAACCATGGATTGCAAGTTTTAATATACCAAAAGCTAGAGAACGTACTGAAGAACGGATGAGATGGGATATATATACATTCATTTGGATGGTTAGGAGTGTATTTTCAAGTCAGCGGAGGGCTCAAAACTGAAAGAAACAGCAAGGAAAGAAAGGAAGCCACGGTTGAAGAGTCACGGCCATTGCAATGCCTTTTGTCAGATGGGCACACGGCCTGTCCGTGCAAGATGCCGCCTCAATCAATCTGCCTCCGCTCTTCTCTGTATTTAATTCGTCAATGAATCTACCCTAAACTTGGAAACCATGGCCACATATATATATAATGTATATATATATCAATAAAACCATCATAGGAAAGTCGAATCCCTACGAGTTATTAATTTTTTTTTCATTTGAATGAAGCAAGCATGGCGACAATGAGGAGCATATATTAGTTGGCTGTTTGTAAGGTATGCAGAAATATAATCAGAGAAACTGTAGAGTCAAACCTTTGTCAAAAAAAAGTACAGAGACTCCTCAGTCCTCCCCTACCACTCAAATGAAAAAGTCCACCCTACTTGAAATCTTATCTATAACCAGATAGAAACAGAAATGTAACACACCGTTGTTATTAATACTCTTCACACGCCACACGCCCTAATTCATTAAGTCAGGCTGCTAATTCAAACCCTATATACTTCAATTCAATACGCTCCCATATCCCATGAGCCATATGAGTCTCATCATAAGTCTCATGTCTTTGAACGTCTCTGTAGTTTTCTTTCTTTTTTTTCTTCCCTCCCACGTCTGTTTTTCATATATACTACTCATGTGTTCTGTCACTCATTCATATTTCAAATCATGTAACATGATGAAGCACCCCACTTGGCTTTGAAAACCACACTCATCACAATGTAGTCCAAAATTATTATATCCTCTTACATTCTTGAACATCATTATTACTTGTTGAGCTTTTTCCAAATTATCACATTTTTCCAAATTATCACATTTTGTTTGCATTCCTAACATCATCATTACTGTGAAGAAGAACTATGGAATTCTGGATCCATCTAGTAATTGAGATATATTTGAATCTCTCTTCCATCAAATCAAGTCAATCAATATTTGTACTCTAGGGTTATTTTTATCAATCTATTAGTGTTTATATCATATTAAAAGTATGTACCATATCCTTTGATTATATATTTTTTAATTGTTTATTGATTTTATAGTTTTATTTAAAGTAAAGATACTAATTATGTGTATTCATTATAATTGATAAAATATATAATTAATTTTAACATTAAAAAATAAATATTTTTCTATATTTTATAAAATATATTTTTAATTTATAAAAAAAAAAATTAAGATTTAAAGACAACATAATATTGTAATTATAAATTAATTAATATTTAAAATTAATATAAATCTATTTTAATTTTGAATTTATTAAATTTTAATTGAGATCAATGTGAACTTTTTTAAGATTTGCACTTTAAAAATATTTGTACTTTGAAGATTTTATTTTTATTTTTATTTTTATTGAGATCTTTTATATTTAACTTATGAGCATTGCATTCAATTTAATTTTTTCATTTTATTATCGGTGACTATTGGGAAGGGAGGAGAAAGCAACCATAGCTCATCCTTGGCATGGGAATTGAGTGGCCAAATGGATAGGATGGGATGTGCCAAGCACATAGCACCCCACACCATGTAATAATCTTGCAATACAGGCATTAAATCAAGGATATGATAGTGAGAATGTGACGTTTCTAACTCATTTGCATACCAAGGTTGGAAGAGCCAAGACTAAGGCTCAATACAAGACCACAATGGGATTTCATTTGAAGGTGGAGTGGGAAGCCATGGCAATCATGGACCTTACCAAACTCAGAACTTAAGCCTTGCTCTTGGTTTTTCCATAGTTCCTCAATTGGTCGACCTCTCTATACATTTGGGATGTTATGTATTGAAAGCAATGACATAGTCAAGCTTCTCTATATTGGAAACATTAAAAGTGTTGGAATCTTTGAAAGCGCTGGGTTTCTATGTATTTGAAGCATTAAAAGTGTTAGGTTTCCTTGCATGGCAACGTGAACAACAAGTGGTAGGAAAGGAAAAGAGACGATGCCTCCCAGTGAGCTCAACATGGAACAAAGAAGGCCGCTCAAGATGCAAGGTACTATAAGGAGGCCATCCCTCACACCATCAAATTAGAAATCGAAGCTATGAAACGAGAAATACATAATGAAGGCGTCACCTTCTAGGAAATGGAGCAATTCAATGAAATGGTTGACTCATTCAGGAACCTGGGGACACCAGATCTAGATTGGCCCTTTATGATTGTTCCTTGGCAATGTACTCGATAATCAAATTGCTTATGGGTCAGGCTCTCATTCACAAAAGAAAGGAGATCGCTACCCTCAAAGTGGTGTTGAAGGAGCTGCGGATTATATATAGAATTGTGAATGCGAAGCTGAACATAATTGTAACACGTCGAATAAATGAAAACTATTATTCTTTGAATATTTTATTTTTTAAATATTTTGACAAGAAAGTCAAAATAGATGTAATGTTCATTATTTTTATTTAATAATAAAAATACTAAGAGGAATCAGAACTAAAGTAGTTGTTGAAAGAGTATTTGTTGATACACAAAGGGAAAAGGCAAGTGGCGAAAGCCACTGAGTGAGAAATCAAGTGATGTAGGAGGCATCTTCCCCAAAATCAAGTCAAGACTCCTTGTGGAGTGCTAAAGAGAAGGACGCTCATAAATGAAAAGGTCCTAGGAAAAATACTATATAATAGTATGTCCATCAAGCACGCAGGAGGCTAGCGATGGACGGGGAATTGATTTGTTAATTCAAGAGATGGCGCATTGATCATATTTTGTCCTTGTGGTTCAGCAAACATGCTCGAGGGTTCTGGAGAAAGTAAGACTTCTCTTCTCTAAGACTTGGTTGGGAGGGATGGCCGCTTCAGTTTTGTTTTCCGGATAATGGTGTCAGGTTCCCTATTTCTATTCTTATATTTTTAAGTATTGTTAAGTATGATTCAAGTATAGATATGAATTATAATTACATTTTTTTTTAGTTAATAGTACTATGCATATGTTCCTAATATCTTTCCTATTTAATGTTATTATTTAATGTAAATTGTCCTTAATTAGCAGAGAAATTGTAGATTTATGATCTTAGTATATTTTAATGAACCTTTGTTTGGATTTCCATACCCGAATTAGAGTTCTGAATTGAAATGGTTGTAATGTTATTTTAAATATGAAATATCAACGAAACTATTATAGATCTAGTTAAATGTTTTAATTTATGTTTGTATATGTTTTCTTAAAGTATTTTATATCTATTTTTGTTCAACTAACAATTTCCCTAGAATTCGATGTTTTCTTACAGAGCTCATCTCTGTCTATTAGACCATATCAATTTAAAAACTTATTCCAAATTTCCAAATTAAAACCATGTTTAAGATTTCCTATGGCTACAGCTCAATTCCTTAAAATATAAGCTTAACAACGAAATTACAAAAAGAATTTTCCAATATATAAATAGTAAACAAAAGGAGTGCAGACAGTCGCTTATAATTCTTTAGGGTAAACAAAGTAGAGACGAGAGGCCTTTTCTTCCCAAAACTAAATCTCTAAGTCGCATAAACTACCCTAAGTATACATAGTAAAGCCAAAAGTTATCTCATCTACACCAAATCATCCAAAAGGAAGATCTAGTTTGGAAATAATCACAACAAAAAAACCTTATACAAATGTTACATAAACATCCAACACATATCCAATTACTAAGAAAGTATCAAGGCTGATGTCGGATGGGTATCCATACTGATTGTAAACCAACTCGAGTTTAGACTTGTTACAATTAAAATCAACACATAACAACTCCTGAACCATATCGAAATTACGACCACAAATCCGAGTAATAAGTCAAATAATGAACAAATTTATTAAATCACACAATAAAATGGTATTTGTCATTAAAACACACAGTCTCAAATCATGGGTATCACATCTCGTGATAAGTGGCTCTGTCCAATAGATTGTTCAACACAACCGAATATCATAAAGGTTATTAGTATTCGACTCTCAATCAACATAAACCCTGAGTGGTTGTAATTCCATTAATATGGAATCCAATGTATAACAAATCAACAACATATACATCCGAGTAGATAATATAACAATGCTTTTAAAAAAGAGGTTGTGAAGCCATTGTTGCAAGCCAATGCAAACCCGCAAAGATGCAATAACACAATTGTCACACATATCTTCATAGGAGTGGTGAAATCCCTATTCCTATTCTATCCACGAACCCAGTGGGGAACCACTACAACCTAACTATTAAATAAAACCTTTGCACTTGGTTGTTGGTGAACCGTTAATGCAAACCGAGCACATCCGCGTCAGGAGGTTACATGCACATTCAAAAAAACTCAGTAATGTTAGTTGTTTACTAAGAAAAGATTGGTTTTGATCATTTTTAAATAGAGTAGGCCCTATTTCCTCACCTTTGGCATTGAGGTAAAAGGCCTAGGAGGAGGTGACCCTATCACTACTCTTGTTGGACAGTACGTAACCTGCATTCCATACAACACAGTCAATATTTTATATTCTTTGAAACCTGTAACAATATTACTCGAGAAAGATTTCAGGGGTCAACTCCTCCTGGGCGCCCTTATCACTACTCTCCCTGCAAACAATGTAGAAATCACAAGTCATATAATCGCATATGCCATTATTCTAGAAAAAAATTTAAACTAAGTGAAAACAAACTAAGAAGCTTAGTTACCTTGTTAAAGGCATGGAAAAACTCAACGAATGATTTTATTCTTCCTCCCGCAAGAACAAAAAAGGTAGAGGTCATCATGACAGCCATATTACTGATAAAAACCTTCAGTTATACCTCAGAACACAAGAAATAAATTCCATTAATGGATTGTGTAAGACACAAGAGGAAGACGCACAAGCAGCCATGAAATGGCCAAGATTTCTCCCAAGAATAGATACAGACCAACTAATGTGAGAATGAACCTTTAGACATATTAAGAATTGCATTAAACCCTTTCCAAAACCATTTCTAGATATCATGATGGATGGAGGGTCGAGATCCCTCTCAGACACGCCTTTTCAACTTGCCATCAATATGCCTAGATGAATTGACAACTCACATCCAGGGCGGAGTAAATGTCTTGTAGATGTAATACCCTCTAAGTTTATTTTGGATATATTATTTTATTGTTACTTACTTGTAAGTAATCAAATAAACTTAAGTTTTGGGAAATTGGAAATTTTAGCAATTGCACAATAAATTGACAGAAATTTGGATTTGAAAGCAGTTATGAAACCTCGGAATTCTCTAAAGAGACAAGTGTACAGCAACTGTAGGATGTTAGTTATTTGTTATAAAATTCCTAGGAAAAAAGAGAAATGGGGCTTCCAGCCATCACCAAAGGTGAAGACTCTGTAAGTTATGAAAAAGAAATAGATCAAAGCTACCATAGAGCATCAGAAATATGTTAGGCTCTGAACAAGAACTGCCAGTGAAGCATATGAGAATTCTAGGTTCTTGAATGACTAACACCCTATAAGTTCTGGTGGTAACTTGAAGCTATAGGAGGGCTGATTTTAAATCCAAGAGTCTGGGAAAGGGGGTGGAATTAGAATGATAAGTCTATTGCAGATTCCTAAGGCTAGGTGGTGTGAAACAACTAATATCTCAATTTCAAGATACAAGTCTAACCTAGTCTTTACTCTCAGTTTAGTAATGGGCGCTCGCACGAAGTTGGTTCCATTTTTTAGTGCCACTTAAGAAATTGGAAACGCACTTCAGAAGTGTAAATCGATAACGCATATGTGTTATTGATGGTACGTTCAGAATAACCTGAGCCCAAAGACAAGGCTAAGGTTAGTAAGGAAGTATCACATAGGCGTTCTGTAAAAGTTAAATATCACATATGTTATATATATCGCAAGTGTGATATATCTCATATGCAATATGGAAATAAAAAACAAAACAAAACAGAGGCCGCGGGCCTCATTTGTCATTTGCACAGTGAGCATTTTGGGAGAGCGATAAACCGCACAAGCGATTTGCGTTTGAGCATTTGGAGGTCGATTTGGAGGTGGCTATGGAGGTGGCTTGGCTCCAATGGCAGGTAAATACTCATATCAATAACAAATTGTTTTAAATTCTTTATTTTTTTTGTTAATTTCATAGTTTTTATATTTGTTTAAAACAAATTTAATAAAAAAAATTGAATTAAATCAAAAAATGATAAATTAAAACAATTTGTATTTTGTTGTTTGAATCTTAACAGATAACAGAAATAAGCAAGATACTGTGGAAAATGAACCCACTAATAACCAAGAACCTAACCCAAACATGAACCCAAACCCAAACCCGGAGAGGGAAGAAGACCAAAACTCATAGATTCTGGTGCCTTTGGCTGCATTGAGGCGCCTTAGCTCATCTATTAGAGAGGGGGATCATTTGAGACAATCTTTAGCCAAGGCATTGGACACAATAACAAACACAATTGCCAATTCCCAAGGAGCTTTGTAAAACATGAGCACGTACAGAGAATCTAGGAGGCAATACTACTTCGATGGTTTGAGTTATAAAGACATCAAAGACCTAAAGATTATGAAAGACCACTTATTTTCATTATTCTGGGACCCTAGCACCGGATTGGTTCCACCCACCAGCCAAGCACACATTTCCATAAACTGGTGCGTGGAACCAAATATAAAGGCCAATTGGATGGATCGTTGGTATATGGTCTTCGATGAAGACCCTCATGGGAATAGGGACATCCCATTTATTTCCTTAAGAAGTTGTATGTAGAATTCATCCTAGGGAAACATGTTAACTATTTTGATATCTTAGGCTTCCATGGTGTTAGTCATGGGATGCCCCAATATAGGGAAGGGGCCATGACGGATCCTAACCGTGTGCCACGCCCTCCACGCACACCAAAAACCCCTCAGTTATATCCTCTTGCGGGTCCTATGATTGAGGATACATAGGAGGCCTTATTTGACTTGGTAGATACATTGCTTCAGCATGGGACTGATGTCCAAGGCAATGTAGGCCAAGGGGTTGGCACTTCTAAAGTCGGCCCATCGCATAGTAAGGATCCATCTACAGATCACATAGGAGATGCAGAGCGTTCAGAGCGTCGTGTTACTCCACACCCTTGCACATCGTGTGGAGGAATATGCTATGGCCCTGCTTCAAAATTTTGGGACGATGGATTACTTCAATTTGTAAGTAAAAATCATTATTTTCATATTATATTTTGTTTCATATCACAATTTATTTCTATTTAATTATCTAACAAATTATGTGAACAAATATAGAGCTGGTGTCCCATGGCACCCCAGAGTAGCATAGTCCACCGATTAATGTTGAGAACATTGATGCTGTTGTCAATATTGCATATGGGTTTGGTTCTTCACCATTAGCGGTAAGAACTATACTTGTTAATTTGTCAACGTTATTTACATATTTATAGTAGAGATTGTAACATTCAATACATCCTAATTTCGATACAATATCTTTTATGCAAGGTGATCAGGATGAGTACATTGAATCCCAGCCTAGTCCCTCTCATGTAGAGGTAGATTCCCAGACACAAGTATTATTTTAATTATGCTTTTAATTATGCTTTTAAATATGCTTTTAATTATGCTTTTAATTATGTTTCGCTTTCTTTGGAAAAATCATTTTTCGTCCATCATGTATATGTCTCATTTTCTTTATATTATCTGACATTGACATATGTTACATTATGCAGGAATCCATTGAGCCATTGGTGCTTGAAGAGAACCAAAGCGAGGTTGTTGCCAGCCCACCTCTTCCCCACCGACAAGTACATGTATGTTTCGCTTTCTTTGAAAACATCATTTTCCGTCCATGTAGTATATATGTCTATGATTCTTTTTATTATCTGAATTTGACATATGTTATTTTATGCAGGATTCTAGTGAGGCACCGGTGCTTCAGAAGCACCAGATCGATGACCCACCTATGACAAGCCAGCAGGTACATTTATGTATCTCTTTCTTTTAATTGTGATTTTAATGATTCAGCATGTACTTTTTAATTTTTTGAAATTGTCTAATTGTATCTTTATCCTTTTGTATGTAGGAACGTGAGTTTGATGAATATGTCCAAAAAGCAAGCTTCTTCTATAGTACAAGTAGAAGTCCTTTTCTCTCATTGCTAGTTAATCGATCCACTGGTTACACACCTCCTCACGTCCCCCGAGTATATTTATACATTGCAACTCTTGCTTATATTGATTTTTGTACATGCAAGTATCTTTTTCCTTATTGCCCCCATTGATATGTCTATTTTTCTTTGTATTATATGACATTCACATATGTTACTTTATGCAGGAATCTATTGAGACAGTGGTTCTTGAAGAGCACCAAAGCGAGGTTGTTGTCGACTCACCTCTGACGAGCCAGTAGGTACGTTTATGTGTCGCTTTCTTTGTACGTTTATGTATGGCTTTCTTTGATTTGGTGCTTTCTCTTTGTACGTTTATGTATCGCTTTGACATATGTTACTTTATGCAGGAATATATTGAGACAGTGGTTCTTGAAGAGCACCAAAGCGAGGTTGTTGTCGACCCACCTCTTCCCCCCCACCAGGTACATGTATGTTTCGCTTTCTTTGGAAACATCATTTTCCATCCATGTAGTATATATGTCTCTGATTCTTTTTATTATCTGAAATTGAAATATATGTTACTTTCTGCAGGCTTCTAGTGAGGCACCGGTGCTTGAAGAGCACCAAATCGGTGACCCACCTATGACGAGCCAGCAGGTACGTTTATGTATCGCGTTATTTGTATGTTTGTGTATCGCTTTCTCTGATTTGGTGCTTGAAGAGACCCAAATTGGTGACCCACCTCTTCCCCCCCAATGTACATGTATATTTGTTGAAATTGGCATATATATATTTTTTATGCAGCTTGATAGTGAGCAAGTGGTGATTGAAGAGCACCCAATCGGGGTTGCTGCTAGTGAGGCACCACGACCCGCCATTACTTACTCACGTACAGTAAGTAAAAATTTTATATTGGTTTGGAATTTGAACAAATGTACATAGAATTCTTATAGGTTGGTAAACTAACTTACAAAATTTTGTTTTTCTGCAGTCTCCACTGATGCGACCTATCCCTCTTGTTCAGCGATGGGGATAACCAGTGAGCAATCAAAAAAGAAAGCTAGACTTCTCCGAAGACATTGGAAGTGGCAGCAGAAGGGGTGATAACTAGAATAAATGTATAGGGGGGATACATAGATGTAACTTTTTGTTTTTATACACACAGATGTATAGTTTGATCCACTATTTTGTATTATGGCCATGTGGCATGCCAATTTTTGTAACATTATTTGTATACATATATAATATAAAGAAAGGTTCAAATTTATACATACATGGTTGACTTGATCTTGGAACATGATATGGTTGACTTGATCTTGGAAATGTTAGGATTATTAATCCTCCCTTGTCCAAATTTGGTCATATGTCTAAATCGGGAGTCATTTCTAAATCAGGAGTCCATCCAGTCTATTTATAGTCATTAACACCATTGGGTCCACTTGACCTAATTGGGGCACATGTTTCAGTTACTAAAGTGTGGGGAACACTAATTGAGGCTCACTGCCACTGACTACACTTGATTGCATCAGTTTAGGAGCCTCCTAGACCAATCCCTACAATTTAGGAAGCCACTAGGAGTGTCGAAACCAACCGTAGGTCGGTTCACTTCAGTTGATGACTAGTCAAGATAAGTTAGGAGTCAGTTACATTCAATTCTAGTCCTCTACATTCAGTTAGCGCTAGGTTTACTTGACTGCACTCATGTGGGGTGCATTTCTCACCTACCACAGTCAATTAACCTTAGTCAACACTGAATGTAACACTTGAGTTGTGTTTTAGAGCTCCGATGAACTCCGGTTATGGTTTAGACAAGGTCAGTTAACTATTGAGTCCTCCGGTAGTGATTTAGACAAGGTCTTGGTTACCTACAGTCGAGTAGAGTCTAATCAATTCGAACTTCCTCATGTGGATTCAAATTGCTTGTGGCTATTAAATCCATTGTACTTCATTGTAATTATCTATCTAATTACTCTTTGATTAATGCAAAGCATTCACAGCTGCAAGCCATTTTTGCACTATTTCATTCTTCAATAACTGAGTAAATTGTGTGATCTATCATGTGAGTTGTTTGTTTGTCCACAGATCTATGTGCTCAATTTAATATGGTATCAAAGCCTCGGCGGATAAGGCACTTATCCTCCTCAGATCTCCTACTAGATCATTTTTTGAGCAAAATTGCTCCTTCCAGCACTGCACCAGAAGCAGAGAATTTACCACTTAATACCCCAAGCAAAGGAATTGTTGATCAAGCTTGCTTGATTAACTAAGCTGGGTGTGAAGAAAATTCCAAAAGTGTAGGCTATCCAACCTTATGGTGCCCTTTTTTTGTTTTGCATGTACAACTTCGAATGGAGTCATCAGTTTCTCTCACCCTATCCTCAAACTATTTAGAATGGAAGAAAGAGATGATTTCATCTCTAATGAGACAAGGTCTTTGTCGGGTGTCTATTGGACTTGATAAAGAGTATTTTAGTAAGATTGACTGGCTGAATATAAGTGATAGAGCTTTGGAACAATAGCAACAGGACTTTCTCATAGCTTGCGCTACCTCATTAGATCTATTGAAGACCCAAGTGAATATATCGAAGACCCGAAGGAACTCTGGACAAGATTGGACAGAACCTTTGGAGTGATTGATGAGGATCATAATAGCATTTTGGAGAGAATATCCAGCACCATAAGCACTCTTGATCCAAAAATCTCAGCCTCCACTCTCTCTGATGAAGTTGTTCAAGATGAAGAAGAAGCAGAAACTTCTACACAGACAATTCGAATTGAAGACAGTCTCCATGCAGTGACTCCTTCTGTTGATGCTCCAGAAGTTCATGAGATCTATGATATCTCATCTTCTCATATTGCTGAAACAGAAGAAGACATTCGAATCTCTGATATTGAAGAAAAATTCTGCTGCACTTCCATGCAAACATTCACCGGTGATTTTCCTTTAAATTCTGTGCAAAATTTACCAGTAATTGCTTCCGAAAGTGTAGAGAATTTTGATTTTTCTCCCTCTAATGTTGCTGCTGGTGTGAAAAAATGTGATACCTTGGATATTTTGGAATAAATATCAGACTACCAGAGTGATCCATTTGCTCCCCATGATCTATATTTTCCAGCAAATTCCTGCAGGATTGCATGCACCAAAATTCAGAATTTTGAAGAAGAAGAAAGTTGTGCATCCACCGTCTCGGTTAACCATTTATTTGAATATGATATTAACCTTATTGGATATGATATGATATTATTTAGATCTGATATGATATTTCTTGGTTTAATATATCAAATTCATAATCTTTCAGTACTGCTTGTAGCTGTTCTCATCAACGGTGTGAAGAAACAAGTACCGCAAGTCTCCTACAAAACTGGTGCTGGGGATTTGATTCCATTTCACAATTTTGGATCTGTTTTGAACCTATTTAGATATGATTTACTTTCTGATATGGTATTATTTGGTTCATATTTTAAAATCCAAAAACCTTCATTCATGCTTGTAGCTGCTCTCACCAATTCCGGTGTGAAAAATCAAGTACCGCACTTTCTCTTCAAAACTGTTGATGGGGATTTGGTGTTAGTTTCCTCATATGAGGTTGCTGATATTTTATTATGTGATTCATTATCTATTTCAAAAGCTATATCAAACTATAGAGCTCAATCATTCACTCTCAACAGCCCCAGTGCTTCTCTACCATTGATCACATGCTCATCTCCTCACAGAACTAGTAAAGAGGAAGATTTTCTGCATTCGCCTTGATACCTACTCCTAACACTTGGGGCTGTTCTTACCAATTATGGTTTGCTATTCATGGTTACAACATATCAGTTTTTTTAGTGTTCCTCACATTCTCTAAATTCTCAAGAACCTTTTCTCACCTTTCACTTGACTTCAGTTTCTCTACATGGGTCCAGTCTTCATTCGGTAGCTGTCTATATTTCTGATTTAGTTGAGCATATCATTCTTCTTCCAAAGAGGAAGATTCCTCCAGACATAATGATGGAGAGGTTCACATGCCAGGCCCCAGGATACATGTGCACAGAAGAACCAGATTGATCCTGATTCTACCTACTTAATTAGAGGGGGGTATTTCTTCCCATGTGGTTTTTCCCCAGCACCTTGTTTTTGAGCAATTACTTTACTTTATTTGATGTAATGGGTGACCTATGGTCTTAGTTACCAGGGCCCACAGTTTGTCCAAGTTATCATTCAGGGGGGGTGTTAGGATTATTAATCCTCCCTTGTCCAAATTTGGTCATATGTCTAAATCGGGAGTCATTTCTAAATCGGGAGTCCATCCAGTCTATTTATAGTCATTAACACCATTGGGTCCACTTGACCTAATTGGGGCACATGTTTCAGTTACTAAAGTGCGGGGAACACTAACTGAGGCTCACTACCACTGATTGCACTTGATTGCATCAGTTTAGGAGCCTCCTAGACCAATCCCTACAATTTAGGAAGCCACTAGGAGTGCCAAAACCAACCAAGGTCAGTTCACTTCAGTTGATGACTAGTCAAGATAAGTTAGGAGTCAGTTACATTCAGTTCTAGTCCTCTACATTCAATTAGCACTAGGTTTACTTGACTGCACTCATGTGGGGCGCATTTCTCACCTACCACAGTCAGTTAACCTTAGTCAACACTGAATGTAACACTTGAGTTGTGTTTTAGAGCTCCGATGAACTCCGATTATGGTTTAGACAAGGTCAGTTAACTATTGAGTCCTCCGATAGTGATTTAGACAAGGTCTTGGTTACCTACAGTCAAGTAGAGTCTAATCAATTCGAACTTCCTCACGTGGATTCAAATTTCTTGTGGCTATTAAATCCATTGTACTTCATTGTAATTATCTATCTAATTACTCTTTGATTAATGAAAAGCATTCACAACTGCAAGCCATTTTTGCATTGCTTCATTCTTCAATAACTGAGTAAATTGTGTGATCTATCATGTGAGTTGTGTGTTTGTCCACAGCTCTATGTGCT